>JAQMYJ010000016.1:15408808-15421646 GCA_030014305.1 Clarias laeviceps | reverse complement strand
GCTGTAATGTAACTGATTACTTTTTAATGACAGTAATTTTGTAATGTAATTAGTTACTTTAAAAAGTAACGTCCCCCTGTAACACTGTATTTGAATCACATATGAGGGGCGCTCAAGTCAAACCAGGACTTTTTAATGAATGAAGACGGAAAACTGATTTACAAAGGACTTAAAGCACAGTACACTGATAAGACCCTTAGCCGTAGTGAAACATTTGAATGGTGCAAACGTCTTAAAAGAAGGAGGTATATCCGTGAATGACGATCCCGGCCGAGGTGGCTCGGAGCCCACTGCAGACGTTCAAGTGAACATTCATCGAGTGGAAAGTCTGATCCTTGAAAATCAACGGAGAATCACAATCATTCACGAGTACCACTTGCACATTACAGGATCGCAGCTGGGAGTTATTGCCACATCACCCCTACAGTCCTGACATCACTCTGAGCCATTATCACATCTTTGGGTCATTAAAGGAGTTCCTGGGAGGCCAGCGTTTCAGATGTCCAGGCAATCCAGATACTGTGTGGCTCAGGCTTACTGAGAGAACTTTCTACCTTGATGGTATCCACGCACTAATGAAACACTGGGATAAGTGTATTAGTGTAGCAGGGAATTATAAAAGTTTTTTTTTTTTTTTTACTCTTCTGTAATTCTGCACAATCACAATCAAAAGTCTGTTTGACTTCGACATACCTTGTACTTTGTTTTGGGAGTAATTCTTTTTTTCCCTTTCTTTCTTACTACTATGATTTCCTAATTCGATTCACCGCTGCAGCTGGTTGCTTAAACCCGCACCTTTTAACAACAAGCCGTTTATTCAGGAGGTTTTGCTGATGGTTACATAAACACATGAATCCATTAGCCGCACCCAGGTGCCAACACTCTGATCACATTTCTTAGATTTATTTAGAGTCGCAATCACGAAAACCGAGCCTTCAGGCGGAATGGACCAGCGCCAGCTCTCTGTGAATCCGATTCCTGAAGTCGGCAAGCGCATTCCTGTAACATCACTCAGCCTGTCCTTAGCTTTCTACACATTTTTTCAATCTCTCCAGACTTGTAATAAGTGTAATAGGTTTAATAAGTGGGATAAGTTGATGTGTCTGGAATATTTTTTCCGAAGGTGCAGGTCTAAGGTGCAGCAACGCGGTAATCGTTATTGGCACGCGAGATTGCTTTAATAAGCTTCCCATCATCATGATTTTTCTTCAGAGTAAGCATGACGGTCCAGTTCGTGTTCACTGTGTGTGTGTGTGTGTGTGTGTGTGTGTGTGTGTGTGTGTGTGGTTGCCTTCAGTGTCTTTAGCATTTAGTGCACAAGGCAAGCAGATGCACGGCAGAGAAGCACGCCTGCATGTATTCGAGCAAACAGATGTGAGGTGCTTTTCTCGAGACCTGACAGAGTGACGACGGCAAATTACTCACTAGATTTCAGTCCTGTAGCACACGTGATGTGTGTGTGTGCGTGTGTGTGTATACACATCAAAGCAAATACATGCAAAGTAGCTCAGGTCACATGCATAACTCTGGCTTTTGTGAGGTTTCTTTTTTTTCATCATTTTTTTTACACCAAAATGATTACTCATCCTCTCTCTCTCTCTGTTTTCCAGAAGTCCCACTCTGGTGAAGAACATGATCTCTGGATTGGGCTTCGGCTCCTTGAACGCCAGCTACCAGGTGAGTGTGTGTACTGTAAGAGCGTGTGTCTGTTAGATATTGTTTCCTCCTTTCACACACACATGGCCGGATCGAGCGCACAAGGGCGCTGATATCAATTTCCTCCACTAATTAGCACATTCTCCCAAACCTCCTCTCGTGTCCTCCCCACACACACACACACTCACGCGCACACTCACACACACACTGAGTCGTGATTTATAGCATCAAGTATTTGTCAATTAAGGTCACAGCATAAAATTAGTGTCTGTCCTAGAAAATCCATTTGAAAGCCACGGTGTCATGTGGCTTATGTTATTTCAGTCGGCGCTCAGAAACCTCAGCACTGTGTGTGTTCATGTTCGTGTGTGTGTGTGTGTGTGTGTGTGTGTGATGCACTGAAGCTGTAAGGTTTCTCTGAGGCTCTCATGTCTTCATCTGACCAAGTGAGTTCGGCTTGGTGTTTCGCATTATGTGTGTGTGTGTGTGTGTGTTGGGGGGGATTCAGGTCCGTGTGTGTGCTCAGTCGGGAAGTGTGTGTACGTGTTTTTGTGTGTGCGCCAGAGCATGTGTGTGTTCTGCTCACTCACTCTCTGTCAGGTCGGTACCCATCCATCTCCTCACAGGACAAGCGATGTCGGCGCCTGAAAAACAAACAGCCCATCTCATCACGGCCACACACACACACACACACACAAACACACACAAATAGCCCAGTTCGTCCCTCACTAACCCCGCAGGCCATCACTATGGAAATGGGACTGGTCATCCTGAAAAGGGCCACAGATAAACAAACCTTAAACAAAAGAGCTGCAAACATTTACGCAGCACTACGTTACCAGGTTTTTACTTATTTTTTTTTCCTTGATTGTTTTTTCCCCTTGTCTACGAGGGCTGTACCGAAAGTAATGCAAAAGAGACTAACTTTAAAAAAAAAAAAACTTTATGAATTGACATACGTTGTTCAAATTGGTAGACTCTTCCTCTAAGGCATTAATCAACATAATCTCCGTCACAAGCGATGCGTTTTTTGACCACATCTCTCGAATCCTTTCTGTAAGTCGCCTTCGTCCCAGTTGATGGTGTTGCACTGTGCTATACAGAATGTACAGTATATGTAGATGACATCATTATCAAGAGCAGTGTGTACGGATGGATGAAGAAGTTTAAAGAAGGGGAAGCAGCATTGAAGACAAACCATGCAGTGGGAAAAGTGCTGAAGTGATGTGTTGAGTAGTACCTTTGTACAGTACGTACAGTATAGAGGAAGAGTGACTCTACCAACATGTCAGTTCATGAAAAAGTCACACCCACTTTTGTATTACTTTCAGTACGACCCTTATAACATGATTTAGCTTTTTTGAGTTTTGGAACATGCGGTGTGTTTTAAGAAAGAAAAAAATTATCAACACTCTGACCAGGTAGAGACCAGCCTCGTTTTGTTTGTAAAAACTCCCTGTGTGTTACAAAAGCTAAACGTCAAAGCAAGGATCATCCATGGAAAGTTAGAAGTTGGGCAGTTGAAGACTATGTTATCATTCTGCTTCATTTCAAACCAGAATTTTTTTTCTTTCTACATCGTAAAACAATTCTCAAGGCGTCCTAACTATGCAATAATCTCCTTTAAACAGTGAATATTGAGACGTTTCTGCTACTTATGATCTGTAAAGCCTTCATAACGGCTCTAATCTGGTTAGATTAATTGGTGATTTCTGAGGCTGGTAACTCTAAATGAACTTGTCCTCTGCAGCAGAGGTTGTTACTACTTACTAATTAGATAATTCCAGGTGTTTTTCATAGTTTTGATCTAGAATGTTGAAAATAAATCACAAAAAAAAAAATAATAATAAATTAGGGGGTGTGTCCAAACTTTTGACTGATACTATTTATTAAAAAAATAAATAAAAATAATAATAATAATCTTTTAGCATATTGTGAGGGTAAAAATACTTGGACTTAAAGCAATATAAAAAGAAGACAATGTGAATGCATAAATTTACAAAGATCATAAATTTGTCATAAAGTTAAACACAACAATAAATATTTATATATTTATTTATTTCCACGCATATTTGGGTGGTGTAATATTTAGCACATATGCTATGTGTACATGAGAAACCCTCCAGCTTAACTAGCATATTTAAAGATGACAATGTGGCCTTACTTTGACAGCAACTGTTAAGGCAAAAGGTTTTCAGAAAAGAAAAAAAAGACAAAAAGTACTGAGCACGACGCGAACTTTGTGCAAGCTCTGTCATGCTGAGATAAAATATTTCAGGACTACAATGAGCATGTGAAATCGTAGCACATGTTTCCTTCCTGAGTTGGAGGAAATGGAGAACACTCGAGGCAAGCGGCAGGACTTCTGCCGTACATAATTCAGTAAGGGCAATGTGAACCAGCAGGTCAACTGCATGTTTCTCCTCAAAAAGATTTGTGCCTCAGTGCTCTTGGGGAAACACACAGGACTCAGTGTTACATGCTGGAACTGAGGAATTGTATTCAGGGTTATGCTTTTAAGTGATAAAAAAAAAAAAAGCCATTATTATTATTTTAAGGAGTATTTTAATAACAGTACCATGAGTCAACTAAGCAAATCACACATAAAATGATGTATGAAATGGACATAATTACAGTACACGCCCAGATAACAAACACTAGAGTCGGGTGGTGTGTGTCCTGTTGCAATAAGCTCATTGCACTTAATGAGTGTTCATCTATAAAATTTAGACTTAAAACCTGTGACATAGTTTTGCAGAGTTTTTCAGCGTGTCATCACATCATCAGCACATCAGTACAGTATGAACCAACGGCACATGCACCACACAAGCATTTTTACTGCATCTATTAAAAAAAAAAAAAAAAAATCTCTCAGTTTTATTTTGTTTAACTTTATTTTAATCAGGTCTGACTCAGTTTGCAGTGAAACGGGATGCCTGTTATCCGCCCTCTCTTTCTCGGCTCAGCGTTTTGGCGAGTCTTATCCATTTGGGTTGGCATGAAATGCATGTAAAGTTTTCAGCTCGACTTCTTCTGAAACCACTGCGTCTAAATGGGAGACACTGACCAGAACTCCTTTCCTCTCTGCATTAAAATGTCAATATGTGTGTTTTTTTATCCTGCCAACTATTACTTTACACTTCCTTTCTCCTGTTAATCCCTTTTTTTTACCCCTGTTTCTAAAGCTAGGAACAAATCAATTTTATGTGCTAGTGAAAGAATTCAACACGTTATTATATATATGAAATATAAGAATAACGTGTTGAATTTTTCACTAGCACATAAACTATATTTGTTCAGGTACAGGGTGTACCCCTCATCAGTCCGTGTATACACACACACAGCTTATATACAGTAATATATATATATATATATAAGAATGTCATTAGCAGCTGAGGGTTTGAAAGAACGCATCGCATGAGCTTCTATGTTGTGCCAAGCTGTGGTGTGTATCCTGTGTGGAAGCAAGGAGACCCCTAGTGGTGACATCGCTGAACTGAACTGGCCCTTCTAATGAACCAATCCATTCAGCTTGCTCAGTCTTTAAGCATTGCCCTGGCATTACACGAGCACTGAATTGCATATTATGTTTCTGAAAAATCATCGGTTTTTGTGCTTGCTGTTGAAAATGAAAATACATTAAATACATTAACATGTGAGCAATAAGATTCCATCACAGGCTTCACACCAAACTGCAAAATAGTGTCATCAAAACTGGGTAAAACCTCTCAGCCCTTATTAAATGTTACTGTGATATAGTTCTGTATTTAATGTAGATTTCTGCATTCCAACTTCTCCCCTCAAGTCAACATATTTTTTTTCTTAATATTTCACTGTTCGTATTTTATCCATTTGAATAAAAATGCAGTAAGTTGAAGCCTGATATAATATCAGAGTTGTGATAGAAAATACAATGAAAAACACCTATTATTATTATTATTATTATTATTATTATTATTATTAAGCCACTTAAACATACAAACATCAAATTAAGCTCAAATTAAATGGAAATTTAAAAGACGATAAAAGAGGTCATAAGAATCATATAAAGACTCAATCATGTATAATAATAATAATAATAATCAATCCATTGATCTATTATGTGTGTGTAGCGTCATGTGACCTCGAGCTTATATCAGGACACACGCACACACACACTCACACACCCAATCATGCTCTACACAAAATTCGAAAACACCAGTCAGCTTACAAGAGAGTAAAACCCACCAAGCACAGGGAGAACATGCGATCTCCACACAGACCCGAAGCATCCTCCAACCGCGAGGCGACAGTTCTTATTCCTAAGCTAACATTCTGTCGAAAAAGAAAAAGGAGAACAAGGAAGGAGGAATCGTGAAGAAAACAAGAATAGAAGCTAATAAAAAAAAAAGAGTAAAACATGTAAAATAGTGTGGTGCAAAATACAAAACTGAAATAAGATTAAATCATCAAAATGATAATTAAAACGTCAAGAAGAAAAGACATGATGAAGCCTAGAAGTCATTAGCTGTTTTTGAAAACCATACTGTCTTTCTGATCTCAATTAGCAAATCCTTTTACATGGGCTACACTGAGCAAGCTCTGCGATGCACTATTACAGGTTACGCAGGAGTAATAACACACAGCGTCTGAAGATAATTTAGCATGGGGAAGTGTTCAGGCCTGTACAGAGCGTCCATCATAAAACAGGCCAGCTGCGTGATCCTGTACTGCAAGTCACTACCTGATCACAGCGTGCCTCCGCCTTCACTCAGCTTCAATACGCCTATAAATCCTCTCACTGCCTAGTCTGACCTGTGTGACCTCTCCTGGCCTGCTGGTCTAATTACACACACACACACACACACACACACACACACATGTAGCTGTAAGCATACACTGCTATATACTGTATCATGACTATGATGCATGATTTAGAGTATAAACGCAAATCACTGATTTTGTGTGTGTGTGTGTGTTTCTGCAGGCAGCACTAGCAGAGAGCAGTTTGAGCCTCCTGAACAGCCCCACGCTGCTGAGCAACAGCACAGGAGCCAGCCTTAACATGCTGCACGTGGGTCATGATGACGTGAGCAGCACCGTAGAACAGGTGAACAGCAACGGCAGCTGCAGCCCCGGACTGTCTCCACAACAATACGGGTAAGACAGGATGAGATCTTGCCAAAATTTACATTATAAATGTGACGTTTATGAAACTAAAAGTCAAATACACTCTGGCTCTTTCTAACACTTTATGAATTTTAGCAAATGTATAAAACATTACTAGTGTTATTAAATTTGTGTTTGTGTGTGTGTGTATGTGTGTGTGTGTGTGTGTGTGTTTTCGCTGCCTCAGACACCAGATCCACGTGAAGGAGGAACCCGCAGAGCTTGAGGAGGACAGCCGGCCCGTGTCCCTCATCGCATCTGTCACTCAGAACCTGAGCATGCCCAGTGACGATCGCGACATGGAGGAGGAGCTTCCCACCGAGGAGCTGGAATAAAGGTGGGCGGGGTATGCGGTCCCCGCCTTTCGTTCCTGCGCAAGGCATAAAAATAACCACAAAGAGGAAAAACTAAGAGAGAAGATACGGAAACAACCCCAACATCAAGAAACCAAAACAGGGTGTACCCCTCATCAGTCCGTCATGCATTTTATATAATTTCTTTTTTTTTTAGCTCATTATTTTTTTATGTCTCTCTACTTTTCCTCATTTGATCTCCTCGCTAAGAAAATGTTTTTCAAAGTCCCAGAGACAAGTTCTAAGCCACTCATGTATTTCAGATCTCGTGCCCCGAACAATCCATGCCAGACTGACGGGCAAGCGCACCACGAGTTCCCCCCAAAGCGTCTCACTTTTGCTCCTCCTGTCTTATCAAGCTTTAGTTAACGTTTTTTTTTCTTTCTTTTTTTTGTTTCTGCCTGGCCTGAAAACTGCTTTGGAATAAGACTGCAGCTGTGGTTTACCTCGGGAATGATGTTCACGCATCCAACAAAGGAAAACATGAACTAAACCATATTGAATGAAACTTCTGGTTCTATCTTGGACTTTTCGGTTCTGTCAGGGGTATCATGCCCCTTTCCTGGACGACAAAAAAATTTAACATAAAGAAAAAAAGGGATCAAAACATGACCAGAGCAACTGACTCCCTCTGTCTTACCTTTTGACCTTTGACCTTAAGATTTCTGAACCTTTGAAAAAAAAAAAAAAAAAAAAGAGGGGTGGAGTTTTCCAGTCTTGGAGCAGTGTTAATTTTGTGATGACTATCCTGGCATCTGAACATCTGATGGCAAGAAACCAAACAGCTCTCTCTTTCTCGCTCTCGCTATGCTTTTGTTAGACCAGTTCAAGAAAACGAGACATGAAATTGTTTCCCCACCTCCAGAAAATTAAAAAAGGATCCAGGACCAAGTGGCGTGTCAGCGCTGGCAGCCGTGTTCAGAGACATGACTCTTTTGATTCAACGTGTGTGTGTGACGTAGCTTTTTGATGTTTTTTAAAAACTTTTATTTCGCATTCGTTATTTCACAGTGAGCGACTTCTACAGGATCAGTCCCTCACATTGTGGTGTACTTTAGTTCCAAATATCTGGGTTGATTTTTTATTTTTTTTTATGTTGTTGTAATTTTTTTTTTTTTTAATCAAAGAATTATTATCATTCCAAATGAGCTAGATTTTGGAGTGGCTCATCAATAATTCCTGCTTTACCCAGAACACCCTGTTACCTACAGATTATTTAGAAGAGCACTTACTATCAATGTAGCGACAGAAACCAGGACCAGGAAGATGGGCTCGGTCAAAGCGAAGGTTAAATGTTCAGGTTCCCTGAAAGATCCCTACAGGCAGTCTATATTTTTCTTTAGCGTTTATGATTTGATTTCGGAAATTCTTCTTGACGTTCAGCTTCGATAAAAACTCGTTGTTTTAAAGAGATGCTATTGCGGTCACAGAATACCTCAACCCACAGGTTTCCCTCTCATCGCCAGGGGAATTCTTACTGTGGCGTAACTGTTTCAAAGATCCACACATCATCTACAGTAGATATACGAGTGCTTACCAAAATGTCTGCTCAGCATGTGAGATTTTCATGCTTTAGCTTTTACCTTGGATAAACACATAAACGTCCATAGAAATGCCATGCCAAATTCTATGTTTCATTTCTTTATTTTTATTTTATTTATTTTTTCCCCCTTCCAATTTATTTTTGTTACAGGTTACCAAAGAAATTTGTAGTAAACCAAATACCCTTCATTTTTAAATTTATACTTTTTCCCTCCTTCCTCTTAAAGAAAAACAATTATTCCTTAAGTTATTATGCTGTTATTTTATTATTATTATTATTATTATTATTATTATTATTATTTTTAAGTTGAATATTAAGTGATCTGTTAAAGACTAGTGCAGAACATTCCAAAAACCAAAGTGTGAGATGCAAAAGAGAATTTGGTGGTTTAAGAAGGAAAAACAAAACAAAACAAAAAAAAGCTGTTTAAGTGTAGTGTGTGAACAAGTGAATGAGTTAATCCTATGGGGTGTAAGGCCAAAAAAAAGCAGCAGTATTGTCAAGCCTCTTTCAGTTCCTTAGATGATAAAGCACTTAACGAGAAAAAAAAAAAAAAAACGTAAAAAAAAAAAAAAAAAAGCTCTACCCTCTCATGCTCAGGCAACGGCAAAGGTTTAAGAACATAACCTTCGAAAAAAACGCCTCAAGGTCTAAGAGATAAATACTTATACAGACATAATGCACTTGAATGACAAATGCTCACTACACAAACACTCGTTTTTCTTTCTTTTTTTAAAAAATGTTTCACTTTATTCACATTGTGTTTGATTTTATTGACATTGTTCATTGAACCTTACCGTTTCAAACATTTCAACAGTATCCATCTGAAGGATAACAGACAGGAAATAATTAGCTATCTGTTCAATACAAAGATATCCGAAACAAGACATTTGAGGGACAGCTTCGATGCTAATTGCACTTCGAACCGTGTTTAATCTAAAAGGAACCTTTCAGACAACACACACACACACACATTCTTGTTCTTTGGTTTTAACTGAGATTTGTTAAATGCACCTGCTAGAGGAATATTTCATTGTATTCTTTAACACACGTACACACACACACACACACACACACACACACACACACACACACAAATTAATGATAAATAACCAAAAATGTTGCTACCTCCTTTTTGAAATAGTCCACAAAATAAAAGGCCAATGAAAAACATCCATAGTTACAGTAGCCTGTATACACCGTCTCGTTTCTCATTCATCCTTAAAAAGAAATAATAATAATTGAGAACCAAAATGCTTGTGAACAAAAATGCTTGTCTGGCCATCCTTGATCCTGAATTCATTTGCATAAACGAAACCAAGCAAACAACACACACCATGCTGACAAAAAAAAAAAAGAGTAATGACTACCTCTCCCCTTAGGAAAAAAAATGCTGAGTCTTGTTAAGTGCGAAGCATTAAACGGTCAAAAAAAAAAAAAGGTCTATTCCAAATTGCGCGTCCACCATCTTTAAGTGATCTATTAGCATAGTGTCTGTGTACAGGTCTTTTGCGGCGAGGAGGCATTAATTGCAAGCTCTAATTCTGCATGCATAACGAGGGGCCAGGCCCAGCTTTAAGCCAATGAAGCGGGCGGTCATTAGAGTGCGCTCAATGGGCCAGTGTCAGAAATGATGATGGGCAGAATGCATTAACGCGGGTCCTCTGGTTGAGACCCCCACTTCCCCCCACCCACCAAACCCCCCTACCGGCTTTCCAATTAATGCAAAGCATGGCTTTATGGCGGCTTCGGGTCAGGGGGATTAAAAAAAAAAAAAGAGTCTTACAGATTTGCGCACCGAGCAGCGCAGTTGAGTTTGTTTGTTTATTTGTTTGTTTGTTTGTTTGTTTTTTTACTCGGTTCATCCTGTAGATCACCCAAAAGATGAGCTGCAAAGAAGCCGGCTCGGTTAGTGCTGGCACGATAAAAACCAAAATATCCCAAAGATTAAACCTAGAGCTTAAACGTCCGCGCTAAAGATGACGGCGATGAGTCGCGTAAACAGGAACGGGGCCGAATCGCTCGGTAATAAGGAACTGCTGCATTTACGAAAGAACGTCAGTCGTGCTTTAAGGTACACACCTGTAAACAAAGTTGTTTTATAAAAGATGTAGACTGATGTACGTCAGTGGTATTAGCGATCACCATGATGTTTTTGTTAATCTTGTTGCAATGATGTATTATTGTATATTACAGCTTGGCTTAGCTCTCAAGGGCATTTCTATCTCTCTCTCTCTCGCTCTCTTCCCCTCTGTCCACACTTTTCGTCTTTATATATTTTTCTGCAGGTTTTTTTTTTATGTTAATTTCCTACATTCTAACTATTGTAAAACCTTCTATACTGTATTGCTTATGCTGTTTGTATTTATCATATTATGTGCTGCAGGTATCATTATTTTCACTCCTGGGTTTGTTTGTTTGTTTGTTTGTTTGTTTGTTTAGTTGTTTTTTTTATTTGTCTTCATAAAAAAAACATCTGGGACAATGCTTTTTAAAAGTGTATTATCTCAAAACAAAAAAAAACAAAAAAAAAGACTTAAAGATTACAAAATTAGATTAAGTGGTTTAGGTAAAAACACCAGTTTGTATATTTATCTTAGTTAGGTCTATTTTGATACTTTTTTTGTCTCTGTATTGCATTTATGCATTTTTAAGGAAAAAAGAGAGAGAGAAAACCTTTTAAACATTACAAAAAAAGAAGTTGAATTAATTGTTGCAATGATACCTCAGAAGGACTGTTTTTTTTCTTTCTTTCTATCTTTCTTTCCTTTTTTTCCTTCTTTTCTCTTTCAAAGGACAGGACCAAAACCTCAAACAAGGAGAAAGAGGAATATACAAAAACCTGAAGAAACAAACAAAAAAATCTATCTATATATAAATATTTATAAACGTAGCCCTCTCTTGCTTTAAAAAAAAAAAAAAAAAAGAACATTGAGGTGTATGTTGGTCCTTTTAGGTGCCAATAGATGTATTTGTACAGACTCCCTTTAAACCAAATCATTCCTGTAGTTTGCAGAAACGTCTCAAAGCTGTCGCTCATTTGGCAATGGTGTTTTCATTTCATTTCCAGCGAGTCTGTCGTCACTCGTCACGTCGGCTCAGAGCCCGATGGACTGCGCAGCAAGGCTCTCGTTAACTTAATTGGCATTAACGGCTTAGTAATTAAAAATATGAGCCGATGCGTCGTCGTGCCGTCACTGATTCTATTGATTTCTTTGTCGTTTCTCGAAATATGCTGACCTTGATCTTCTCTAAAACAACGGGACCACGATTTCTGCTACAACCTGTTCAGCTTTGGGATCAGATCTGTCGAAGGTTATTTATGATATCATCAAATTCCTTTCTGCTAATTGGTTAGAAATGTTTGAAGCTTTTCGATCATGGAAAAACCAAACACTATTCCAGCGTCACTGAATTACACTTGTGTTTGAGTCAAAATCCTTTTGTTCTTTTTTTTTTTTACTTTTAATGTTAAGTCTATTGAGCTGTCTGAGCTCCATTTCTGTGTGATTGACAGCTTTAATGTGACATTATCCAGGAAACAGATCCTTGCCTATGAGCTTTGCCTGACGGTATTAACTTCTCTTTTCTTTTCTTTTCTTTTTTTTTAACGGCCAAAATCGAATGGATCTACCACTTTAGCTCTCATTTCATTTCCGTCTTAAGAATGTGTGTACATTTTTATCAGCAGTGATTTCTATGTACTTAGTTTAGTATAAATATAAAGTTTTTTTGTTTACCTTTTTTTGTTGTTGTTTATTTTTTTCAAAACTTTTTGAATGAAAAACTTTAGGGGAAAGAACACATGGTGGTTCTAAGATGGTATTGAGAAAAGAAGAAGAAAAAAAAAAGGCAACTAGCCAGCCATCGTTATTGTTTTCAACCCTGGGGTGACCGTGTTTATGCCAGTCACTGCCATTTTTCTTCATGCTGTATAAAAACACACACATATATCTGTGTATTTGTAACCTGAATCTTCTTGTGTCTGCCCATGCAGACAATAAAAAAAACTGTACAGTAGTTCTAGTTGCATGTAATCTGTACTAATTATTGACAATGGCATTATAAAATGCAATAAAAATACTTATTACACTGTCCACATTTGTGTCCATTGCTTGTGCTCATTTGAAGCTTTTTT
>JAQMYJ010000016.1:15388798-15408790 GCA_030014305.1 Clarias laeviceps | reverse complement strand
TAAACATGCAGCAATCGTGAAAAGTGCTTTTATGTCCTGTGTCTGTCTTTCTGCACAGCTGCAAAAAAGCAACATTGTGTCCAGAAAAAAACAAAAAAAACATGTTCTTGATTAGCAGCAGAACGGGTCTGATATGACTTTTTATATTATATCAAGTTTGGCACAAGTAAACGATTGCTCCTCACCAAGTGTCTTTTCTCTTGGTTTACAATTGCAAGATCTCGACTACTGAACAGGCGAAATGAGGAAACGTGTGCTTGATGGGCTTTCAGGCGACATTCTGTGGTTAAAAACATCTGGAGAGACGTCTGTCCAAATCCTGACTGAAACAGACCTCCTTAAAATTAGAGTAATAGGGTAAAGTTTACAAGTGCCACTTTTGTCTAAGAGGATCAAGCTAATGATAGTTATTTGCGTTTCATTTTTACTTTCCTTTTTTTTCTTCCTCTCATACAAGCTGTCTGTCTGAATTGCTGCCAAGAACCTTCATCTTTGTCAGAGGAGAAAAATGATAGTTAGCTATTGTTAAACTGTTAGTGATGCATAACTCGTGAGTTATTAGGCTTCACAGAAGTAAGTTCAGTCAGATCCTGAATTGCAAAATAATGCCTTGGGATTTAAACAAGCGATCCCAGGAAGTGACACATTTTGCAATCAAGTGCTTTATCTTAATGAATCACAGTGATTTAACGGTGATTCATAAATAAATAAAAAAAAGCTACAGATTTTTTTTTTCTGTTAAAATAAATTCGTTTTTTTGGGTGGTACATAAAAACATTTTTAAAAAAAGTAAAAAATTTATAACTTTTAGCAAGTTGTGGTAACAAGAAAAAATAAATGTAAAAATGCAATGAATTATTTATATTTATGAATATTTAATAATATAAAATTTTATAAATATATTTATATTTAAATAAATTATATTTAAAATAAAAAAATTATTATATAAAATAAGACAAAATGGTAAGTAATGGGATGAAGCAAAAGGAAATTTTACCATAAAAATACAAAATAATAAATTTACGTTAACATTTATACAATTTATTTATAAAGTATATTAGGATAGATAGATATACATATATGTTAATGATTTATGTTTTTACTGCATCATCTGTTTAAATCCTCTCCTGCGCTCTCGGCCGTAATGGCATGGAGTTAGCTACACATATTCCGACTGCACCGTGGCCTTATTTGCTGTGTTTCAGCCTCTGTCCACCAGGAGGGGTAAATAAACCAGTCAAAAAGTAAACGCAAGGGGGAAAAAAATAAAAACAGGAGGAAGAAAAAGCAGAGTGGGACAAGCCCAGCCTGAGTCCTTTCATACTCACACTGAGAAAATCTCATGCTGACACACAGACAGGGTGTGGAGTGTTATTGCAACCTGCTTAGACTTGGGATCGGGTTCTGTTCTTCAATCTTGGCAATCGTCAAATATGCAGAGCTTCAAAACCATAAAAAAGATGCACTGAGTACTTTTCTGAGACGGGGGTTTCAAGAAAAACAGACTTTTTTTTTCTCTCTTTTTTCGTTGCCGTGATTATTAAAGTGTATTTATTTATCAAGAACTTATGTATTGTTAGAAAAGATGAAAATAAAGATCCGGTGCACAGCATACAAAATGATGTTATATGAATGTCCAATTGACTCAATGTACCTATATTGACCCAGTCTCGTGATGCACACCGATTTGGACCTGATCATTTCGAAGTACAGACAGCACTCCTGTAAGACCATCCACCCCAGACTCTGAACTGCTTACGTAATGACTACAAAATCCATCTTACAACACGCTGTCCACATCATGCCCCAGACTCTATTGCACAATTTGCCCTGCACTCATGGCCACCCTAATGAGTCTAATTAAGAAGTCCCTGACAGACCAGGACTGGCCTGGATCACTGGTGCATACAGAGACTGGAGTGGGAGAACAAAAGCATCTTTGTGAGTGATTGAAACCACATTTTTAATCCCCTGCTCTTTTTTTATTCTTAAACCGTTCCAAACTGCTCAAAGCCACTGAATACAATCAGCATCAGAAAAGTTCAAATAACACCTCAAAAAGAACTGATAGATATCTGTGGTATGTTATGTCTTGCTCTTTCACTAACTCACTCTGCCTTTTTTTAGCACTATCGAATTGCACCTCTGTGGGTCTGGGTTCGAGTCCCACCTGTCGGGGTCTGTGTGTTCTCTGCATGCTTGGTGGGTTTCCTCCGGGTACTCCGGTTTCCTCCTACGGTGAGTGCAAAGACACGAAGATTTGGCTAATTGGCGTTCCTAAATCGCCTGTAGTGTGTGAATTCGTGCATGAATGTTGACCACCATGGTCATTAAAAGGGAATAAATACAATGGTATTCACTATTAGCCTGCACGGTCCCTATTTGGACTATAGAGGTTCCTAGATGGATGAATGGATGGATGGATATTATCTGTTTCCTCTTCTTCTCTTCCTTCACCATCAATTGCAAGTTCTTTATCAAACACTTCTTTATCAAATCCATTTCCTTGTTATGTCTTCATATTAAACAAGATTCTACTATCTGCAAAGTAACATTACTGTTATACAACCATTATGGTTGAGTCTCCAAGAACCTTCATTATTAGGACCTTCATCTTTTTTCTTTTTTGGAAGTAACATAGGGAAAAAAGTAAGCAATGTACAGTATTAGTATCAGGGCAAAATGGACTGCATAGAAAATATAGAATTTTTTTTTTTTTTTCAAAATGTGTGTGAATCTACCTCCTGGCCTAGAAAGAGTCATGCTTCATGCTATTCTATGTATTTTTACTTACAGCGGTTAATAATACTTTTGTTTTGTACAATTGCTTAGATAACGGAATTTCTTTTTTAAAATTAGTATTAAATAATGCAAGGTCTATGAATAAAAAGTTTTTTTTATACATATGTTTTTAGTGCTACACAAGCCAGCCCTGATCATTTGAAGGCATAACTTGTTATAATAATTTGTTACACAAAAAAAAAAAAAAAAAGATCCACTTTAAAATCTTCCACTGCTTATTTTAGGCTTGCTTGTACGTATGTACAGTAAATCCTACTTTTATCTGGAGTTTCAGTACCAGGCACCCATATGTTGATACACGGTATAGACTTAACTCATTTTTAAGCAGATAGCACACATAACAGTGTTGGTGGTGGAAACGCACTATTAGCTCGGGTCTGGGTTATATTATTTCATTAAAACTGTGCCGATGGGGAGGAATAGCATCCTACTGTCTGCATGGAACAACATGTTAAACTGGGTCCTGCAGAAAGAACTGTAGTAAGTACTGTAAACACAACAGGGAAATGTATTCGGTATGCATTGTGATGAGGATATAGTGCTTATTTTAGTCTCTTGCTAGTTTTCCCCTCTCTCTCTCTCTGTCTCTCTCTAGACAAGCACAAGTGATCCTTTAAATCATCTGAAATCATGGCCAAATCACAGTATTGGTGCTGATTAAATTTTTTCTATGTTATACATACTGTATAAAATGTGCAGAAGGCGGCACAGTGGTGTAATGGTTAGCACTGCCGCCCTGCACCTACAGGGTCCTGGTTTGATTCCCGGCCAGGATCGATTCCTGTCTCTGTGTGCTTGGAGTTTGCATGTTCTCCCCGTGCTTGGTGAGTTTCCTTCAGGTTCCCCGGGTTCTCCGATTTCCTCCAACGGTTCAAAGACATGCAGATTAGGCTAAGTGGCGTTCCCAAATTGTCCATAATGTGTGAATGAGTGATAAAGTTGATTAGTGAGTGTGTGATATAATACGGTGGCTCGGTGGTTAAGGTTCGACTTTGAATAAGGAGGTCCCCAGTTTGAGCCCCGATGCCGCCAGATTGCGACTAGACCCTTGAGCAAGGTTCTTCACCCCCAAATGCTCAGATACGATCGGCATCAAGCTGGCAACCTGACCCTGTAAATAAGAGCCACAGAATCAGCGAATGTACAGAGTTTCTCACCTTGTGATTTTTCTCTACCAACCCTCATACCAATTTGACTTCATTTCATAGTCTAACAACATTGCAACAATGCAACAGAAACTTGAAGATGAGGAGTTTGAAAAGCATGTTTTCAGTGATGAGGCCACATTTCATATGAATGTGGAAGTCAACAAGCATAATGTTTTGAATGTGTCTCCAAGAATTGTCTGTATGGGCCATTTCTCTTTAAGGGAAACGTGACCGGCGATGTTTATCTACAAATACTACACAACTGGTGATTTGATGAGCTCATTGCAAATGAACACAAACACTTCATTTTCCAACATTGGAGGCTGACTGTGCAGGCTTATCTCTATGAGAATCTACCAGGGAGATGGATCGGGCGTGCCAGTGATAATGACAATGTGCTGTTGAAATGGTCACCACGTTCACCTGACTGGACACCTTGTGATTTTTTTCTTTGGGGCTACAGTATATGAAAGGACTGGACTACCAACTTGACACAGTGCGCATATTGAACATTTGTGAAGCATTGTGAAATCGGTTATAAAATCTATATCTGTTTGAAAATGTGGTTGGAATTTTGATAAATAAATCTTTTATTTTTCAACATGAACTCTATTTAATTTTGTTTGCTTAGAACATGTAGTTACTCAAATATTCATATTTCAAATGATGATATTTTGGGACACCCTGTATATCCGTTGCCTTACTGTATGTGGTGGGACGTAGATGGAACCATACATATAATACAGGAAATGTGTGTGCCGAAGAAGCTACTTCCAAAGTTTATGTAACATGGAAGTGACCAATCTTGCTTCCCTAAACATTTCAAGTTGCCAACTTCAGCTGTTTCGGAGAGATAATTTTATCTGTGCCCCAAAAATGGCCATTTTTCAGTGTTATACTGTCTCGATTCAAACAATAGTCATTTAAAATACACTCACTCACTCATGCATCGTCTACACCGCTTTATCTTGTATTCAGGGACACGGGGGGCCTGGAGCCTTTTCCAGGAGGCTTAGGGCACAAGGCGGGGTACACCCTGGACAGGGTGCCGATCCATCGCAGGGCACACACACACTACAGACAATTTGGGAACGCCAATTAGCCTACTCTGTATGTCTTTGGACTGTGGGAGGAAACCGGAGTACCTGGAGGAAAAACACCAAACATGGGGAGAACATGCAAACTCCATGCACACAGAGACGGGAATCGAGCCTGGCCGGGATTCGAACCCGGACCCTGGAGGTGCAAGGCGACAGTGCTACAGTAACCACCATTTAAAATAGAAATTAATGACCTGTAAAAAATGTTGCCTAAATTAAAGCGTTCAGTGCAAAATTAAGGATTTCTTTCTCAAAAAAGTCTGTAGTGTTCGTAACCATGTCAAATTAAATTTAACATTTTAGAATAATACACTTTTTCAGGTTTATGTCTTTTCATGTGAAATCTAAATTGGTCAAATTTCACTCACTCTCACTCAGCTTCTATACCGCTTTATCCTGTATTCAGGGTCAATATGGGCAATATGGGAACGCCAGTTTAGCTTAATCTGCAGGTCTTTGGAAGGAAACCAGACTACCCAGAGGAAACCCACCAAGCACTAGGAGAACATGCAAACTCCACGCACACAGAGACGGGAATCGTGCCTGGTCGGGAATCGAACCCGGACTCTGGAGGTGCAACGCGACAGTGCTAACCACTTCACCACCGTGCCGCCGGCCAAGTTTCATCTGAATGACAATTAAGATCATTGAATGATTTTAATTTTAAAAAAGTTACAGACGCCACATAAAAGGGCATAAAGTATTTAGCAAATGTTTCCTTTTATTTGATAAAAATATAAATGTGCATGCATATTTACAAAAAAAAAGCATGGATCAGGAGATTAGAAGCTGTATTATGAAAAATGGTGTTATATGATCCTATCTGAAAACTTTTTCATCTAGGTGAGTCACTTTTAAGAGAATTGCACTTCTGCTTCCGGGATATACGGTGTAATGGCAATGGTGTTAGCTTACACATAATGTCTTCAGGAGCTCTGAATATATATTTACGTAAGTAAGGTTCTTGGTACAGTACATTTGTTCTTGCAAAGCTCCTTTTAATAAACTGGAGGAGGATGTTCAAGTCAAGATGGGACTTGATTGTGCAGAGTAACAGAACATACTGCATTTATGAGAGTAAAAGCTACCTTTATGTTTCTACATAATCTCCTGCTACACTAGTGCACTTATCCCAGAGCTTCATTAGTGCTTGGATACCATCAAGATAGAAAGTTTACGCCAGAGCCATGATGGGGCTGCCTGCTTTACATCTGAAACACTGGCCTCCCAGGAACACTTTTAATGCCCCTAACATGTGGAAATGCCTTAGAGCGAGGTCAGGAATGTATGGGGATGCAGCAATAATTCCCAACTGAGTTCCTGTAATGTGCAAGTGGTGTTGGTGAATGCTCGTGTGTACAGTTCCTGCAGACAGATGTGTCTCTTCCACGAGTTGGCAACAAGTTATCCATCAATTTTTAAGAATCAGGTGTTCCGCTTGCTGAAGGTTCACAGGAACGACTACTACTCTGGAGCACCTCGGCTGGGATCATCATTCGGCCTTCTTTAAAACGTTTGCACCATTCAAAGGTTTCACTGCGGCTAAAAGTCATGAACTTGCCTAAGAAGTATTTGTGATAGTAAAAACAAAGGAATTCAAGATTGAAGCTGATAAAATGAGTCTAAATTGGAATGCGTAAAATCACCCAGATAAAAACAAAGCACTGACAGCTGCTAAAACTGATTTATGAATCACAAGACACCAGCCATTCTTACCACGTCAAATGCACATGTGATTCTCATCTGTTGAACAAGAGCCAAAATAAGATCAGAGGGATAAACTGATTAATTCTATAAATTCCATTAAAATAATTAGCTAAATATTACAATTCGCAATAACAATAAACAACATAGCACACTGCAGGGTTATATCAGGTTATATACTTTTCCGAATCTGTGCTTACCAAGGTTTAACCTGTTGCACACTACATGCATATAAAGTATTTGAAAGGGTTTATCTTATAAAATATTAAGGAAGAGTAGCTCTTAACATTAATTATAAGATGTAGGGTGAGAAAGGTGTGTCGAGGGTTCTTGATTTGATGAGGAATTGGAACACAGTTTAACCACAGTTATAAAATACTTAATGTTCAGAAATAATAATAATAATAATAATAATAATAATAAATATGTGTAATCATAAACCTCTTCAACTCAGAGAACTTCACTAACAGGTCCTGACACATGTTAGAAAGATGCTATAATACTGAGCCGTACCAGCCTACTTTCACTCATGGTTATACAATTCGACTCACTTGTAAAGCTTGCGCCATGTCAAAATCTAAGTGATGCCTCAGTGTCACATGATGGGGGCTTTATTATGTTTTTTTTTTCATTATAGATATTTAAATAAGCATGGCATGTCAGGTTTATATGTTGTTGTGATTTAATTAGATTTACCTTAAGCAATTATGGGCTACTTATAGCCAGAACAGCAAAAGTAAAACAATTATTAATCTGATATACAGCTTTATCCTGTGTACAGGGTCACGAAGCCCTGGAGCCATGGAAAATGCACACATAATAATAATAATAATAAGAAGAAGAAGAAGAACAACAAGAACAACAATTATAACAACAACAACAATGATAATAATAAAAATAACATTAACACTAACAACAACAACAACAACAATAATAATAATAATAAGACAAAGAAGAAAAAGAACAACAACAAAAGCAACAACAATATGAAGAAAAAGAAGCAAGGAAGAAGTAGATGAAGAAGAATGATAACAACAACAACAACAACAACAACAATAATAATAATAATAATAATAATACTAATAATAAGAACAACAACAACAACAACAATAATAATAATAAGGAAAATAATAATAATAATCTTAAAAATAACAGCACTAACAAAAAGAAGAAGATATATAAGAAGAAAAATAATTACTAACATGAACTAAAATTATTTTTATCTAAAGCTAATTATTATTATTATTATTTCCGGTATAATGACACAGCAGTAACTTTTACTCCCTAAATGTTACACTCTGTATTTTAGCCTGAAGGCAGCAGCAGCACAGTAATCAGGCTCGGATGCAATTTCCTGTTGAAAATTCTCGAACTTTGTGTGTGTGTGTGTGTGTGTGTGTGCGTTCGTGCACGCGTGCATGTGTGTGTACTGAATGTGTGTGCGCGAATCTTCGCTTGGAAGTCTTCAGGCTGAAACTTAAAACTCAGAGAGACTCCGAAATCAGCGGCGTGTTTAAACTCCAGAGGATTTTCACTGATACACTGAGGAGTCTTTACACTGCTTTTTACTTCTCTTCAACATTTCCCGGGAATAACTTTTATTGAACTTTGTTTGGGAAGTTTGCTGCACGGAGAGAGAGAGAGAGAGAGCTGTCAGAGTCTGTGGAAGTTTGTGAAGGCTGAGAGTTGTGACTGTGAGGGCCGTCCGGAGACACTGACGCTGAAACATGACGGGGACGCGACTTCGCCCCGCGCGCGCGGGACTTCACTGACGGAGAGCATGAGTTACTGAAACCGCGGGAAAAGAACAACGCGCTGTCTCGAAGGTAAGACCTGCATTTGGACTTACAGTACACAACCTGTTTACAGTTAAACTCGTTTGCACTTGTTAAAGAGTGAGTATAGTATACACTTGATATAAAATGTACTTTATTTATGTACGTTCTGGGTTGTATTGCATATTACAGTGCTTTTAATAAAGGATTATATTGTTTGTCAACAAACAACAGAAGTTCTGTATTGAAAAACAAATTGGTTTTAAAACAAAAAAATCAATTATACAATGCAAAGCAGAATTCTGTACTGTAAAGTTCCATCTGACAAATTGTTGCATGAACATACAGCAAAAAAAAAAAAGGGTCACTTCATATTATAGATTTTATCAATGAAGTCATAAGTAAGGATATGAGTCTTAACCCTTACTCTAATTTTACTGTATCTTTTTAGGATGTGTATAATGAAAGAATGAATTGTCAGGCAGGTTGTGGTTATTGGTTGCTGAACTGAGGGTACAGGGTTCGAGTCCCGCAACCACAAAGTTGCCACTGTTGGTCCCTTGGGCAAGGCCCTTAACCCTATGCGCATACGAAATACCCAGATGCAGTAGATGAATCCTCAGTTTCAATCATAAAGCCTGGAGACATGGGTGGGCAGGAAGGGCATCCGGTATAAAAAAAAAAAAAATTATTGTGCCAATCCTGTAACTTGTGGATCGAATGATCCGATGTGGCAACCCTGAGAAAGGGGGAAAAAAGTAATGTGAATTGTTACGAATGACTTGCAAAGCTGTGTTGAAATAAATAGCATGCTCTCAAGGGCAACATTTTAAATCACATTATTAAAAAAAAAAAAAAAAAGATTGAAAGTGACAAAGCAGAAATTTCATTTGCCGACATTAAAGGTTCTGAGTCAGCCTCAGTTCAATCAACGTTTGTCTCAAATTATGCCTACTTGTTCCCAAGCGTTTGCTTATTCTGCTACATCCTGCCAACCATCACACCCTGCTCAATCTATTGCTTGAAACATATGGGAGATTTCCAGCACTGTGAGGAGTTGGATCGCCTAAAATGCCGAACACAAGCAGGGGTTTGTGTTGGCAAGGTCTCTGGTGAACCATGTTCTTGGCTGTCTTGTGTATACAGGATAGATTCTGGTCTCCTGGCTCTCAGCTCTAGAGCAGATGTGGGAGGAGGACCGTAACCCCGATGCCAGCTCGCCTCAACCTCCAGATGAAGCCCGTCTCGGCCCAGGGAGCTCGGCAGTGGAGTGTCCCAGCGGCACTGACTCAGGTGGGCACGTCGACATACTGTACATGTGCTGAGCATGCTCAGTTAGGACACAGAAAAGGAATAACAATTGAGATTGTAGTGTACAATCTACTACACTACTCCTGTCTTTGTATGCAGGCTGAAAAAGATTCATTTATTTTTAAGTCAATTTATGATTTCAGGATAAATATTCTTTTATAAAATAGAGCATTTTTTAAACAGACACAAGTACAGTGACTGAAGAATACCAAAATCATTAACGTTAGCCACTCTGACGTGTCTCACATGCTTCTCAGTCATATGGCGACTATGGATACTAAATGCCATACCTTGCATGCACATATTTTTGGTTCGGATTACACAAAGTACACCTTCCTCAGTTCCTGCTGCACTCTTGAGAACGCTCAGTGAGGACATACAGTTTTCCAAAATGTACATTAAACACTGCGTGATCTTTGAATTAGCTTGCAATAAGTATGATAGAATGTGGATGTGATCCGTTGCGTGTTACAGAAATTAGAGAAAGTGTTTACAGGTGGGACATAGAATGCATGGAATCAGGGATTCTTTTACACTGCACTGTATATTCTACAGTTACAGTAAATGCAAAGAACAAACTATGTCTAGGTATGTCCACTGTGTATCTAACAGGAGACAAAAGTAGGTCTAGCGTTGTATAGTACAGTAATTATGAGTCTGCAATGCAAACTGAGTGCAGTGAGTTATGTTTATTTTACACAGCAAAATGATTGTCAAAGAATTTTCATTTCAATAGGTGTGAACTGATGATTTTGTTATCAAATTGAACAGCTCCTCATACCGGTGGTCTTGATAGGGAAAATATTCTCAAAATTTGATTTGTTGCTCTTGCAAACATCGATTCCAAGCAAGAGCAACAGGTTCGATATTCCTGAAATGAATATAACCTTATTTCTGATTCAAACCGAACCCAGACGCAGACACAAGTCTAGCTCTTCTAAATATCACATGTTCTTTTGATCAGATGCATGCAGTCAATAGTGGGTGGCCTCATTTGATCTCATCTGCTGTTTTACTCAGCGAGGATGTTTATAGTACTTCACTTGGGTAAGAATGCTCTCAAATGCATGAGATTGGTGACAGATGAGCTGATCCAGTACCTGATGAGAAGACACTCAATGTCTGGATATTTCTTTGATCCCAATCTCACGAGAGGCAGGAGTTGAGTATAGTTTATTTCAGGCTGTATTCGGGGTTGTTTTTGCTGTTGGTGCTAGCATATAGTCTCAGCCTTGTGCCGAGAAGCTATCACATGCCTGGACCCTATCTAAGGGGGTTCAGGATACTAAGCAAGGGACATCACAGGACACAGATCACACACTACAGACAATTTCCAAAGACCAATCGGTCAACAACGCACTGGCCGTAAGTGATGGGGAAAAATACCAGACTCTCTTTAGAAAAGTGGAAGTCTGGATTATGGGACTAGCTAGCATAGCATTGTTCTGGACGTTGGGTATCGGTCACAACTGAACAAAACCATGAAATGGAGGAATGAGTAAAATTATAGTATTTTTTTTTTTGTATTCTTGGAAATAATACAGTTAAGAATAATGACCAACGGATCTTGCTGTCATCTTGCTAGGAGTGGTGCATGAGCTGTCATCGTGATTTTAACCAAAGCCACAGGGTAGCAAAAGCGTGCAGAAGCACATATGTGGTCTTCGGTGTGGGTTTGTGCGTTCGTGCATTCTTGCATTCTTGCGTCAGTGTTGTATTTTTGTGTGTGAATACAGTATATTTCAGGCCTCTGAAGCCTGTATGCTAGCATACTTTTTTTTTGCCACAGGAGTTAGCTGAGCATGCGGGGTTTATCAAGTCCTGGCCCAGTCCTTCATTTGCACCAAGCCAAGGCGAGTCAGTTCCTGCACGCCTGCCACAGCCAGTGGGCCATGAAAACTCAGCCACAGTCAGAGAGTTGCCCACTGGGCCTTGCTTAAGTCTGTCTCGTACCCACTAATTACATTCAGCTATGCATTGTTCTTCTCTAAGGCTTTGTTTCAACATGAAGATTATTATTATTCACACCCAAAGAACCACCATTTTTCTTCGCTTTTGGATCGGTCTCCCCATTATTATTATTAATATATTTTTGTACATTTTTTTGGGACGATTTTATTCTTCTAACTGGCACATCAGTTGTGTGGGTTTAGCTTGGCCTATTTCTGAAGGCAAACACCTGAACTGAAGTCACACACATACAAAAGCATCCTTTCATTGCTTGACCTCATAGGATCGCGCAATATAGAGCGCTGTTTCTAGATCTGTTCCTTAAACTGACTCAGATCAGTGCACTAGGAGGAGATCTGATCTCAGATCTTCGGGATAAAAATGCGCCTTTTTTTTTAAAGATACATTAAAAGTACAGACTTGAGGCCAGAGCTTCATTGAGAATATGGAGCTTGTCTGGGCTGTAACACTGACTCCATTGACTTGCTTGGCGTGTGCTGGTTTCACAGGAGCGTGTCTGTCTGCTGTCTGCCCTGATGGCGAAAATCAGTAGTGAATGTTGATGCTTAGATGCAATAATAGCTGTGATATTCTTAATTTTACATAATTATGCAACATACTGGTTGTTTAGTGAAATTATCATACATGAATTAAATTATAAACTGAATCTGTTGTGTGTAGGAATAGCTTTAAATAATGAATATTTTAACCCTGTTTAATTATTGGAAAGCAGTAGAAGAGTAAATACGAACGGAATTTTTATATTACCTACAATATGAAGGGCGTTCGAGTCAATCCAGGTCTTGGGATGAAATTTTTTGTGAAGCAGGCAGAATAATGATTGAAATTATTGAAAAAGACTTCAAGCGCAGTACACTGCTGAGACACTTAGCCACAGTTTTAAAGAAGTCTGTACCATGCAGCCACATCCCCCATACAGTCCTGACCTCGCCCCATGCCATTTTCATTTGTTTGGTCCATGGAAGGAGTTCCTGGGTGGCCAGCGTTTCAGACTTCCTGGGTGTACTGAGAAAACAATCTACCTTGATGGTATCCAGGCACAAGTGTAACACTGGGATAAGTGCATTTAATGTAGCAGGGGATTATATAGCGAAATAAAAATAGTTTTTACTCTCATAACTTTGTTCTATTCTGCATGATCAAAAGTCCCGGTTTGACTTGAACGCCCTTTGTATTTAGTCTAAGAGGAGTAAGATTACTGTTGAAGCTAATTCTTCATGCTTTCTAAATAAAAGATTAGTTATGCTGTTGTGTACACAAGTTGCTTCTGCAAAATCTTGACATTGACATTTCATATGTTGCACGAACTAGTACATGGTTTAACGCCATGAAAGAATAATTTACAGCATGCATAACTTTTCCTAGTGCTTATCTTAATTTCGTAATGAAGGTACAGTATAAATTCTAAATATTTTCTACAAGGTGGCAAATTAAAGGAAAAACCTGAATAAATGAGAAGAAAAACAGAACGAGTACAAATCTGTGAAAAACAATTAACATCCCACTCTGCCATATATAATCCTGAACACAGCCATCTGACCTTGATTTTGGATCGAAAGAAAAAGTTATCATGCACAAATACTGCTCAAGTGGCTAGTGTTTCAGTAGGAGGAGTGAATAACGTGACATTTAGAGTTATGGGTAAATAGGGCTGGAAATTTTGGTCAGAAGTGCACTGACCATGATCCTTGTGCATTAGTGTGATATGTAAGGAAAAACAGAAGAGCAACTGTTGTTCAGGTGACTCAGAAAGTCAGTGTAGGGTGTGGTCACACTGTAGAAACAGTCTAGAGAGGGAGATATTATAATAACCTTGCACTGCGAAGTCCAAAGGCAAGTCTAAGGGCTGGTGTGTGGTATAAACCAAGACAAAGAAACGGGTCTTTAATGCTGTGGAGACAGTTGTTTTACTGGCAAAATAAATTGGAGGGTTTTTTCCGCCCTTAGTTGGAAGTCTCACTGTATCTAAATACCAAGTTTTTCTGACGGATCATCTTTATCCTATGATGAAATGTTACTGGAATAACGGAGGAGTTGTTTTTGCCAGGACGACTCTATCCAAAGAGCACGAAGTGAATGGTGTGATGAAGATGAAAATGACATAAACCCCAGCATACAAAATTCATGAAGGCCCCCCTCACAACACACAGCACCCAAAGGATCCACTGCCGATGTCCTGGTACCAGACATCACCAGAGGCTATGCCCTGAGGCCCCAGAGCTGCCCAGGTGGCACAAGGGGAACCCAAAACCAAGGTGCTTTTAATGTTAATACAGTGGTACCTCGGCATACAAATTTTATCTATTCTGGAGGCGAAACTCATTTTCCTATAGGAAATAATGTTAATTAGATAATCCAGATAATTCGTTTTAACCATCGAAAATAAACCACTATAATCATATTTATGCATATGAAAACAATCAAAACATTTAGAAAAGACATGTAAATGAAGTAAAATATGTAAAAGACTCTCACCAAACCTTAATTTACCATTCCACTTGGCATCAGATGCTTTAAAACGAAACTGTCCTTGCTTCTTGCAAAAAATGCAAAAAAAAAAAGAAAAAACGGGAAAAAAAATGTTAACTTGCTTTGCTTGGCTTTCCACTGGATGGAGGCAGTTCTCCTGCAGAATTGACGACAGCGAAGTCCTTGTGATCTTTTCAGTAGTCTTCACCACTCTCTGCAGGTGTTTGCGGGCCTTAACAGTAGTGCTGCCGTACCACATCGATGCAGTTAATGAAGATCCTCTCAATCGTGCAACTGTAGAAGGAGAGGATCTTAGGAGACATACCAAACTTCCTCATCCTCCTAAGAAAGTACATCCGCTGCTGAGCCCTCCTAACCAGCTTTGTGGTGTTGAGTGTCATGGACGCCTAGATATTTAAAGTTAAGTGAGGTGGACGCCTAGATATTTAAAGTTAAGTGAGGTGGACGCCTAGATATTTAAAGTTAACTGAGGTGGACGCCTAGATATTTAAAGCTGCTCACTCTCTTCACTTCAGGCTTCCGGATGAGCATGTCGATGAGGTCCTTCTTCCTGTCTCATGTCCACTATCATCTCCTTTGTCTTGTCCGTGTTGAGGGAAAGGTTGTAGGGCTGAGGACACATCCCTGTGGAGTGCCTGTGATTGTGTTAATGCTGGGGCTTAGGTCCTATATCCTGACAGACTGGGGCCTGCCAATTAGAAAGGGATTCACAGAGTGTAGGGTGTGGGCCAAGTATAGATAGTTTATGTGCAAGTCTTATATTCTGATATAAGAGTCTTTATTTTCCAGGTGGGAGAGGGAATGGTGGAGGAACAGCAGCTATAGCATCTGATGGTAGGCAGAGGGTGTCTGGTATGCTGGTTTGAATGTGGGCCAGCACAACTCTCTCAAAACACTTCATGGTGAGTGCTACTGGCCTTTAGTTATTCAGACAGGTGGATGGGATCTTCTTGAGAAGGGGGATGATAGTTGTGTTCTTGAAGCAGGTGGGAATGGTGCACTGGCCAAGGGAAAGGTTGAAGATGGAGGTGAAAAGGTCAGCCAGCTCATTGGCACATGCTCTTAAGGCCTGCCCAGGGATGTTGTTTGCTCCTGCTGTCTTACGTGGGTAAATCTTCCTCAGTGCTTTGTATACCTGACCTGATGAGATCGTTGGGGGAGGGGGAGGGATTGGGTGGCCCATGTGTTTGTGAGCCTCGTATCTGTAAAAGATGTTGAAAAGATGTTAAGATCATTCGGCAGACTGTCTATGGAGCTGATTGTGGGGGTGGTGGTGGTGGTCCTATAATCTGCGATGTGTACTCCGTCGCTTTGCCCAAATTAAATGCCATAAAGCGAGCACAAGCATGTGGCATATCTGATGGTTTATCCAGGGTTTCTGATTGGGGAACTCCCTGAAGTGTGTGCAGCTTATTCGCACGTGCAAGCCGTAGTTCGCCGAAATTTGCAGGGGCAATAGTGCTCCCCTCACGCCCCTAACGGTGCGTGAGCAAGCAGTTCGAAAAGATGCGGTCGGCTGACGTCACGCGGTTCGGAGGAAACACGGGATAGTCTTCGCCCTCCCGACTGAGTGGTAGTGGGAGTCCCCCCCCCCCCAAAAAAAAATTAATAAATAAATAATTTGACACCTGACTGTATTGAGGGCCAGCAAAGTGTTAAATAAGACAGATGCAAAATACTGTCTCATGGTGCCCGAAATGAAAGCTTGTATCTCTAATGCTTTATCCCATCTTAAAACTGCGATTGTTGCACAGCGGTGAAAATGGTCAACCACAGAGGCATGAAAAAACTGGATTGTATGATGATGCTTTATAAAATTCTTATTAAATGAAGACTCTCTTGCCAAAGCACTAGTGAATCTGATATGACGTTCAGCCGCTTATTGGTTTCAATGAATTGGCCGCTGTGTACAGAATTAACTACTTTATATAAAGGCGTGCAGTTAAACTGTATACCGTTTTTCTTGTATACCGTTTTTCTTGTGACCTGATGTCGACTGTGGTCGACACTTGAATAGATGGAAAAGCAATGCCTAATGTGTTGAAATTCATGGTGCAGAATTCACATTTATTCAGTAAATGTGACGTACAGTACGCACAGTGACATTCAACAAATTCACAACCACCATTTTTATGATTAATTTCACATTTTTGCATCATCCTGCCTTAAATAAATTGAGTGAGACAAGTGTATATTGCAAATTACTTACATTGTTTCGTACTGTACATATCGGACAAGGATTAACAACTGCTCATGGTTTTTGCGTGTATGCAATGCCCATGCGCTTGTTTTGTCGTTGCTTCAGACAAAACCGGGAGAAATCGTACATTTTAAAATAAATGAATCTATTATGTTTTTTCAAGTTTACCGTGACAAATAATTTAAACGTACTAATAGTCGATCAGATATACAGTATACAGTACATAATTGTTTTATTTGAAAGTAAATTACATATAATCTCTTAGCTAAAAAAAAGCTTAACAGGTTTTTAAAAAAAGGTTTTGTATTTATTTAAACAAATATTAAATCTGCATAGTTCTCACCTGTACACCAGTACTGTATGCAACAGTTTTTGAATTCTGGTATTTGTAAGGGAAAACTAAACAAACTAAACAAAAGGGTTATCTCTTGTGTACTGATTAGTTTCATCACCTGTGCAGTATACATCACTGTGCTCATTTTTTCATGTTTTGCTTCCGAATAGCTGGACTTTCTTGTATTTTTAATGTAGTCTTGAGAAATGTTTCTCCTTTTTTGGGGGACTTTTTGGCCTTTCATTTTCAGTCCAGGTCCTGTACCTGACTAGTTTCAGAGAAATGTTTTTTGTTGTATTAAGCCTCACATTGACCTATAAAACTTTCAAGCATAAAAACCATCCATCTTAAGGCATAAACCAGGGAGAAAAAGGTGCAGATGATGACAGATGATCAGGCTGGTGATTAGTATACTGGTGATGCTGAATGCTGAGTGGTTGGAACAGACAAGAAGGGAAATGAGGTTGCTGCTGAGGCTGTTACTATATATATATATATATATATATATATTGCTAATATGTATACTGCATATTGTTTCTTTAGGCACTTTTCAGCCAGTCGCAGTAAAACATTTGTTCTCATTTGATCAAATTTAATGTAATCACTCTCTCACTCTCTCATCGTCTATACCTCTTTATCCTGTACAGTATCCAGGGGGCCTGGAGCCTATGCCAGGAGACTTAAGGCATGATGCAGGGTACATCCTGGACAGTGTGCCAACCCATTGCACGGCACATACATGCACACAGAAATGCACATGCGCATTCACACACTACGGGCAATTTAAGAACGCCGACTAGCCTCATCTGCATGTCTTTGGACTGTGGGAGAAAACCGGAATACCCGGAGGAAACATACCAAGCACGGGGAGGACATGCAAACTCCATGCACACAGACTCCGAGGCGGGAATTGAACCTGGACTCTGGAAGTGCAAGGTGACAGTGCTAACCACTAAGCCACTGTGCCGCCTAATTTAATATTAAATTTAATTTATGAAGAAATGAGGGATGGCTCGAGACATTTTTTGCTTGTCACTTAAAAATAATTGTCTAAATTAAAATCTAATTAATTCTTTAAAATACTTCTTTGAATATTTCTTGAATATCTGAAAGCAAACAACATTAAAGATGATCGATCAGCCAGTGACCTCAGCCGGGCAGTTTTTAGCTGAACGCTAACGTATAGTCCGCACTGTTATCGAAAGTCTAGAGAGAAGAATGGCCAGGCACTTACAGATGAGAGTGCGCGCTCACATTAGCTATAGCAGCAGTAGCTAATCACAGGCATCTGCGCTTTAATCCTGCTCTCTAGGGTGTGTGTGTGTAACAGTTCAATAAGCTGGTGGAGAACGCCTGTCCCTCAAACTAATCATTTAACGAATGCATCTTATTTTCACATTGAATACACACATATTTGTGCACGAGTTATACTGAAGTGACGAAAATTCATTTTAACGTTCAGCTTGTGAGTGGATTCAGGTGCTGTAGTGCACAAATTGGCTTTATTAGTTGCAAGTGTTGCTCTGTCCTAACCGAAGCGAGAGACTGTAAGGTTATTTATCCAGTGTTTTTCCCAAATATTGCCTAATCAGTGAGCAAAATGCAAGCTGCGTCCCGGCCCAGAAGCTCAGCACTATACTTAATGAAATAAATTTGACTCAGGGAGCCGTTTAACCCGAGGTAAATTGTTCTTTCTGAATGTTGTGTGTGGAACAGGAAACATGTGATATCCTTCAACGTCCCTGTTGGATTTTCAACCTCAGTCGGATTTTGTTTGTATAAAAAGCTCTGGAGAGAGTCCCGTAACTTTGTACAGATTTAGAGGAAATGTTACGCTCTAGTCCATGTTTACTTATAAACATACTGTACTGTATAGTTGCTTTTTTTTGTTGTAAAAATTTTGAAAAAATGTGTACTGTATGCTGTCAATTCTACTTCTTAACAAAAAAGAATAAATCAGGCAGAAAATCAGAATCAGCCAAAGCATTCCTAAATTTTTCTTTAAAAAAAAAAAATTAGCATACCTCTTAACAAAATACAGTACGTATCTCTCTCGCTGTTATTCCCGCACATGCTAGTAAAGCGAAAGTAAACTAGTACAGTAATATACTAGGCAGTAACAGCACTCTGCCTGTACTATAGTTGCACAAACGTCCAAAATCTAAAAATAGCTTCAACATTTTTATTCTGTACATTTTTCGTAAATGACTGATAGAATGATGTTCTTTAGCTAAACATAATGAGATCACGTCATTCAGGCTTTTTCATTCAGATAGACAAAAAGCGGAGGTTTGAAACGGCTGCTCTGCCAGTCACAGCCTCTTTCATTTGCGTCAGGCAGAAAATTGGGATTTGTTCTCATTCATGCATGAAGATACAGAATCCTTTTTTATTCTTGTTTACATGAAGGCCATTTTAGACTCTGAAGAGCGACTGGGCGTATCGTACATCCTCTATTTTCCCTCTGTTGTAAATACTGTATATATAGCACCCTTTTTTTCCCCCTACAATCTCTTTCACGCAAGCACATTTCGTTTCAGGTTCTTCACCAAGCGGACAAGAGTTCTTTTTGGCACTTGTGCGTCGTAAAACACAAGTTTACAGCAGGGACACGGTTTATCTTTTTTGGCCGTGTTTCTCTGCTTATGAAGCTTCCAGTGTTCACACAGGAATTCTGTGTGGCAGTAAATACGCTCAGTATGATTTCCTCAGCCTTGGATTCAAGACTAGTTCAGCGTTGTGCTTTCTGCGATGATAAGCTTGGGTGTATATAGTGTAGAAAATATTTTTGTTGTTGTCATTGTTGTTGCCTTATTCCTTCGGGACGTGAAATACCTTTTTTCAAAAGGCACCACGGTGGCTTAGTGGTTAGCACAGTGGAGTTTGCATGTTCTCCCTGTGATTGGTGGGTTTCCTCCAGGTTCTCCGGTTTTCTCCCACAGTCTAAAGACATTCAGATTAGGCTAACTGGCGTTCCCAAATTTCCCGGGAATGTGCATGTGAAGGTTGACTGGAGGTCCTAACACGGTCGTACAAAAATGCTTGGGGTCATTGTCCTGCTGGAAGACACAAGATCTCGAACGCAAACCCAGCTTTCTGACACTGGGCCCTACAGTGCGACCCAAAATCCTTTGGTAATCCTCAGATTTCATGATGC
>JAQMYJ010000016.1:15359147-15381827 GCA_030014305.1 Clarias laeviceps | reverse complement strand
CCAGCAGAGTTTACACGTCACGTTTTGGTAACGGTTTGGCTCGCTTGGAACCTCGGCTGAGGTGGTACTAAAAAAAGAACCAGGTACCAGGTACTGTTCCCAGTGGAAAACCCCCCAAAAGTGAGCTGTACTGAACCATGCCGTGCCGTACTATGCAGTGGAAAAGCGCCATTATTCACCCGAGCCACCACTCCCATGTCTTACAACTAATGTATTCTTGTAAAAAGTAGTTCTTCTTGAAGGTATTGTAGCTCGAGCACACAATTTTGGTTTTATCGCAACTTCCATCTAGAAGCTTTTTTAGATTGAATCTTGTCGGTCAGCGCACCTGGTGATGTTTCCTCAGTCTACTGTGCTTCGATTATGGAAAGCCATTAGGGTCAAGCTTGGTCATATGATTAATTTGCGTTAACAAATAGTGATGCGTTAAAATTTCTAGATTAATCAAATGCATTAACGCGTTAATGTTGAAAATATTGAATACAGCTATATGACTTAAAAACAGCTTCAAAGTATATTCATAATAATTTTTTTAATTGGCAATGGCATTATGTTATGGTAAAAACAAAGGGAATATGGTAATCCTGGTTGTGACTGCTACATCCTGTTCCCCAGTCAGGGTTTTTTTGAAATTGTTATACACTTACCAGACTTCATTATGTATATGTTTATGATGAAGTTATAAACTAAAATTTTGTACTGTATGAATGTTTCTCATGATCTTCAACACTTTTGCTGCCAATGACTCAATAAAATGACTATAATGACTATAAAAATGCAATCACACTATTATTGATACCAAATTACATATGCCACAAACACAAGTGCAGAATCGTACCAGGAGTTGTAGTGTTTTGCAAAATAACCCAAAATGCACACTGATGTAACCAAAACAGTTTTTTTAACACCATTATGACCCAAAGAAACCGTGTTCAAAAATATTTATTTATTAGAAGCTGGAGCATAATGGAGATATCTCATTTTGCAGTCAAAATATTGTTTGTTTGATTGGTTGGACAGCATTTATGTTACAAAGTACTTTTTGGGATGCATAGCATCTCACTGTGCAGGTGTGATAGAGCCAGTCATTCTCGTATAAGACGATTTCACAATAAATGTGTCGGACCATCTTCTCCTCTGACTATAATGACACTTTACCCCATCAAACATTGAAAGAGGAAGTGAAGTGACAGGTTGATCATGCTAATCACATTAGCTGGCACGCAATGCCGAAAATGAGCAGCTTCCACAATACACACTGGAGATTTTGCCTGAAGCGGAGCAGCATTTTTAAAAAGGCCAAGGAATAAGCTTTGTGGTTCACTCTTTGGCTTGAATACACTTTTCACTCCACCAAAGGCACCAAAAAACACACGACGTTCTGTGTTAACATCCATTATAAACAACTTAGGCTCAACTCTGAAGCCACAAAAAAGCAATTTAAACATTTTTATTGAGAAGATTTGGTGATATTGACTTTCCCATAGTGAGCGAGTCCCATAGAGACCAAATGATCTGATGTCTCATCATGTCTACTGCTTCTTTTTTTTTCTTTTTTTTTTCTTCCCCACTGTGAAAGAAGTCTTTTTGAAAGCATAGTTCTCCCTGGACTGCATTAGGAGTGGATTATGATGGAGTATTATGGCGTGGCACTTGATAATGGCTCAGCCCCAATGCTTAATACCCACTGATCCAGACCGGTGGGACTGTAGCAGCCGTGAAGCCTGCGTTCATGGGTAATGAAGGCTATGTTTTTGGGTCATGAAGAGGAGCCGAACATGTGACGCTGAACATAATCCCAGTCTGTTTTCAGCTCCAGTTCCTCGGTACCGCACACAAAGAAAGCCACAGTTTAAATCTACCCTGTAATTCAGTTCTAGGAAGTTTCGCAGGCCCAGTTTCTCTGTCTTTTGTCTATTTGCTTACGTTTTCACAGTAAGATGTAACACATGCGCTCATACTTTCGCGGCAACCAGTCCACAACTGGCTCCGTGCGCAGATTTGTGCGTCCCCTGACGCTGGATTTCGTGTAGATCCTGGCACGTTCGTTGCTGGTAATGAAAGAGGCATGGCAAAGGAGGGAGGTTTCTTCACAATGCGGTCCACATGGTAAGAATATCCACAGAGAGAAAGACAGAGGAGTGAGAGGCAGTAAGTCCTGCAGTAGTAGTCGGGGGAAGTATCGCAGCTTCAGGTCCTGAGAAACACTTACTCTTCGGTAGCACAGGTTTCTCGAAATGTCAAAAAGTGAATTCGAACCTCAAGTCAGATACTTAATGTTGGTCAGAAATACCAGTGATACTGCTGATAGTTGGACATATTTTGAACTTTACAGTCTTGTGATGAACATCATGACATCTCAAGCTCTCAAGTGCTGGGAACCGCCATCGAGCATGCGTGTATAAAGAGCGACACGTCCCCATGGCCAGTCCAGCTGTTGGGAGTTTTTGGGATTAGGAAATGTGGGAGGAAGTTCATTATAAGTAGTCTTTGTAAAAAGCTCTTTCTGTGTGTGTGTGTCTGTCTGCTCGTATGTCTGCTGGCTTGAGGAAAAACAAATGAAAGGATAGCTTCTGGTGTCTGGATGTCACGCTCTCATCATCATCTCAGTCTGTCTGCTCCATATTGTTTAAAAGTACAATAACTCTTTGACCTCTCTCTGGTACTCCACCAGCAGTAATAAAACCAAAAAAAAAAATATGTCGCCCAGAAAAGAATAAGGAACTCGAGTGAAGGCTGCCAAGAACGAAGAAAAACAGGAGTCAGCGAGCACGAGTGACTAAAGCAAATAAACAGAAAGGCGAGCGAGCGGTGGAGCTGCAAAAGGGGGATGCTGGGTATTTACCGGACAGCAAATAAAGCCCAGCTGGCTCCCATTTGGCAAGGAATGAGAAAGAGAGAGAGAGAGAGACAGAGTGAGAGAGAGAGTGAGAGAGGTCATTGAGCAAAATGCAGCAGAGCACTGTTTTAACTTGCATTTTGTTTTTTTCTTCTCCTTTTATCTCTTCCACCTCCTGTTTCTTTTTTTCTCGTGTCCCGTTGTTTATTCTGCTCTCGTCTTCCATGCTTTCCTGTAATTTAGACTCCACCTCTCTCACTGCTCTGTCTTTTCTTTCATCTTTAAGTTCCTTTCTTTTATGTCCTCTTATTTCTTTTTCCTCCTGCTTTTGTTTGCTCTGTTCGATTATCGCATCGCGTGCTTCGTCTCGCCATTTCCAAACTCTTTGCCTATTTTCGCGTTCCTCTCCTTTTTATTTCCCATATTATTGTTATCCCCCTGCATGCTTTTTCTCTCATATTCTTACCGTATACAAACTCTTTGACTCTTTTTAACATTCCTTTCCTTAATATTCATGCCACCTCTCCTTTCCTTTATTTTTTTTCCTTTCCTTCCTCTTTTCTTTTCTTCTATTTTATTATCCCATTGCATGCTTTTCTCTCGTATTCTTACCACTTCTTAACACTTGCACTGTTTTTCACCTTCCTTTAGATTTCATTTCCTTTCCTTAATACTTAGATCACCTTTTCATTTCATTCCTTTCTTTTCCTTTTTACTTCCGTTTCCTATATTTGTCATCCTACTTCATGCTTTTTCTCTCATATTCTTCCCGTTTCTGAACTCTCTGACTCTTTTTCCTTTCCTTCCATTAATATTCATGCCACCTTTCCTTCCTGTTTTTCTTCCTCCACTTTATTATCTCGTTGCAAACTTTTCTCTCATGTTTTTACCACTTCAAAACACACTGATGGCAGCACGGTGGCTTATTGGTTAGTACCGTCGCCTTGCACCTCCAGGGTCCGGGTTTGATTCCCACCTCTGTGTCCATGGAGTTTGCATGTTCCCCCTGTGCTTGGTGGGTTTCCTCCGGGTACTCTGGTTTCCTCTCATGGTCCAAAAGATGCAAATTAGGTTAATTGATGTTCCCAAATTGCCCGTGAGTGAGTGTATGTGTGTGTGCCATGTGATGTATTGGCACCCTGTCCAGGATGTACCCTGCCCTCTAGAATAGGATAAAGCTGTGTAGACGATGAGTGAGTGACAAAAAACAGTCTTTTTTCCTTTCCTTTCCTTTCTTATTGCTTATTGTTTTCCTACTGCCTGCGTTTTCTCTCATATTCTTACCTTACCCAAAGTCCTTGACTCTTTTTTCCTTTCCTTTCCTCTAATTTACACTGCTCTACTTTTTCCCCCCCTCTTCAGTCCCATGTTTTACTCTCATTTCCTCTCCATTTCTGTGCTCTTCTCTCCCAAAACGAAGCCCAAACCTGCACCACTTTGATGTCTGCCCAGCCCTGGCTCGCTCAAACAGCGGTGTGTAATTACCGGGCCGCATAATAAGCCTGTTTGGCTCCAGCGTTTTTGCGTATAAAACACATGCCTGCCCACACACACAAGCACACATACACACAAACACACGCACACGCAGAGTGCGCATGAATGCTCCTTTGAATCTAAACATGCACAGGGCACCCCACGCGCGCGCACTCGCACATGTACAAGCACGTACTGTTGTGGCTACAAAAGTGATGACCGCGCAGAAACGTCTCGGACGCACAAGCCTTCGTGCCACACTGTCTTTTTCTAAACAGACCCTGTTCCTGGTAGGAATAAACTTTTACCGTCCCCTGAAAATATTGTGAGATTAATCTTTACTCCATGTTCCGTGTTTTTGCCTCAGACTCGATTTGGAATCGAAACTGCTGTGTGTTTAATGTGTTTTGTGCCTTGCTGTGTTTTCTTAGCTACAGGCAGCATGGAGCCAAGCATGGAGGAAACAACAACCATGGACGGTGTTGACAACAACAACAGTCTATCACAAATGGATTTCAGCAGCACGCCCAGCAAAAGCATCACATGTGAGTTAATATTAGCCATCGAACAATCCGTCCGGCATGAAACTGACCCGGAATCCACATGTGCAAAGCGATGGCACGGATACGTCAGACTACTTTCGGTCAGAAAATAGTACAACTGCATGTTTTTATTTTATGTACATTAAAGAACGATGCTCAAAAGAACTCGGAGACACCAGATAGTGGGATCTTAAACCAATATTAAATAAAATTGTACTAAATGCCTTGAAATGCTGTTCAGTACGAGCACATTTTGTATCCTGGCCTGGTCACATGGCAGTCTTTATGGCTACAGCAGCAGTATTTAGTAGTCTATTTTGCTCTTTTTTAAACAATTTAACATAAGAGACAGAGGTCCCTAAAGTGCCTGGGAATGTTTCAGCTAAACTAACCCTCAGATAATGCGTTTTTCATACCTCAAACTCCCCGAATGCTCCATTTCAATGTGTATACAGTACGAGCCACTCCCTACCAGAGATCAGAAGCGCTGAGTGACAATCCGGGGTAGAGTATCTTCTTATATGAGGTCACAATAGGGGAAAAAATGGTTTAAGCTCATATTATTAAGCTCATCAATACTGAAGTGGAAAAAGTAGCACACTACATATCCATCTAAATGTCCAAAAATAACTAGAATTTTCATAACTACTTTTAAACATATAGATGGACAGCCCCAAAAAATGTATACACACTTTAATATGAAAAATATAAGTCTTTGTTCTGATGGTCACATGATAGAATCAACAATGGTGCGACTACTGTAGTGAAAATATAAAACTACACGTTGCCGCCATTATGGCGTCACAATTGAATGTTTCAAAGATGCTTTAAAGGCTTAGAAATGCACATATTTTCAAAATTCTTGACATGTGCAACACAGTGGTACAGCCGGTATTAAGAGTGCCTCTACGCTCAGGATTCTACCGTCTATTTTGAGCATGTCTCAAAAACATGTTTTTAGGTACATTGCTGGTTAAATATTTTAATAAGTGTATTTATGCAGGGTGAATCTAATCCAGTGTGAATTCCTGCCCTGAACTCAGTGTTCTAATAGCGCAGCCTTAACAGGTGTAAAGCTTTACCGAAGGGGAAATGAAACACGTCTTGGAAGCATAATCCACGCAGCTATATGAAATGGTATGACGACCTCTCTAAATCACATTTCAGGTTCATTTCAGGATGCGTTAATGATGAAATATAATCACTATCCAAATATGGGTGAGAAGGATATCTTAGAACAACATGGAGATTATCCTTTCTTGGAATCAGATTTTTTTTTAATATATATATATATATATATATATAATTTTGAAAATGTAACATGTATAGCATGAAGAAAACATATTGGTTGACTACCACATATTAAACATTCATAGTTTGGATTTTTTAAAGGATGTCTAAAATAAAAATTGAGGTACATCACAATAACTGGGCATTGGTGGCTCAGTGGTCTGTCATCTGCCATATGGGTTCAGTTCCCAGCCAATGCCCTAAACACAGCCCGGATGAAATGGGAGGGTTGTGTCAGGAAGGGCATCCAGTGTAAAACCTGTGCTGAGTTGTTGTGTGGATCGAACGGTCTGCTGTGGCGACCCTCGACGGGAGCAGCCGAAATACTAACAACATACAAATGCAAAAGTCTTAGGCACCATATAAAGATCAATAAAGTAATAAAATAAACAGTCAATATTTGGAGTGAAAACTTATTGCTTAAAATCAGGAGTTTTAGACACATATTTGTGCAGTTTTATAAGAAAACAGTTGTTAGGTTTTACTGAGCATGCTGGAGAATGAGTTCTTCTGGTAACTTTGTCACACTCACTCCTTTCTATTTTTATGCAAATCCCAGGAGTGTACATTAGGATTTTTGTTTCCATCTGAAAACTGGTCTTCTACTATATATATTTTTTACAGCCATGCATATAGTCTCCTGTAATGTTATTTATTTATTAATTTTTAAGTTATATATGGAAATACTGAATGATTTTGTACATAATTATGCAGACATGATAAACATATATAACAAAATTGGTACAGCATATAATACGGTGCCTAAGACTTTTGCACAATACTGTATTTCTTCGTAAAGAAAAGAGTTAAATTGGTACTGAGTACACCACAACCTTCAGAGATACCAAACTGTTTTAACTCAGTAGGACTTCTAAGGCTTCATAGGAGGCTTAGCTGAACTTTGAAATGCATTTTTGCATGGAACGATGGTGGGTGGATTTGGACTCCATTTAAGTAGGTGTACAGGTTCAGGGTGACTGACTTTACAATCCATGTGCAGAGCAGGATCATTTATAACGACCAAGACCTATTGTAATGTACTCATAGGCACATAGATTTTGATGTAAGACAGACTTGAAAAAAAATCTGAACTATCCCTTTAACTCTTCCTAGTTGGTAGCTGTTATCTGACAGTGGAGAGCCTGCTGATAGCTGGGAATTATATAGACATATTAGTTGAGTTGAGTTGAGTTGATTATTCCCAAAAATGACTGAATTAATGCATCTTCAACGAATCATTCAACCAAGGAATCGTTTGTCAAAAGGTTTTATTAAGAGAGCTTCTTAATGGCCTTGTAAACATACCTACTGCGCTTATGGCCATTATATTGCTATACAGTATGTGCAGACACATGGCTATGGTTGGGAGTTTAAGGTTGTCCTTTTCCATCCAGAGCATTAAATATTGATGAATATGGTACAATTACAATATAAATCTGCACTCTGGTGTAAAACGCCAAAGCTTTCAGGTAGCATGTTCAGAAACATGTCCACTGAATCATTATTGGCAAAGTGCACTCCATCTCATCACAATGCACTGAAAACCATGGAATCCTGTCCAAGAGAAAGAAAAAAGAAAACTTGTGCAGGAAATTACCCTTGAGCCTACTCACTTCTTGTTTGAGGGACTGTCTGTCTTTCTGTAAAGACCAGATGTCAGAGAATCATACTGTAGAATCGCATCATTACTGTATGTACCATATTGACTCAGACCTTTAATATCATTCCTTTAGTTTCCCTTTGGAAGCTCTTGAGTTGCTTTTGCAGTGCATTTTGGATCATTATCTGTCTTTACTGTGAAGCACTGTCCTATCCGTTTTGAGTTAGTCTGAGAGGAATGTATAACTCAATACATTTCAGATTTCATCGTGCCGCCTCTATCAGCAGTCAAATCATCAGTAAACACCTAGTGACCCGCTTCCGCTTGCAGCCCTACATGTCCAGGCCATAACATGCTGCCTCCACTGTGTGACATGATATTGTGTGGTTTGGATATTGAGCCATTTCTTTCTCATCGTTCTCGTACAAGTTGGTTTATTCTGTTATAATTAACATCTTTTACTAATTATATTAACTACAAAGTATTTTTTTCCAGAAAAGGCAAGACTGTTATTTATTTATTTTATTTTTTTTGAATGTTCCTTTTTGTTCTTGAATGTTGCCATCTTAAGATAAAACATCTGTTTTGTCTCTGGATTATAGAATGTGGAAGTTCTATAACTACCTCCTCCAAAGTCTTGACCTGACCAAAGAAAGAATTATGAGATCATCTTCTTCAGTTGTTTTCTGAGGTCTTCCATGACTTTTAGTGTTGTTAAGCTCGCCGATGGATACGTTCCTTTTAAGTTTTGGCCACTAAACGTTTCTGCTGTCTCTCTGATAAGGTCTGTTTTGGTTAATTACCAAATTTCAGTTTAGCAACTTGGAATTAACTGTAGACCTTTTTATCTACTCGAATTCCACGAATTAAGAAACAGACTACAACTGGACACGAAACCACGTATCAAGGAACTGTCCGAATACTTTTGAGCTGGTAAAGGGAGAGAAAAAACAGAAATATATACTTTTGGTGGGTCTCTGTAATCCCTTAAGGTGGCTTAGTGGTTAGCACTGTCGCTTTGCACCTCCTGGGTCCGGGTTCAGTTCCCACCTTGTGTGCATGTTCTCACTGTGCTTGGTTGCTAAACTGCCATGTGAGTTGAATAAAGTCAAATAGAGTGAAGAGAAAAAAGTTGTCCATCGTATTTCTAGATTTAGCAAAAGTCCACAAGTGCTTGCTAAGACCATATGTACTTTCACCCTGTGGGACAGTTAGTGGAGAAAAGTTGCTGATCTTGCATTTTCTTCCCTCCTCACGCACAGTACCACCAAGAAGAAACCTGATTCTTCCGCTAGGTTCCAGCGTCTGTCAGTACCCTGTGTGTGTGTGTGTGTGTGTGTGAAGCAATTTTTATGCGTTATATAGATTCCAGATGTAATTAAGGCTACATATCTAGCTTGCTGTGCTCTCTGAGTTGCTAAAGCATAATGAAACTATTGGCTTGGAGGAAACGTGGAGTTTTTCCAGTTTTTGTTATACAGTAGAGAGTGTGTAACTCACACACAAAGCATGTCGTGAATTATGGGATGCATGCATCCTTTAGTCCTAATGGGTAAGCTTGTGTTGTGAGATATCACGTTAATCTCAGACAGTTCCAGATGTCTGCTGTTATAGTAAGTCAGACAAGCATGTCATCATAGACTGGCACTAGACTGAATGTGGGTGTGTGTGGGTGTGTGAGTGTGTGTCAACAGACGGGATAAGACCTTCAGTAGACTGTGACTAATTGTTCTGAATAAAGGTGTATTGATGTTAAGATTCTGTTACTGAATCACACTGAATTTGCACTCACACACACACACACACACACACACACACACACACACACACACACATGCACTGGTATTGCTGTACTGTATAATATTCATGCCTGCTTTATGCACCGCTGTAGCGCTGTATTCTTCCCACGTGCGCAAACATAATCGAGTAAATTCATGCCCGTCATTTTCTAACTTGCTTTTTATCTATAAATCTCTCTATATGCTCAACTTAGGTTAACCTCTCACCTCTTCTATGGTCGTGTTCAGCTTCGAATATTTCCTGTGGAAACCGCCGCTGTTAGGACGTTGCCTTGACGCCAGAGTTACGGTGTTATGCCATCTGCACTCATCTCAATCACTCTTTCCGCTCCTTTAGGAACACATGATCGGTCGTGTTGAAGGTTTGGTGTTTGCATTTCACTTTGGTCCATAAAGAGTGAGCCTATGTTACTTTTGATTTATTATTCGATCATTCAGCAGGTTTAAACTTCTCATTCAGACGCATGAAAATGCTTACATGCCTTGAATGCAGCTCGGTCTTTGATATTTCACAGAGCTGCACTTCGGATAGACTTGTGTGGCACGGTGGATTTGTGGTTACCGATATCACCTCACACCTTCAGGGTTGGTGGTTTGAGTCTCACCTCCGGTCTGTGTGTGTTGAGTCTCCAGGGTGTATATGTGCCCTGGGTTTGCTGCAATCCTATACAGGATGGGCGGTGCAGACAACGGGTGGATGGATTGATGTACTTTGGAAACAAGCTGTAATGTGTTTTGTTCAAAAGAACATAATTGGATAGATTGACTAATGATAAATATGAGCTACAGGACAAGTTGAAACATAGTGTGGAAGACTATGCTTTGGTTGGAGTAGTTGAAATAATAATAATAATGCAGGAAATAGACTAAGTAAATGTTTGGTATTTTAATATCAAGTCAAACAGGGACTTGTGATGAAATGTTTTGTGAATGAAACCGATTGGACTTCAAGCTTAGTACAGTGATGAGACTCTTAGCCACAATAAAACCTTTGAATGGAGCAAACATTTCAAAGAAGGCCATATGTGCATGAATGACGGTCCCGGCTGAGATGGCTTTGCCATTGCAGTAGTTCTCGTTAACATTCAGCAAGTTGAACTCGATGCATAACTTGTGGCCAACTTGTGGGAAGAGACGCACCGTCTATACGAACTGTACACACAATCGTTAACAAACACCACATGCACATTACAGGAACTCAGCCGGGAGTTATTTTCTCACCCCTGTACAGTCCTGACTTCACTCCAAGTCATTTCGACATGTTTGGGACATTAAAAATGTTCCTGGGATGCCAGCGTTTCAGATTCGAAGCAGATCATGGCTCTGAGAAAACCATCTACCGTAATGGTATCCAAGCACGAGTGAAACTCTGGGATAAGTGTCTTAGTGTAGCAGGGGATTATATAGAGACATAAAATAGAGTTTTTACACTCATAACTGTGTTCTGTTGTTCTGCACAATCAAAAGTCCCGATTCGACATCCCTTGTAATTTCCTCTTTCCTTTCTTTTAGTTTCATAGAAGGGAAATCTTAGAGCATAAAAAGTCATTCTATACAATTGTATGTGTCCAACGTAGTGGATACTGTGTATCTCATGAGCCGTAGTGATGCCTCTGTGTTTAATTTTCTTTCAGAAATATTACCATGAGATGCATCTTATCTCCTGAAATAATATTACTCTACTGTAATATGTTGTTTGCACAGCGTTTTTGACTCAGACTATAGAAGAATGTTCATAAAAATGACGAGTGATATTGTTATTGTATTGGCCTTGCACATATATTTATAAAAAAAAAATAGAAAATTGGTTTGTGTAGCCTGTACTTTTAGTATGCTAATTAGGCCCAACCTCCCTTCCGTGGCACTGAGATCACGTGACCTAGAACCTCATTATATTTCACTTTAAAACAACCAGCATGGCTGACACGGAGCCAACTCGCACACAAAAAGACGCAAGCTTTTTACGGAATCTGCCAAGAAAAATTTTACTTGTTTGGGTTTCTGACATCTTGTTTGTTTTGACATCGTTGTCATGTGACAGTTGCATTTGCATACTCATTAATATTCACAGGATCAGCCTTGTCTGTGTTCAGTTATTTCAAAGTTTATACAACACATTGTATTTGCTATATACATTTTTCCTCTCACATACAATACATTCTTACAAATTTTGAAAACCGTGTTGTTGTTTTTTTGTGGTGCTCATTGTTAAGTATCCGCATTGGCTAGCATCAGCAGCATGTTAGTGGTAAGCAAATGGAGTTCGAAGGCCATCTGTTTGGTATTAAATATTGTTTTGAAGTCGTTTTGCACCATTATGTCATGGGCGTCATTTTAACGTTATCCTGTCGTCATGTAGTCAACGCTGTTCCGATAACATTTCATCAAAGTCATTGTAATTTCCAAAAGCAACCTAATGCCAATTTTATCCTAACGTCGGTAACATTGTTAACAGATTAACGTCATTACAACGTTTTGACAACCAAACATTCCTGCTGTCTCACTTGGCTACTGATTGCTGGTTTGTAAAACAAGCAGAGGAAAAATGATCCTGAGCTGATTAGCAATTATGTAATAGTAATCTACCTTCAATATAAGCCACCAGACATGTGATTTGGTCGCTGAGGTCATATCCTGCTTGTAGAGCAAAAGCTTTGCCCCACTGACACACTGCAGATCTTTATGTCACATACAGTATTATTTCCCTAATCATATACTGTTGTGGGAAAAGCCATTTGACCAGACTACTGTACCAACTGCAAACCGTACGGAATGTCTGAGAAGGGTAGCAGTGTTGCAAAAAAACGTAAAAAAAAAAAAAAAACTTCAAGAATTCAACATTTTTGTGAGGTTTAAAAGCGTTGAAAGTTTACTGTTTGTGGAATTGAGGAGCAGGGAGAGGCATGTGGAATGTGACAGAGCCTGGAGGGAAGAGGTGCACTGGGTGAGAGGGTGGAGGCGGCCTGATTTTTTGGTGCATTGGCAAATGAAGAGAGGCGGACTGAAATGAGATATTGAGTGTGCTGATAAAAGCGGTGCCCTTTCACATTATTCCTCATTCCAATGGTGCAAGGTTTTTGTTTTTTTATTATTATTCTTTTAAACATTCCCCTTGTTCCAGTCTCATGTTCCTCTTCTTCAACTTTTAATGAGGCCACATATTTATAATGAACTTATGCTGTTTTTAATATACCGCTCATGTGTTTGTTCATACAGCATGCATTTTTATGTCTTACTGTGTTTATTTAAGAAAAAACAATTGAACTATCTGTATTCTTTACCCTTAATAGAACTCCAGGTTCAATCACTTTTTAACAACTAAATATTTAGAATTGTATGCATGTGAGTTCAGGAATGATGGTCATGACACGAAGATACAGGCGTATCCGAAAAACTAAAACACATGGCACAGAACAATAAGCAGCAACCTCAGAACACAGGAACTACAGTGTAGTAACACATGCAAGCAATGACACAGGGGACACAGAACAGGTGAACACAATCAGCAACAGACAACATCACAGGCAAATGGTTCAATAAACGAAAACACATGTTAAATGAAAAACAAAACTCATGGCACAAAGGCAGCGCTGGGATATTTGTTGAACTCTTGAGAGAGGAATTCAAGACGAAATAAGTCAGGAACCATCACTGTCATGACCAGGACTTGACCAGACTGTGTAGATACTGTAGATAGTGCAGGACTGATATATAATAATATAACTAAAGGCAAGGGATGTTCATTATGTATGTAAGCTTATTGTAACTACGAGTCCTGGGATAAGCATAGGACAGTCTTCAGTGTTTCCTGCAGGTCTGAAATACAGTATACTTTCAGAATTACTTTCTAGCACAAAAGTGGTCTAAAACAATGAAGAAACAACAAATACGTATGGCCTCAACACAATATTTTGATTTATTTTATATTTCTATTAATTTCAAATTTCGGAGAGCCAACCTACAAACCCTACCCTCTATCTACCCATATACTATATGACACCATATACTATATGACACCTTCAGGTCCTGGGAATCGAACCCAGGACCTGAAGGTGCAGGGCGTTCTTGATGTTTTTTTTTTTTACTTCACCTTACTCTTCAAGATTTCAAGATTCTTTATTTGTCACATGCATAGTTATACGGTACAACACGCAGTGAAATGTTTAGGATACATTTCACTGCGTGTTGTACCTGTATAACTATGCAGGTGACAAATAAAGAATCTTGAAATCTTGGAAGAGTAAGGTGAAGTAAAAAACATCTAGAACGCCCTGCACCTTCAGGTCCTGGTTTTGATTCCTGCGTTCGGTCTGTGTGCATGGAGTTGCTTGTTCTAACCGTGCTTGGTGGGTTTCTCGTTCCCAAATTGCCTGTAGGATAATTATCGTTCCCAAATTGCCTGTAGCGTGTTATGTAATACTCGTGTGAATGTTGACTGGAGGTCCAACCAATATTGTACAAAATGGGAATAAATACAATGGTCCCCATTGGCCTCAACAGTCCCTAGTTGGACTACAAAGGTTCCTAGATGTTCCCAAATGAGATTTATGGATGCATTGAAAGAGGACATGAAGTTTATTGGGGTTAGAGAAGAGGAAGCAGAGGATAGGGTTAGGTGGAGGCAGATGATTCACTGTGGGGACCCCTGAAAGGGAACAGCCGAAAGACAAAGAAGAAGAATCGAGATATCTAAGTTTATTTTCACACAAACCAGGTTTGAGCAATTGATTCAGCAATTGATGAGACTCTAAGCTGCAGTAAAACATTTGAATGGCGCAGAGTTTTTTTAAGTGTTCCCATGAACACTCAGACAGTGCAACCCCTGATCCTTGAATACTGACAAGCAAGTTCTGGACTGAAGTTGCTCGCCAAAATCTGTACTCACAATCATTTACAAACACCACTTGCACATAACAGGAACTCGGGTGGGAGTTATTGCCGCATCCAAGTACAGTCCTGACCTCACTCCGAGTGATTTCCACATGTTTGGGGCATTTAAGGAGTTTCTTCGAGGTTAGTTCCTGGTAAGTTCCTGGGGGCCAGTGTTTCACATGTGAAGCAGGCAGTCTTATCATGTCTTTGGCGTACTGAGAAAACTTTTGACCTTGATGATATCCAAGCACTAGAGAAATGCTAGGATAAGTAAATATGTGTACAGTAGCAGGCTTTGCGCCAAGCCCCTGCCACAGTTGCGCCCTTGAGCATGGCCCTTAACCATCTCTGCTCTGGGGCTCTGTATCATGGCTGACCCTGTGCTCTGACCCCAGCTTCTTAATAAGCTACAATATGTGTAGAAAAAGAATTTCATTGTGTATTCATACAGTATGTGTGTATGGTTTATATACTTCATTCGGGCTACAAACAATAGGCCCTCGCTGGCGTAAGGAACAACAAACCCAAATGCGTTAGGGTGGTGTAACATGACCCAACACAAACCATGAATTGTTTTGCTTATACCACAGCAATCTGCCAATGATTTGATTTTTGTATTAATGAACACATCAGCCTGTTTCAGTTATAAACTCTAATTTATAATTTGTTTGTCGTGACCACAAGTATGCTCTGCTGCAAGTTTTTTTAAACAGACTATAAATACAAATGAGCTGATTTTAATTTTCATGACCAGCATTCCTGATCGCCTTGTTCCAGCCAGTCCAGATCCCAATTACTGCCAAATCTTAGAAGTCTCCGAAAGTAGATTAGATATTTCCGACTCCTTGAAAGCCATTCATGGCATTTAAGGGGTCCATATTATGATGAAGCACATGTGCAGTGGCACTTCTTTTCCCATCTGGTTTCTTATAACGATAGCCACGTGAGAAGTGTCTGTTTAGAGCTCGTAAAAAATAGCGAACACCATTGCTTCATCGGCTTTATGGGCAGAGGGACGCTTTATAGATCCGCTCGGCCTCTGAGGCATGCGTCTGGTCTTGTGGTGTTTTGTTTGTTTGTTTGTGGTTTTATTGGTTTGTACGTTGTGTGACCCGTTCATCATAAGACCGGTCAGTGAAAATGGGAAATTAGGACGGGTTATCGAAACGCGTTTCAGATTGATGCTGACAGCAAAAGCCCTGAGGTCATATCACATTACACAAGGTCCAGATGCTCATGCCTTGGAGCGATGATGTCATGAAGGTTGCATGCATCTGGGCGAAGTGCCTCTGGCTGGCGTGTCTGTGAGCGAAGTGCAACGAAATGCTGCTAAACTGCTCTTTCTCGTGTCTGTGAGAGAACACCAGTTCCCACATGCAGTCATGTGAATAAGAGAAAGCAGAGGTTTTGTCCTACAAAACCTCACATCTTGCATCGTTTGTTACTATTTATCAACATTTACTCATGTCTTTCCAGAAATCCTGCTGTTTCCTGACGTAAAGGAGGCGAATATTTTCCCGACATGTGTGAGATCACTTATAAGTTTAACCTCAAACCTCAGCCATATGTCCCACATTTGTCTGGAGAAAGAATAAAACAGTCATGTACCTCAATTCCAGCATGTCTACACCTCTGATAGTAGCATTTAGTATATTCTCTATGATCAACATAGAAGGAATTCAAGTTCATCTAAACACATGTTCTGCCACTAGCAAACTAAAGCTGTTATTGTCAAAGGTACTCAGATTAGCTTGGTTTTATGAAGTTTCATAAATATCTGTGAAGAAACTCCATGATCTGCTACACTAATGTTACATGATAAAAGAATTTCTAACCATCGAGTACTGTGAAAAAAATCGGTATTTTTTAGAACTGATATATAACGAGATATGGACTATAACTCTATCTATAATAAGACGTCCAATGTTCGATACTTAAAAGTGCAATATGAGAGATGGGGATTTTTTTTGTTGTTGTTATTTGATGATGAGGACTAGAGCTGTGTTTAATGATTTAATCGATAATGCTGTTTAATCTACCTTTTTTTTATTAAATTAATATGTTTCTGATTCAGAATGGTGAAATTATTTAGGTAAAAATTACAAATATTACTTATTACAAATACTAATTGCTTAAAAATACACCACAGCTATTTTTACACAACTCTAATTTTTGCGAGACTACTGCATTGTTTTATTTTTATTTTATGGCTGGTAGGGGCATTACCCCTACCTAATGGACTGGAGTGTGAAGCAGAAGATTGCCCGAAAACAAAATCAACTACGCAAATTTTTCAAGCATTCCAGTTACAGTTAGTCTTCTACATACGAACATTCGAGTTACGAACTTTCGAAGATACGAACATGCATTCGAGCTCTCGGAACGGAACTCGTTCGTATGTAGAGGGGTTACTGTATTAGATACTTTTATACATTTTTAGAGATTTAAGTTTTGAAATCAGATAATAAATGTTAAGTTTGCTTTTAAATCAATCTGAACTCATTCATAACTCAAATTAACTCAAATCAACAGTATGATTCACAGCTTTAATGTGGACACAAGCTATTTTTTTCATATATTATTGTTCAAAAATAGATCAGTAACTACTTTTGAATAAAAATATACAAAAATGTAACATATTGGTAACAAAAACAAAGTATGTTCAGTAATAATTTGATTTGTCTCCAGTATGGTTACAGGATGAATACAGATGTTCTTTGGCCTGGATGTTATTGGAGTGGGCCGGTTTTTACCACCGCATTGGGGGATTTTGTTGACATGATCTGGCAACAACGTAGAGTGTGGGCGAGAAAGGTTTAGCAGAAATACAGTTAATATGGGAGTGTATTCATGTATTTGAGTTTTTTTTTACCCAGGGACGAGTCCAAATATAACACCATAGAGCATTTACGAATTTTTATGTTGCACTAGATGTTTCAGGAGGGTTCAGAAATACAAATCTCTTGACTAAATAATGTCTAAATTAATATTATTGTACACATGTACAGTAAATATGCTTTTGTTTATTGAAAGAAGTCCGTATTGATGGGAAGTGTTGAACATATTCTACAGTTACAAGATTTTGAAAACTGCTACCCACATCAACAGAGACACAGTTGTTTCACAGTTGTTTTACAGTTACAGTACTTCATATCTCAGTGTCTTCATGAGGATTTGAATGTCTGCTCTGATGCTGGGGCACTGATGGCTCCGTTGTAGGCTGCGGCTTGGATGATCCACTATGACGACCCCTTTTGGGAGCAGACAACAGAGCAACAAAAAACAAGAAGGAAAAACAGCTTTCAGTCTAATGTGTGTATTTGTGTGTGAGAGAATTTATACATATACAGTATAAATAAGAGACATGCTACTCAACAGGCTTTTTTTCGGAGGGCGGTTGTTAGTAACTGAATGATTTGGGTCCCTGGTTTTACATTAGGATATACGTTTGGATTATATTTTACAAAATAGAAACCTTCGGTTTAGGCCGCACTCATTCAAGGGTCAAAGTCGACTTCAAATACAGAGGCAAATATTAGGAACACTAAATAGATACACATCGCATAGGATCGCATTCCATCTCAGTGTGTGAGTGAGAAGGAACATGAGCGAGTGTGTGTGTGTGTGTGTGTGTGTGTGTGTGTGTGTGTGTGTGATTCTGAAAAAAGCCAGAACAAAAGCCTATGTTAAGACTTTCGTCTAATAGCCCATCAGGGATTTATATCCTTGGCTAAGAATATGCTCATCTCATCTCATGTGATGGAATGCTTTCTCTTTTTCGCTCTCTCATCTCCGTCTCTGGCTCAGACGTAAGAGAACATTTATTCAATCTCAGCAGGACTTAAAGCTCAATTCCGGCCATTTTTCATTCATCCATTATCACCCTTCAGAAGGGCCCTATCAGGGGAAATACACTCTTTTAAAGCAGGTGAAAAATGATATCTTAAGCTTCAGCTCTGAAATTCTCTAATTAGACTTCTCATCACTAGAGATTGTCATTGAAATGAGCCATGGCAAGTGTGGATTAAAGTTCGATTTGAACTGCCTCACCATCTTTTTTAAGGGAGTCGTCCTCTCGGATCAGCATGATGGGCCCAAGCATCATGCAGCACCGTGCAGAAGTCTTTAACCATCTCTCATTTCTTCATATTTTGCCTTTGAAAAGCCAGACCTTGTTTTTATTTTAATGTTGTTTTAAGGATTAGTTCTCCAGGCTTCCTGAAGGACTTTTTTGGCTCAAGTTTGTAGCTCTTATTTTCAGTCCAGTCCCTGTACCTACAGTAAGCAGTTACAGAGGAATGTTTTTGGTTCGTTAAGCCACACAGTGACCTATGAATCATTCAAGCATAAATCATCTAACATGTACTGTAGGGCATGAACCAGTGAGAAACCGGTGCAGATGATGGTGATTAGCATACTGCTGGTGCTGGTGAGTTCTGAGTGTTTAGAACAGATGAGAGGGGAAATGAGGTTGCTGCTGAGGATGTAACAACTCATTTTTAAATGATATATTTTGGCACTTTACAGCCTGTCGCAATAAAACCTTTGTTCCTTTTTCTTTCAATCTATGTAATTTATTTTCATTTAATATAAAGAAATAAGGTTTTGTGGTTAGCACTGTCGCCTTGCAACATGAGTCCAGGTTTGACTCTCGGCCCGGTTTGATTCCCGCCTCTGTGTTCATGGAGTTTGCATGTTCTCTCTGTGCTTAGTGGGTTTCCTCCGGGTACTCCAGTTTCCTCCCACAGTTCAAAGACATGCAGAACTGGCGTTCCCAGTTGCTGTACCCCACCTCGTACCCTAAATCTCCTGGGATAGACTCCAGTCCCCCTGCGGCCATGTATACAGGATTAAGCGGTATAGACAATGAGTGAGTGATGAAGAAATGGATGGCTTAAGACTTTCCCACAGCTCTGCTATACAGGATAATGTGTCCCTTTTCTTACTCAACAGCAGCCCATAGAAAAGTGCACACATGAAAATTCATGAGATTTGGCACACTGATTTGTACTGTCTGAAAAAATCTTCTCATCGGTTTTTGGGTGTGCTACATAATCCCTCTTGAACTATCAACAGGCCAAAGTTGAACACATTTGAGCCCATAACTGTTTGAATCTCAGGATCTTTGGGGCGTGGAACCAAACCGACCTTATCGAAAAGGTTTGTTTGTACAATAAACATATTAACCATGGTTTGTTACTGTATATTGTTGTCCAACTTGGTAGGGTGTTGGTTTAAGACCACACCATCAGCGTCCCCCAGGCATGCTGTAATTAAAATATATTCAGGAAGTGAGGGTTTTTCTTTTTCAGTATTACATCGCTGACCTTCAGCTCCAGTGTCTCCACTTCATCCTTGAGCTTAGGTTTAATGTCTGTGCTGAGTTTCTGTTTCCCCATGTTCTCTGGTTTACTCCTATCTCTCAAAAAATGCGATGGAGTGGCTGGTCTAGGCGTGAATGTGCATGTGGATGTGCATTCCCAGGTTAGGCTCCTGTTTATGAAGATGAATGAGCAAATTAATGATCTTATGCTACTCCTATTCTGAGGAATGTTCACGTGAGTCTGAGTGGGATGGGTTGGGATGCTACAGTATGTTTTTTTGACGATATGATTTGATATGTTTATAATCCAGTACAATGCAATTTTGATATGATATGGTACAATTACAAGGATACCTGTGCTTTATTTCTTTTTTTCTGGCACTGGTTTGATTAAATATGTAAAGAACAACCATATATGCAGGAAAGTGCACACAAGCATTGGCTGGGGTTTGGGCATTGAACTCAAACATGGTAAGCCACCAACGTCCGTCATCAGTCCGCAGAATATTTAGCCAAAAGTCTTAATCAAGATGTTTTTCTGGCGAACGTGAGACGAGCCTTTGTGTTCTTTTTGGCCAGCGATGACTTTCGACTTGGAAATGACTTTCACAACTTTTTTTCCCCACAATAAACGAAATCATCTTTAAAAACTGCATTTTTTATTCACTCTGGTTAGCTTTTGTTTCATGATCTGAATCATTTAAGTGTGACAAATGTACAAAAATGTTCAGCTTTTGCATGGTTGTGTTTTTATTAATAGTGTGTATTTAAGTTGTAGCCCTTGAGTGTGAGTCACAGAGAACTGAGTCATTGCCCTGTGCAGCCTTGTGGCCTAGAAACAGGAGCGCCATTACTCACTGCATTTTGGATTCATCATGAGATTAGGGGTTGTGTGTAGTGTTAGAAAAGCCTATATTCTTTATGCCTGTGTGTTTTAGGAGCAGAATGTGCTGTTTCAGGGTGGAGTAGTCATCCCTGGCTGAATCACCTCACCTTTGACTCACTTCTAGCTCCCTGGTGTTAGACTGCTAGACCTCCAGGCTGACGTCTTTACTTCATTCGTCTTCTTCTCAAAGCATTTTCTTAACGTCTTGCGTTCGTCCTTCTGTCCACCCTGTCTGTGAAGCTCTCTGTCATTAAGGGGCCGGGAAGTGTATTTTTAGCCACCTGAAGGCTGAGTCATTTGTTTTAATGTCTAAACAAGGATCAGGCCTGCAATAAGGTGTTCTTTTTTTATCCGTCACCTTGCAAACGCATACGCACACGCTGTTTTTCTCTCCGTACTGCACAACTGGGAGACGGACAGCTCTTCTCTTTCGAGATGTGTGACCCGTAAGCTAGATACAGTCAAGGCTCCTTTCTCCTGAGTGCACAGTATAGCCTGGGCTTTGCAGTGGTTGGTGTGTGAGAGAATATTGCATTGGACACAAACTCACATACATAATTTTACACACACACACACACACACACACACACACACAGTTGTCTTACTATCATATGGGGCATATTAGACTTTACATCTTTGTACTGTAGCTCTGGTTAAAATGTCGATCACGTAAAAGAGGATCAATGTGTGCAGTCCTGTTCTAGCAAAATGTTTAGATGTTTGTGGCATTTCCTAATGCCATGGCACTGAGAGGGTTAAATCACCTTGACTTGCTGCAGTCGTAAAGCCTGAAATGGACCAGGTTATGGAAACGCTGTTAGACTGTTTCCCAAAAAAAGGAAAAAAAAAAAAGTTCTGGTGGTAAGCGTGTAAGCAGCGGGTGGTTCTATTTGTGTGTGAGAATGTGGAGGGTGTTTAATTTAAAACTGAAAAGCGCTGCGGTTTTCTCGAAGACTGGCTCTTGTTAGTGTATAAAGCCATAACTGTGTGACTCTGTGACGACTGTGTTTTATTTTGTTTCTCATACTAATAAGAAGCTGGCCTTTTGTCACTGCTTATATTTGAAGTTGAATGAAAGAACGATTCGAATAGATTTGTGGAGAAGCAGAATGAATGCATGCTTCCAGACATTTCGAGTTTGACACTAGAATGAGATTGACATCATTCCATGCTTTTGTGCCATGTATAACATGCTGAGTAAGCCCACTTCATCTTGGTTTTGGATTTGGAAATAGGGTTTGTTCTTGAAGCAGGAGCCTGATGCGCGTCTGGCCAGACGAGTCATCCTTCATCATATTCCTGACAGGTAGATGTGTGCGTGTGTGTGTGTGTGTGTGTGGTGTCATATTAAGAAAATGATTCAGGTGTGAATGCTTGGCCCCCATCCCATTTTTTTGCTCTGGTAGAATGCTGGACTGGTTCTCTCGTCCCCGAGTGGCGCGGTTGTAAAGTGCTCGCCCTGAGATTGTTAGTTCGATTCCCAGGTGATGCTGTAGCCTCCGGCAGCCAGGGGCACAGAGTGAGCTGATTGGCTGAACTCTCTCAGTGGGTTGGGATATCTCCTCGGGGGGGGGGGGAGCGAATCGACGCCTGCTGAGGTTATCGTGATAATATTGTATCGTGAGGTATCTGTTGATTCCCATTCGTAGTGACTCTTGCCTCCAAGAGGACAAGGGAACCAGTCCAGCATTCCATCAGAGCAAATGATTTTACAGCCAATCATGGGCGTCTGCTCACGAAAGCGGAAGGACCGGATAGTGCTGTTCTCCCTGTGTCTTATTTTATTTAATTTTTTTATTGATTTTTTGAGTTAGGTATATGAACTGCCAGACAAAATTATCACAATACTGTATATCACCAAAACATAGCAACAAAGCTAGAATCACTGCATTTCTGTGATACATTTCGATCCTAATGGGCGTGGTCTCTTACAGTATGACTCCCACATTTATTTATTTTTTTGGGGGGGGGTTTCCAATTTTTCTCCCCAATATTAGTGGTGTCCAATTCCTCCCCGTCACTAGGGGGCTCCCACATTAAGGCTACCACTACCACT
>JAQMYJ010000016.1:15348310-15359047 GCA_030014305.1 Clarias laeviceps | reverse complement strand
CAGCATCACCCGGGGTTCGAACCAGCGATCTCTGGATGATAGGGCGAGCACTTGACCACTGCGCCACTCGGAGGCGACTCCCACATTTAAAGGGGGGAAAAAAAAAGCTCACTGAATGGTTTGATATTTGTGACGGATTTTAATCTTCAATACTTTGGAAGACTTTAGAGTGACTTGGTAGACAACGTGCTCCACCGTCACCATTAGAACACCATGATCATTGGTGTTCGAGAGTGTATATGAAATACTTTGCTTATAAACAACCAGATAAGCAACTAAAATATATGCAAGGCAAAACATTTACTTTATAATGTTTAATAGAGATGCGAATCGTAGGGAGATTATCCATTCTATTCACGTTTACAGTCTGGTTTATTTTAAGGAGCTATATTGAACCAACTGTTTATGACAGGTTGAAGCGACACTGTTGCAAAATGCGAGTATTTGGGAATGTTGTAGGTGGTTTCTGTTTTCTGCAAAAGCTGTGGGATATTTTAAAGAATTCTCAACAGGAGACCATTTACCATTTATGAAGGTATCTAAATCATTTTCAAAAGGGTGACTCAATTCTGAATTGGAAACTGATTTAGCAATTCAGTTACATTTGAATTGAATAGAATACACCACCAAAAGATTCATTAAATACCACAGCTCTAATGCATAACCATTAATTATTATCATTATTATTATTAGTGGTTATGTTTTCCTACTGTAGTGGCTCTTTCCATTACCTCTAGTGTCTAAAGGCACAGTCTCTGAACTTACGAGAACGTTCTGTGCCTTTAACGGTTGTTTTTGTTGTGAAAAATCTAAAAATAATAATCTTTTGCTTTCTCGATGAACTGCTTTCAGTCAATAAAAAGTACATATTTATTTATATTCATAAGTGCATGTGCCTGGCCACCAGCAGCCACAACATTTGCTGAACAACAGCATGAGAAGAGCTTGCAAATGATTGGTTCATTGTATTATTCTAGAGCGTGATTGTGTACAGCCCTTCCTGACGCAACCCACCCATTTTATCAGTGCTTGGGACTGGCACACTGTGTACAGCCATGTGTAATTTGATTAAAAACAAATTGCATTAAGATTCTGGTGGCTGGGATAATCTCTAACAGCAAAATAATAATGTTTTCCTTGGGCTTTTTTCTTTTCATGTGGTTGTTAATATACATAGGGTTGAGGGCCTTGCCCAAGGGCCCAACAGTGGGAACCTGGCTTTATTTATATCTCATTCTCTCACAGGATGCCTTGAGCCAGGGGACTTTGGGCACTAGACAGGGTAAACACTGGATGGGGTGGGGGATTCACAATCATGCACACACTGATTAACCCACTGTGGGCAATCTGAAGATACTAATCACTCCAATCTGCATGTCTTCAGACTGTGGGAGAAAGTCCACCAAGCACAGAGAGAGCATGCAAACTCTACAGACACAAACCGGAGGCGGGAATCGAACCCTCAACCCAGGAGGTGTGAGGCGACAGTGCTAACCACTAGGCCACCATGCAATCTATCGGCTGTTTGTTTGTTTATTATTCCAAAGACTTCCAAGAATGTTCTCTCAAAGTCAACATAGAACAAGCATGATTATTAGTAACTGTCTACTAAGCTATCCAAGCGCCAATCTGAATGCTAGAGCTTTCGGTGTTACATTTTATTCTCCAGATGTCTTTCATCGTCCTATGTTTTAACTTTCTCTAGCATGAGCCGCGTTGTGCATTTCTGCGGAAAACCGACACTCGCTGCAAACGTGGCAAAGCCGAACGTGTATACATTAGACCTCTGGTTTTTATAGGTGGCTTAACAGAACAGTGGGGGTGGTAGCAATTACCACCGCGTTAGGTCTTTCAAACTCTAAACGTATGAGTCTCATAGTGAAATGTGGTCATGTGATTGTTTTCATTAGGATGAAGAGAACGAGAAGCGAGGGCCTACTGCGACTTTTTAGCAGCTTGAGGGATTTGACATGCATAAATGCAAACAAAAAAAAAAGAACTTCTCCATTTTTGTTCGAACAGGTCAAACATCTGGAAGTTTGAAAAGGGCTGAATGAAAAAATATTCAGTCACACTAGATTAGTTTTTGCATGACCTCAATGGCTTCCCAAGAACAACAACGCTCTACTAGTTTAATGTATGCTTTTATTAAAAGTACTATTTCATATGCTTCAGGCTGTGGAGAGGGGGGTGTTAGTGTTTGTCTTCTGATGAAGTCCGAATTTCGGGTTCGATCTCATGATCTTCTCTGTGTGACCCAAAACCAGTATACCGAGGTCAGGAAAACGTTCAACGGGATACTTTAAAGTGTTATCATAAATTCTCCTTTCAAATTTTAAAGGGGTGTTTCTTTTGGCAGCAAAGGTGTGCTTTTCACTTAGTTTTTCTTTTCGTCTGCCGTAATTAGGATGTGGTGCTCATGAGTAAAATATACGCAGGTCTGGAAATAAGCTGCCAAGAACAACTTGCCGGGCGGTTTGTGGAGGAACACTAGAACGTTTGTAGGCTGTAAACGTACGGGGAGTCTACAGTATGTCAGAACTTCTAAAAAAAAGCAACAAAGAGAACTGGAGGTACTGACCCGACCTATACGCCATAAAAATAAAGAAGCAAATAAAGGATCCTAGCACTGGTTTTTAATTAATTGAGTGAAAACAGTTGCCCACCGCATCATGTCCAGAGCTGAAGTATTTGGTTTCGAATTTCTGTGAGCAAAATGTGTTTCGCTGCTTTCGAGCGTTGAGCTGAGAAATGATTTTAAAGCATACCCTAGGGCAATACACCGTAAAATATGGGGAATGTACTGTATGGCTGCAAACTTCTTTCTTAGAACAGTTGGCATAACTAAATGACCCTTTAATGCTTAACCGTCTGTGGTTAGTTTATTGCTAGAAATTAGACAATTTGAAGTGGAAGTGCAATAGTTTTTTTTTGTGCTGGCGCTCCACGCCACCAATTCCGACTAGCGCCTTGGACAGTTTATTACTTTAAACACCCAAGACAGCACTATGGCTTAATAGTTAACGCTGTTGTCTTGAACCTCCGGGGTCCAGGTTCAATTCCTGCCTCAGGTCTGCATGTGTGAGTTTGCATGTTCTCCCCGTGATGTGGGTTTTCTCTAGGTGCTCTGGTTTCCTCCCACAGTCTAAAGACATGCAGATTAGGCAAACTGGCATTCCCAAATTGGAAATTCCACTTACTCATTGTCTATATCTCTTTATCCCATATACAGGGTTGCGGGGGCTTGGTGCATATTCCAGGCTTTAGGGCACAAGGCGGGGTACACCCTGGACAGGGTGCTAGTCCATCGCAGGGCACACATACACACACTCATTCACACTTTACCAGCAAATTGGGAATGGCAATTAGCCTAATCTGCATGTCTCCGAGAACCCGGAGGAAACCCACCAAGCCCTGGGAGAACATGCAAACTCCCTGAACACAAAGGCGGGAATCGAACCTGGGCAGGATTCGAACCCAGACCCCGGAGGTGCAAGGCGACAGTGCTAACCACTAAGCCACCATGCTGTGAATTTATTGCATTTTTTCTAAAATACCGATGGATTAATTATAATAAAACTACATTGACACTGACCAGGATAAAGTAATTAATAAAAATGAATAAATGAATATGCTAAACAGATCTCAAGCAATCTGTACATTTCCATGTTAATGAACCTGGCCTTTCTGACCATCTGTATTAAAAACTCCACTCACTTTGAATTTAAAGCACCGAATAATTGCATTTCTTTCTTCATTTGTCTTTAAACTTTGTTTCCTTTATTGACTTATTTCAACAAGTTCATGATGTTATCACTTCACTTCCGATCAGACCAGAATGTGTAAATGAGATCTCATTCTGACCTCTCTAACATCTCTGTTTGGCTCCTCGCTGGTCTGATGAGCTGCCTTCAGTTTAAAACTGTGCATCAGTGCATGGGATTGGATTCGCCACGACAAAGGATATGCTGCAGACTCATTCTTTGAAAATTGTGGTCCTTTTTTTCATACATCGATCATTTATATACAGTAAATATAATTCTGATATGATACGCTATGATATTGCTTTTATACCATATAATGTTTTTTTTTATTTTTTTATTTGCTTTGCTAGTGGAAATAGATCTTGAACAAGCCACTCACTTCAGGTCAGCTAGCACACATTGATTTGTTATATTGGTGAAATAACCATCTCTTCTTCATCTGTCAAGGTCTCATACAGTATTTTAAGTTGAAACCTAGATTCCTAAAAAGTATTGTTTGCCATGTCCAGAGGAAACGTTTTTTGAAGCAGAGCACAGATAAGTTTTAAGAGCTTGTCTCGGGGAGCACCACAGACACAAAAAAACAAGACGGGAGCTTTATATAAATAGTGTCTATTCTATTAAATAATCAAATAAATGAAGGTGAGATTGAGGGGAAATAAAAAGAAGTGAAGGAAGTGTAGGATGTGCGTAGGTATGGGTCTGAGCAATGTCCTGCTGGCATGACGGCACCAGGCTGGTGCAGCAGCAGGCCTAAGCGGTGGAAATGAGACCCGAGGCAAGCCACAGGTCCGTGTTTGGTGGCAGTGGCGACAGATCAAAGTTGAGAGCGAAGAAGCCGATGTGCCTGTCACAGTCCGGTAGAGGCAGCGGCAGACCGGAGTTGAGGCGTAGAAGCCAATCACAGTTCGGCAGCTGTGCCAGCAACCCAGAGTTTGAGAGCGAAGAAGCCAATGTGCTGTTGCAGTTGAGTAGAGGCGGCACCAGACCAGAACTAGAGGCGTCAGAGTTGGTGCAGAAGCTCGAGAACTGGCCATAACAATAGGCAGTAGTGGCGAGGCAGCAGTCACAATTTATCAGCGGCTAATCCGTGTTAAGCTGCACAGTGGCAAAAAAAAACAGTCCTCAGCATCGAAGCATGAAAGAGCACACAAGCACACTGTGGCGTTCACAGCACACCAGGCACCATCTCTACCCTTGATCCCCCGAACTGGCTCTCACTGCCTCTTATCCAGGAGCAGAGATTTCAAGGCCTTAAATGGAGATTGGTACATCAGTTGTGTCATACAGTATCTAGTGGCCCTGCCCCCTCAGACTCCTGTTGATGGTGTGGCCGCAGTACCGATTGAGCTCATTGGATTTGGTTTGACCTCATGAGTGAGAAGCTACAAAAATCTTGAGAGACAGAGTGCTGTTATACTGAATATTAGCATGACTGTAATGCAGACATAGGCACGAGGACGCAACTTCGAGTGTGATATTGCTTTTATTCAACAGTTATACATAATTTTCACAGTTCCACCATTTATCATCATCAGATTATGGTTTGTTTGATTATTTAAATTAGTTATTTTGGTCCACCAACACATATCCTTCCACAACTGCTGGAACTAGTGTAAAGCTGGTGACCAACAGTTAGTGTAACTGGGCAGTCCTGAGAAACGTACAAGATTTACTTTAGTATTCCACTTACTGTATCCCCCTTTGGAATATCAGTGAACGTCTGGTTTCCAGGCTTGAATTCACAATAGTGTTAAATGGAAAGCTAGTTCATTGTGGTATACAACCCCTTGTTCCACACACACACTAAGGAGTGCACTTGATCCAGGGGTAGAGAGAGCTTTGGGATTCAATCTTGTGTTAGAAGCTAGTTAGACTTAAACTAAAAGCTAGTTGTTTTGGCAGGCAGCTGGTCTCCCCGCTTTCCAGTAATGCAGACTGTACCATCCTATTTCCACCCATGCTGGCTACTGACAGTTAGTGTTATTAGGGTCAGGGGTAGCTCAGTTAAGGCATTGGATTACAGTTGGGAAGGTCGCAGGTTGAAATCCCACGACCACCAAGTTGTCCCTGTTGCGCCCTTGAGCAAGGCCCTTAACCCTCAACTGCTCAGATGTAAGTCGCTCAGGGTAAGGGTGTCTGCCAAATGCCTAAATGTTATTAACGATTGTTAGAAGACCTGTGGTATCATTGCCGTTATGCTCTATATCATCACTCCTGATGGCCCTCTCGTCGCATCAGGTTACTCTGTCAGAACTATCTTTTGTATAAAGGAAAATAATCCATGGTGGTGTGATACAGCAGGATGTGAATCTCAGCTACCTTGAATTCTTTTCCAATGATAGCATGAACTGAAGTGTTTCATTCGGCTTTTACCACAGCAGTGTTGTGTATAATGAATTATTTATTACTGGTTGACAAATGAATGAGACAAGACAGTTACTGTATTAATGTTTATTATTAATGAATTACTTAGTTTTATTGTAAGTATTCATTAGTTAAAAAAAAAAATAACAATAGGAAACATCCTGATTATGGAAGGAGTCACTGCATAAATACTAAATACACCTCTCTTCACCATCTCAACGATTATACCTTCATCATCAGGCTTCGACTAAAAGGATATCGCTATCATATGTGGGCTATAGAAAACTGATGAGCAAATTCAGATATGAGAATTCAGCCGCTCTGAGGCATATATTTATTTGTACTGCTAACATCTGGTTAGTTATTATGGGATAGATATTACAAACATGTGGACTTGTTCCATCAAGACACATGGACTTAGCGAAAGCTCAAGTTCCCTGAGCTGGTGTAAATCTCCCACGATCTGAGCCTCCTTTGAAACAAACCACTATCCTCTCAGTGGATTATGTGTCTTCATGGGAAGTGCATCTTTTATGTGTTTCAAATACAGTAACACACACTTCCATGTTTAATGGGAGCATTTGGAAATCTACCATCAATAATTCAAGCAATAGTATTCATTTTACCATTCTTCAAAATCTGATTTAGGTGAAGAAACGAGATAATGGATGAGCGTATAGTCCACAATTGTGCAGCTGTTGCAATTATTTTTGTATCCCTAAGCTATAAGAGGAGAATAACTGCACAGTAGAAGACATCATATTTTAACGCAGTGCCTGGGTGCAGTCACAATCATCATTGTTTTATTTTATCGTTTGCCTCTAGGTCAGCCTCAGGCCAGGTCTACGCCCTTGCAGAAGTCATTAACCAGCCCCTCAGAGTCTGCAGCGCTTCTGAAAAACGGCAAGTCTATGAAACACCAAGTACACAGCAACGGTGTCAAGAACGGAGCAGCACTCTCGCGGGCGGCGTCTTCGACCTCCTCGACTTCATCTGCGGCACATCATAAAAACCCTAAGAAGTTGCAGTCAAACCCGTCGATCACCAGTCAGAGGAGTAAAGGAAGCTCGAAATCGAACAGCTCGCAGATCCCTACTGAGGCCCAGGATGGTGGGTACAGTTTACATTTACAGTCATTTTACAGTCTTTATTAGATTGAAGTTTCTGTCTACACTTCTTTTTATTATGCTAGTACAAATCGTTCATGGTCAAAAAAGCTATACTAGTTAGAGGAGTTTTAGAGGTAGTACAGTTCTTTTGATTGAGAAAGCACAATAGTATAGAGTATTGGGATAAGATCAGGAGAGCATATGTCGGTGTATATTTAAGGAAGGTTAATATTGCTTTATGCATTTATACCCATCATTCTTAAAATTACCACCACAAAACATTAACACATTAACATTGATTATCAATTATACCCCAGTAAACTGGTGATCATGGGCATCCTAGGCCCACCCATGCCTGTGGGTAGCAAAGGCCAGCCTATCTGAAAAGCCAATGCAGCACAAATTGCTGAAAATGTCAATGCTGGCGACAATAGAAAGAGACCAGAACACTCAGTGCACCGCCACCTGCCATGCATGTGACCCAAAGCCGCCAACAAAGCCTCCATACTCTTCAGACCCCAATCCGACTGAGCACCCATCGGATGCGCTGGACAAATCAGATTTGTCAGATCCATGGAAGCCATAACCCGCAATCCACTTAATATCCTGGCCAACATCCCTCTAACATTCTGGTGTTCAGGCACCACAACACCCAAAAATCCACACCCCCACCCACACCCACGACCGAGTCACCTCAAGGGGGCGGAGCCATCCCAAATCCTAAGTGTTTATAATGGTAATGTTTATAATATTATGGTTCAGCAGTATGCATATACAGTACTGTGTATTTTTTCATTTGGCCACAACATTTGTTCTTCTTTCTGACCAAAGTAGTATAACAGTCTTTTGACACCATTGTGCTATCTTCATCAAATTCAATTCAATTATATAACCTTAGGCATCCTAATTACATTGACTGAATTAAACCAACATCGACTCATTTTTAAAGGCCACATGGCAATTTTGGAGCAATATCTTATAACTATTAAAAAAGATTTCAACAAAAGTGACCATAAAATACAATCTTGTATGACCTGTCTCCTTAGATTGTAGCTACCTTGCATAAACATATTGAAAGTATCTGGTTTCAAATTTTAAATGTGAACATGCCAATTTTAGTTATTTAGATGTTTTAATTTATGTATTTATCTTCTCTTTCATTTTCTGAAAATGCTGCATCATCTTCATTGCCTTTTTCAAACATCTGTCAAGTATTCAACATTTCTGTTCGCTGCCCAAGCGGATTTGATGTGCTTTGATGTTTACTTTAATCTCTTTAATTACATCCATAAATCTTTAATTGATTTGTTTTCACAATTTTATATCTCAAACCAGTTGGTCACTAGTGTCTTGGCCATTAGTGTATTGAGCGAAACCATGCAAATGGAACCTATTAAATTTTGTTAAAAATAACAAATTCTGGAGGGAAACTCTTGTGTCCAGACCCCATCCTGGAAACACTGGGCATGAGAATAAACTCTGGGTGGGACGCTGGGATATCAGGCAGCTAAATGTATCTGTGTATGCCATTTATCCCAGTATGTTTTTGCGAGATGGAAGAAAGCTGGAAATCCCTATGGAAAGCCTCACATACAGAGGGAGAATGTGCAGAACTCTACAGAGATTGTAACCCCGAGATCAGGATTGAACTTGGAACTAGGGCTGAAACGATTCCTCGAGTAATTCGATTACAAAAAATTATCGAGGCAAAATCTTCTGCCTCGAAGCTTCTTTTAATTAATTTTAAAAGCTTGCGTTATGTTTTTTTGCAATTATTTGTTTGGCGTGACACAACGCGGTTCCGGATGCAAGCCGCCAGTAAACACAGATGAAGAAGAAGCACATACGTCTCCCAAAAAGCGGAAGGAGACGCAAACAGTTAGCTGTGTATTGATTTGAAGGAGTGTTCTGTTGCCGGCTGCAAAATGGAAGGGAGCGATAAAGATATCAGCGAGTCTAGAGAAGAAGAAACCAGCAAGAGAAAACGTCAGAAATTGTCAGTAAAGGCTTGTTATGCCTGAGCTGTAGATTTTGAAACATTTAGTTCTGAAAGTTAAGTTGCACAACTTAGTGTTTTTGTATAATTATTTATTTTAATGTGTGCCTTAGTTTTTTGATACTTAAAGTCATTTGAAATACCTTTTTTCTTTAGTTTTTGCATCTGAGAAAAGACTTTAAAATAAGAATGTATGGCACTGTAATGCATTTAATTCATCTCAGTCAACTTTAAGCCATTCCTTGTATTGTGAATAATGACAATGTTTATTTTTGATAAAATGCTGTATGCATTTAAAAAATAAAAGTTTAATAAAAAAAAATCTAAAAAGAAAACCAATTAATCTTTGTTTCTCTTTTATATTTTACATTGCTGTTTAATTAAGCAAAAGAACATTTTATCCGATTAATTGATAGATTTTTGGTAGAATACTCGATTACTAAAATATTTGATATCTACAGCCCTACTTGGAACACAGGATTAATAATCAAGTATGCCTTATACATTTTCATGACATGCTTTGATTTTTCCAGAATTCTCTCATGCCATTTCTGTGTTCCTCAGACTGCTGTGTGCACTGCATCCTGGCCTGCCTGTTCTGCGAGTTCCTCATGCTGTGCAACATCGTGCTGGACTGTGCAACATGTGGCTCGTGCTCCTCTGATGACTCGTGCTTCTGCTGCTGCTGCGGATCAGAAGAATGCGGCGACTGTGAGCTTCCCTGTGACATGGACTGCGGCATCATCGATGCCTGTTGCGAGTCAGCTGACTGTCTGGAGATCTGCATGGAGTGCTGCGGCCTCTGCTTCTCATCCTGAGCTCCCTATAGGGGGCACTGCAGTGTCCGTTCAAAACTTCTAGAGAGAAGTTCTAGGTAGGAATCGGAGGAATCAGCGGACTGTTTACTGAGCTGCAAGGGTGGTTTGCCAAGGAGAAGCATGAGAAATGATGCGAATGAGGTCCAGGTCTCTTTTCCGAAGCTTGGTGATTGGGTTCCAGTTGAGTGTGCTTAAAGTCAGAGACGTTTATCCTTGTCCTCAGATTTCTAGAAAAATTTCTGGGACAATCGTCTGCTTTCATACTCGTCCTCCTGATCCTGATCCTGATCTTCAGTAGCCCAGCTTGATTGGAAGAAAAATCTTTCAGAAATAGAACTTTGCTGTCGTATGTTTTTCTTCAAATTCTTACACCTTTATCCGATGAATGAACTTCACCCGTTGCACCAAATCCCAAATACATCTATGTGAAACTTCATATTGTAGTTAATGAAATCAGTGAGGAAGTTTGTTGACTAAACATAGTTAAACATTGCAGGTACTGTAAAATTTCCTAAGGATCGGTTTGGATTTTTTTATACCAACAAAAATCTGCACATTATTATTTTATTTAGCCATTAACAATCCCATGTTACATTCCAAAAAAAAAAAAACATGCTTGAATGAGTTCACTCACTGATTTTTTTTTTTTTTTTTTTTTTTTTATTATTATTGAATATTTTTTA
>JAQMYJ010000016.1:15334127-15348300 GCA_030014305.1 Clarias laeviceps | reverse complement strand
TAGTATGATGTCATCTTTTTGAACCAACTTCAATGTATATTCTCCAGGAAACTGTAACCAGATTTGACTTCATCGGTTTGGCTATGCTGATGGCACTTTCTCCGACACAACGCAATGCAAAAAGGGCTCCCTCTTTATAGGCACGGTTACTGTAGTACTCTGCTGTCCATCAACTGTGAGCACAGAACTGAAATGGACGTGAGATGGAGAACGGGCCGTGTTTATTTAAATATTTTATGCAATGCACGGGTTTGATAAACTAAGTCCGTGTATTTACTCATGTGAACCGAGAGATTTTCTACTCTCTTCATTCCATCCTGTGATTTTACTGTCTATGGTTCTGTTAACAAGTATTAATTCCTCTGATTTCCAATTGTTCCTTAATGCTGGAGATTTGTTAAAGCTCTGATTAACAGGCCCAAAGTGCTGTGCAAGCATGTCTTGACCCCCCAGTCATTTTGTCATATTTTGCTATTTTGCTTAGTTTTAATCTGGTCTTGAGTAATAGTTCTGAAAGAAGCCTCTCATTTTCAGCCCCTGTACCTGACCAGTTTCAAAAGATGGTTGTTTTGTGTGTTAAGCCACATAGTGAACTACCTACAGTATGTGAACTAGTGAGAATGATGATCAGCCCGGTGATTAGTGTGCTGGTGAGGCTGAATGCTGAGTGGTTGAAACAGACGAGAGGGGAAATGAGGCTGCTGCTGAGGTTGCCACACAAACAGGCAGTTACAAAATTGACTATCTTTAGGCACTTTGCTGTCTGTCACAGTAAAATATTCGTTCCTATTTCTTTAATTTAACCTGCAGTACCAGTCAAAAATTTGGACATGCCTTCTAATTCCATTGTCTTTTCTGATTATTATTTCTTTCTACATGGTAAAACAATGCTGAAGGCATCCATATTATGCAATAATCTCATTTGAACAGTTGATACTGAGATGTGTCTGCTACTTATGCTCTGGAAAGGCTAATAAGAGCTTTATTCTGCGCTGTTTGTTAATTGGTGATTTCTGAGGCTGGTAACTCTAAATGAACTTCTCCTCTGCAGCAAAGGTAAGCTTTCGTCTTGCTTTCGTGGGAAGGTCTTCATGAGAGAGAGTTTCATCATGGTACTTAATGAATTTTGCAAATGTGCTTGATAAGACAGATCAGAACAGCTGACTTTCTGGTCTTAAAATAACAACTTTTGACTGGTACTGTACATAATGTAATTTAATATGAAGAAAAAGGGGTGGCGCAAGACCTTTGCACAGTACTATATACAGTTTTTGTTTTCTTTGTTTTTTATACAGTGTTTTTTTTCTTTTCTTGAAGAAAATTGGCCACTGTATATTTGGGGGCAGGATATAAGCAGAAGGTAAAAAAGTTCAATTCCAATAATTTACAGTGTACGCAACTTAGCAACAATAATAATTATTTAAGTTCAGTTTTAGTCCAATTTCACGCAATACTTTTCAAATCGGTGCATCAATCAATAACCTGTTTTTTTTTTCTCTGCTCATTTATAATTTGGTTACATTATTACTTTCTCATAGGTCTGGTTTGACCATGAAAATGCTGAACTTGCCTGTTGTCAATTATCATTATTGATAATTAATTACTGAAATATTTGATGGTTATTTTTATTGCTTTAATACATCTTCTTGACCTGCCATTCTCCCATTTTCAGCAACATTTGTTGTAATTGTTGCCAAGTGACTCAAACATTTCAGCTTCTTAGTTTGAACATGATGTGTGAATTTCATTAGCCTACTTAAGTCTGAGCATATGTTAACAATTATAATTGTGAAAAGCCCATTACTTGTTAATGTAGGTTTGTTTTTCTTTTTGTCTTACAGCTTAACCAAAGGTCAAGAACAGCAAATTAGCAAATCATTTTGTAGTTAGTAGTCAATAATGTTTACATCTTGATGACAATTTACACAAAAAAAGGAACTGGATATAAAAGATGTAGAAAATAAAACCTGATAAAGAGAGAAGATATGTAAAATTATTCATATAAACTATGGAATTAAAGATCAGTGTTGGAACCCTGTTGTGTTTGTACCATTATATTTTACATAAACCCTATGTCCATATACATTCACTGGCCACTTTATTAGGTCCATATTTATACAGTATTACTGGGTTGGACCAGCTTTTACCTTCAGAACCACCTAATTCTTTGTAGCACTAGCTGTTTAACATACACTTTTTCAATATAAGGAGATAATGAATGCTATTCAATTCACCTGTCAATGCTTTTAATGTTATGACACAGACAGACAGACAGACCATGTGACCACACCACATATATTCACTGTGGTTTGAAAGTTAAAAATATCTGATTTGCAGTTGCTACTGTACTGTAGGTGGGTAGATATTCATATTATCGGTAAGTTAGTATCAGTAGTTTACTAAGTGCAGTACTACTTGATATAGTGTTGTGTTGTAAGAAGATCAAACTTCAGATTTGCTTTCCCTTTTCCCTTTGAGCATCACCTCTTCTGAGAAGGCTTTCCACTGGATTTTGGATATTGGCTTTGTGAAGATCGATGTTCATTCACCCGTAAGAGCATCGGTGAGACAGTTGGTGTTCCCAAAGGTGTTCAGTAGGATTGAGGTCAGGGATATGTGCAGGACACTTGGGCTTTTTCCACTTAAACTTTTAACTTAAACTTAAATGTTTTCATGGATCTTCCTTTGTGCACATGGGAGTTGTCATGGTGGAATAGGTTTGAGCCCTTAGGTATAGCGACAAGAAATTGTAATGCTATAGCATTTCAAGACATTCTGTACAATTGTGTGCTTCTAACTTTGTGATAACGGTTATAAGACGTTCCACATATGGGTATGATGGTGAGGCATCTGCAAACATCTGTCCATATGTCTGGTGAGTTTTAATATTAGATTCGTTGCCAGATGGGTTGATATTTAAATGATCATTAGCAGTACTTAGATTATACGTGAAGTATAACCAGTCCTCAATAGCTCATCATTTTGCCAGAGATTGAAATAGATGATGAGCAAACTTGGACATGTCTTATGGCTCCATTTCAGCTGTTTTCCTTTGATCTGAGCTTTTGTTGCGAAACATAGAACTTCAATGCACTCTTTATACGCTGCCAAAGTGTTTGTGGAGAAATGCTTGTCCAAGCCAATGCACCACTGAGGGAGGAGCAGATTCTTACTTTTTCTTTTTCCTTTTCTCAGGAGTTTTTAACCATCTAGGGTAAAAATGTTCAGCTCTAGGTTCCTCACCTGAAGACCGAATGCAGACATTGATCGACCGTTCGTTTCTCTTTAACACAACGCATCATCAGGAAACATCCTCGGCCATGTGCATGCAGTTCAGCGGTGTCCAGTATCCTTACAGCCAGTGCATTGGTATTCACACGCATACTTTCCAGCAATTCCCTCAAGATATTTTCATATTCTCACACTTCAGGAGGACAGGACAAGTGGCTATTGAATATTAACCATGAAATTACAAAGCCTGCATTTTAATCGAGGTGATGGGGTCACCAGCTGTGATGAAAATCATAAATTAATACTCCTGACATAAAACTCGCCTTCGGCACTCAGAAATTCGAGGTCCCTTTTTCTCCAGAAGTCGAAATATTCCAAACACAGAACACAGCCTTCACTTTATTAATGTAGGGGTCAACACAGAGCAATGGCATCCATAGAGCTGTTGTCTTTCAACTAATCCAGTTCAGACTACAGGGCCATTGGTCTTAGAAGTAAAGGATGAACCGTAACCTCTCGGAAATGTGAACCGAGATGCAAGCTGGTGGATGAAGTGCCGGCTTCTTTATGTTTTACAAAACCATTTCGTTGTAGAATCGTGTTACAGAACGTAAGCGAAATCTTACCATCGTACCGCACATATGTGGAATAGAGGTCACATCACTTCTAAATGGACTCTACCATCTGGGAGGAATAAAGACAAGAACATTTGGTGAATTTCTTTGGTTTTTTTGCAAATGAGGACTGCAGTCAATAGCCCGGAACCTTCCTCAGTTCCCACTAATATACGCAGACCCAGCATATCTAGTGGTTTCTTTGTCATTTTGTGGCTTCTTTACACATGTACTGTACACTAAATAGCACACACACCATTTGCAGATCAGTTTTGAGGAGGCTTAATGAGACACAAGCGCTGTGGGATTGGAGCCAGTCTCTCACTACGGCTGAACATTTTGGCTTCCCACATTAAAGAGATGTTAGCCGCCCTGAGGCCTGTTTCAGAGCCATCCGAATGTCTCTCTCTCTCTCTCTCTCTCTCTCTCTCTCGCTCTGTCTGTCTTTTCTGCACACACATGCCTCATAAACACGTAGGCTACATGCACATGCAACCTCAGTGCTCTCATTGGCAGGCCAGACCACATAAATATGTTTGAGATTAACAGTGCAATTGAGATCGCAACAACAAATACAAAATGCCTTTGTTTTCTCCACACCGATAAATTTCCTGGGGTGAAAATAGGTCAAAGTTAAAACCTTCTGCCTTTTTGTCATCTGGAACGCAGTGCTTTGCCAACTGGGTTAGGGCGAAGCTATTAATCTTTCTTGTAACATACAAAACACTGGCTTATTGTTGAGGACAGTGCCACATTTTGTCTCATAACATGCTGCTGTGGTTATTTATGTGGGAATTTAAACCTTCTCAGACTTGCACATATCAGCTTACACAATCCTGCTTGTTTTGCTTTTTTTTTTTTGCTCGTTCAAAGTCGCCAGCTAGGGCAAAACAAAACTGTAAGCGATCAGCTGTTTAAATCGTACCCTCACGATTAAAAAAAAAAAATTATAATAATATTTTTATTAGAAACAGCTGTTCCTCCGATTGGCCTCTGGCTGAAGAATGAGGCGTCACTGTTTTATGATCGTGAAACACTTTATTTAATCCAAATCGCTCATGAACGATGAGCAAATCAATCAGATGATCAGCGTTCAGAGCATACGATGAGCCGTAGACGGACAGAAGAAATAACTTATCCAACACATCTTCCAAGTAATCATAGTGATATTTTTTTTAAAGCTTGCGTCTATTCCAAGACCCCACCATAAGCCAACAAGCTTGGAGTTATTACAAGAATGCATATTTCCAGTTAGCAAAATCTTTGCCAGTCAGACAATTTGAACCACAGCGCTTATTTGCACAAGCTCCCCAAAGGTTTAAAAAAAAAATTTGGCTCTTCTTTCTTGATTTGTTACTACTCCTGTCTCACAGAAGCAAACGCGTGCTGGACACCACTCTGCGTGGGGGTGGAAGATTACCCCGGGAATGTATCCCAGTCTAAGTTATTACTTAAAGTGCAGGTTTTTTTTTGTTTTTTTTATATATAAAAAAAAAATTGTCTAATGAGCAATGCAGAGGACAATAACTGCTCTTGTTTTTGTAGATAAACCGTCCCGTAACGCTGAGGCAAACTCAAAAGCCTATGCTATGCCAATCCACATTGTAATTCATCAATACTCTTGGCTCTGACCTGACATACCAGCCATGGTACCCTTTGTAACGCTACTCCTCACCGCCACCCCCCCCCTCCCCCCACACACACTCTTGTTTTTCATGTTTGTGGTCGTGCACCAGTCCCATGTGGTGCTGAGGCTTTCATGAGAAACACATGTTGAGCTGAGTTCCTCTTCTTATACATGCACTTTTAGATTTCTTAAGCAAGCTTTTGAAAAGATTAATGTAAGAATAATCAACAAATATGGGGAATAAAACCGAAGACATTGAAGATGAAAATGTGTCTCATCCTCATCCTCATCCTCTTTGAATCAAAATGATGGTCGAGTGCTCTTCTGAAAAGTACGTCTTTATACTGTATATACAGTATGTGTCTGTGTGTCTGTGTGTGTGTTAACTCAGCACCCCTGTAGATTTTTTTCCTCTTCACTCTGATTTTTTAAAAATGTAATCATCTCGGGGCATCTTTATAGATGCATGACAGAAAGATTAATCAGCCTATCCAAATATCCTGGGTGGGAGACAGATTGCAGAATAATGAATCAATTGATGAATGTCCAGATATATTCCTTTTTTTTTTTATTGAAGTTTGCTAGTTGGACAATGGCTACGTGCGACTGCACAATGATGGCGAGGAGGATAATGGCGGTTCGAAGATGAAGGCGGAAGATTATTTCCAGTGGACTGTGGCAAGCATCACGGGCGAACTTAAATTAAAGGCAGAATTTGCACAACAGATGTGGGGGGCAGCTGGGAGTCGGGTTTTAACAAACAGAGCTGAGCGGACTCACGAGGCTCTAATGACCTCTGTACGGTGTTGATTCAGCTCCAGCCACAGCCTTGCACAATTAATAGCCACATCCACCCCATGGCTTCTTATTTAATCAAATGCATGTCTTAGAGAGAGACAGAGAGAGAGAGAGAGAGAGAGAGAGAGAGAGAAAGCATGAGAGAGTGTGTGAGAAAGAGAGAGAGAGAGAGAGAGAGAGATTAAAAAGGGAAATATTAAAAGATGAAGGAGATACTGCAGGCAGAAGAGAGTGGCTTTCATAATGAACCTGTCGTATACGCATAATGCAACATTAAATAAAGTGAACAGTACTCGTAATGCTAAGGCTATGGTGCTCAGAGCTGCTACTTCTGTATACAACTGCATGGCATACTGTACAAACCCACATTTCTGTACTTTTTAGAGATAATTTGCATTGCACTTTTGAAAAATATAACCTTTGGTAAAAAATCCAGTCTTTACCAAAGGTTATAAGAACCATTCAGAACTCCAATCATCCACTCCAGTCATGTTCAAAAGTTTTCGTGTTTTACGTGATAAAAATCATCTGAGTGTAGCTGGTCTTAGTATTAGGCAAATACAACATTAGACAAACTTAACTTTTAATTTTTCACAGTGCAATTATTATTATTATTTTTTTATTAGTTTTTTTTTTTACAATACTAAGTACCCACCATGATTCAATTGCTTGTAGATCCACCTGTAGCAACAATAACTTGAAGTAATTGTTTTCTGTATGACTTTATCAGTCTCTCACATCACTGTAATTTTGTAATTTTGGTCCATTCTTCTTTATATCATTGCTTTAGTTATTTGAGGTTTATTTGCAAATAAACAGCTCTCTTAATTTCCTGCCACATCATTTCACCTGGGTTGAGATCTGGACTTTGACGAGTCTATTACAGAAGACAGTCCATTAGTTTTGTGAACCTTAGTCATGCTTCCATGTTCTTTTTATACAGAAGAGGGTTTTACATGTTCCAAACAAACCGTACTCATTCAGTCTTCTTCTAATTGTGATTTAGCATTTAACATGCTCAGTGAGGACTATAGGGTCTGAATTGTAGCACTAGGGGTTTTGTAGTTCACTAAGCATTGCACAGTTTGACCATGGGACGAATATGCTGGGATGTCCACTCCTGGGAATTTTGGGAACTGTCTTGAATGCTTTCCACTTGTGAATAATTTTTCACGCTATAGAATGCTGAACTGCAGATTGATGTGCAGCAACAATTGCTTCTCTAAGACCATTGCCTTAGTGTTTCCTTCTTAGCATTGTGTTAACACATAACTAAATGCTTCATGATCAATTAATCGAGGGCTGATGATTAGCAGCACCTAGCTGCAACTTACCTTAAATACTGTGGAAGCAGTAAGCAATAACTTTTTATTGTATTTCCCACATGTTTTTTTCTCTCTCTCTCTCTCTCTCTTTTTATGAACAAATAAGTCTGAGATTGTATTTGCCTAATACTAAGACCCACTTTGATTGTATTATTATTATTATTATTATTATTATTTTACACAAAAACAGATAGAATTGTTTGTAGAATTGTAGAAAAGTGTGTTGGAGGGGCTAACTTTTGAACATGACTGTAGATACTCAAGACCATCTTCCATATGTATATTTAAAAAAGCATTTTATGAAATAAGTCTCACTGTGGTTTCAAGTCAACTTTCATCTCACTGGGTGGGAAGACGCTGCTGCAAGACTATGAGGTTTTCTGGTATTTCCTACAAGTCACTCTGTCATTAGAGAGAGAGATAGAAGTGTAAGAAAAACAATATGTTATATGTTATAGCAAAATGGATAATAAAATGCAGTTTAGAAGAATCTCAACATGAAAAAAAAAGATTGAAGTACACAAATATTCTCATGGACAAAAGATTGCATTATAATCATGATCATTATCATGTTTTTTTTTATAAAACTACATACTGTTACAAAAACCAGAAATCTATTACGTTATTTTGTTCGCCTTGTTACTGTACATAAATTACCATCTTCCGCAGTAGAGCATTACTTTATCGTGGATAACTTAACTTACGTCGGGGTGCTGGGCACATGCACAGAATGAGCCATGTGCTTACTTCCAGCTGACATGTCTTGGTAAGAAAAGTAAGGGAAATATTCTGATTGGGCATTTTATCTTCACACTATCATGGCCTGATTGAACAATGCTAGCGGAAGGAGGGCCATCGGAATGCTTTAACACGAGCAGATGTCGCCAGATGGTATAGACGTGTCAGGAATACCATTCTGACTCTGAACAACTGCTGATCGCCCTAGGCCGAGAGCGAAAATGCCAAGACAAGACAGAATAATTCAATGGCGCCATTTAAGAAATCTTGCAGAACTGTTGTTGGTATTCACATGTTAAGTTGTCAGACTATTCAATGATGTTTGGCTACAGCTGGACTTAGTAGTACGTCTATATCATTAGTCAATGTTGTCTGAATTTTGAATTTCTGGTGCTGATGGACATTTTTGCATAAAATCAAACTCTCTTATTAATTTGACAGAAATACATTTTGCAGGAAATTTGCCACATTTCTTTAGTCCATGAGTTGTAGAAAGTATCAAAAGTACTTCTCTGGCAGGATTCCAAAGTATAACTGACACTTTTTTTTTTTTTTTTAAATCGGCCTCATTCCATTCACTTTCAGACCACTTTCCAGACAAAACTTGTGATTGTGCGTCAGAAAAAAAAGTGTGAAAGCACCCTAAGCTACTAACTCATTTCCCTCCTGTCTTGAATGTAATGAAGTTTTCTGGGCTTGACATTAACAACCTAAATGCTGTATCTTCATATCATCATCTTTTTTTTTGTAACTGGGATGCCTCAAGATGTACCACTGTATAGCAGGTAGGACATTGAATCCTAGATGTCTCTGGGACACCCTCTTTTTAGACGAGTTTATTTTAGAGTCAGAGAGTTGTCTTTGTGGGAAAATGGGTTAATTATGTTGGCACACTCCCGAGGTAGAACTATGTCATTTAACTGTAGGAAAGCACCTGTCCTTAATATGCCACCCAGGAATTAAACCACGTGCCTCTATTTCTTGAGCACACATGGTAATTCCATGCAAAAGCATGAAGAGATATACATGTATGCACCTTGGTCTTGGTTTATGCAGGTTACTAGGCTTGGGAATCTATGTTACATTGCACTGTATTACGGAATCATCCCACAGTTATTTGTTACATGTTAACCCATTGCGAACGCTTAAATAAGTTTCTGTTCTGAAATGCCAAGAGATGGCATAGGCATAAGATGGATGGTGTGGATCTCTTATAACGACCAATCAGGAAGGAGTAATAATCTGGGGCAAAATATGATGTGTGTGACTACAGTATGCCATGGTTTTGGTGCTGGCAAACAGGCTGGTCTGAGTACTTCAGAAACTGCTGAATTTTGGATTTTGCTTTTTTTCCCCACAAAACAGTGTTACACAACATTTACACAGAATAGTGTGAAAAACAAAGGACCGAGGGACGATTCTGTAGCCAGAAACACCCTGTTGTGTCCATAATAGTTAGAGTTGATGGGTCTACAATCCTTAAATAACCACTCTTTAAAACCATGGTAAACAGAAAAAGCATCTCAGATTGCACAAAACAACAAACCTTTATCATGGATAAGGTCCAACAACAGAAGACCACAAACTTCACCAAACCTACAAAGGAGAAGCTTAGAAAAAGACCAGATTCTGTTTCAAACTTTCCATTTGGGTGAACCTGTACCCATTGGGGTAGATGATGTGCCACTGCCAAAGGGTTAACCCAGTAAGTGTTCCTATTAAAAGTAGCCCACCAAGGGAATTTGCACTTTTTCTGTTTCTCAGTAGGCGGCACAGTATCTCAGTGGTTAGCACTGTCGCCTTTCACCTCCAGGGTCCGACTTTGATTTCCGCTTCGGTGTCTGTGTGCATAGAGTTTGCATGTTGTTCCTGTGCTTGGTGGGTTTCCTCTGGGTGCTCCGATTTCCTCCCACAATCCAAAGACATGCAGATTAGGATAATTGGTGTTCCCAAATTTTCCGTAATATGTGAATGAGTGTGATCTCTGATGGATTTGCACCCTGTCCATAATAAATCAATAATAACTGCCACATCTGGATGTAACTAGAAATAAAATGATTAAATTTGTCATTCTTCAATTTATAAGGAATTCGGACAAATATATGTTGCAATAAGTTCAGAGTGGTAATTTTGGGGCATTGTTACCTGTTTTCTCAGAACATCACACTACAGTATATTGTGTTTTGTTTGTTGCTTAGGGCAAGGAAATATCCTGCTTATAAATGAGACACACAAAGTATTTTTTAAATTACAGTTTAAGTTCCAATTTGAGAATTCAGACGTTTCCTTTCAAATATGCTCTTAGAATCCAGTTGCAAAACGACCCACATTATTTTGGGTATCTGTGCTAAATGTCAAACAAACCTTTTGCCGAAACAGACTGCCATTTCACCCGATGCTGACTCACAGCTACTTGGACAAACACAGAACACACACTGTGGCCTTGTACCATATGCAGCGCCCCCTTGCCACATGTAAACATTTTCTCACAGCTAACTGCTTCTCCAATCTCCAGCGCATCTTAAATATTTGAAGAATTTTGTCTCCTTTAATATTTACCCGTGCTTGATTTGAAATGTCCCACTGTGAGAAACGCTCGAGCATGCCTTGAGAATGTACCTGCTCGGGCAAATTAGCATTCGTCTGGCTGGTTTCGGATCCATGGCCGGACTGTTGGCTGGAGGTCTGGGTATTGATTTTGGAAGCATGAAAGCAACTTCATATTCAGCAGGCTTTCAGGCCCCAAATGGAGCATACTGTATGTTTGTACAGCTTTGTCAAGATAGGTCACAGATCAGCAGTGTATGAAGGTCCCCAGTGCTCAAACGGAGATGTTTGCAGGTGTGTGACAATCTGAGCAACCAGGAGAAGAGTACACAAAAAATACATATACAAAAAGTTTCTGTCTTCATGCATTTTTTTTTCTTTTCTTTTAAAAGAAGCTTAGGAGTAGGCCAGTTATAGAATCAGAATGATTGACTCCCTCTGCTCCTTGGCCACAAAAAGGCAGTTCTTTTGCTGATCATGACATATTGTGCAATGCCAAAACAGAGCTTTTAGTCTCTTTAACCACAAAACACAATAACTATTGTGTTACTTTAGTAAGGACTTATTATGTGCAGTGCTTCCAAACAGATTGTTCCTATAGATGTGGTACTATATATTGGCTTTTGTATTGGATCATCCAAATTCTTTTTTCTCTTTCTCACTGCTGTCTGGGTGGCAGTATTCTAGCATAATAGCAATCACTAGTTGGGCTTCATTCGTTTTTATAATTGTTAAGTTATATTTTTATCATTTTCTGACTGGTGCAGGCTATTTATTCCTTTTTATATATAGGAACATTCCTTATTTTTACATGTAGACCCCATAAACACAGACACAAACCCCATTAAAAAACGTTCCAACCCTATTTAAAAAATACTTATTTTTCTTTTTTAGAGGTTACCACTAATTCTTGAGTTATTTAAGAATATGTGATTCTTTTACATCCACTGTTGTATGCAAACCTTCTGGGTGAATGCAGTAAGAACTCATACAACTTGGCAGGAATGGAGTAGAAACCAGTAAGGACGTCATATTGTCTCCCTTTACATGGAGCTGGCATCCTTTTTGTACATGTCCAAATAAAGGGCGATGAGGATGTGATCGGAGAAAGAACTTACTGTAATAAGGACATAGCAATGATAGTATTGACCAGTTAACACTATAAGTAACACCTTTTAGGGACTTCAATTAAATTTAATTCATTTTATTTATATAACCTTTTTTGGTTTATATAACAATGGGCATTACCCAGCTTTACAGAATCAAATATTTAGGAAATAAGTTTGAAAAGTGTGAGGAAATATGTATAACTGGTAATGATCAGATTGTCCATGATGAGCAAGCTGAGGGTGACAGTGACAAGGAAAAACTCCCTGAGATGGCAATAGGAAGAAACCTTTAGAGAAACCAGACTCAACAGGGAACCCATCCTCATTTGGATATCAGATAGGGTAGCAGAGATTCTGAGTGCTGGAAGTTCATATGGAGTCCACTTTAGTTATTGGAGGCTCAGGTACAAAACTGTTTGTGTGAATTTCAATCCTGAACTATTGAGCAACTGCAGTCACAAGCCATCAGAGAACTGCTGTCTATTTTCATGGTGCCGATGGAACACGCATCCTAAGCAGACCACATGAGTCCATACTTAGCAGCATGGCAGAGGCGTCCATGTGCCGAAATCTCCAACCAGGAATGGGGCACCGGGATGAGCTAGACAGGTCCAGAGGGCAGAGGATGGTCTGGATCACTGCCAGCTCAGCACCATGTGTAGCTCAACAGAGAGAGAGCAGCTAGGTATGGTCATGGTCACATAGTGTTTAAGGTATCACTCACTCATCGTTTATACCGCTTTATCCTGTATTCAGGGTCGCGGGGGCCAGGAGCCTATCCCAGGAGGCGTAGGGCACGAGGCAGGGTAGGGGGTAGCTCAGTGGTTAAGGCATTGGACTACGGTTTGGAAGGTCCTAGGTTCAAACCCCTCGACCACCAAGTTGCCCTCAACTGCTCAGATATATAATGAGATAAAAAAATGTAAGTCGCTCTGGATAAGGGCGTCTGCCAAATGCCTAGATGTAGATGGACACACACACGTACACACACACACACACACACAGACACACTCATTCACACACTACGGGCAATTTGGGAATGCCAATTACCCTAATCAGGACAGTGGGAAGAAACCGGAGTACCCAGAACATGCAAACTCCATGCACACAGAGACGGGAATCAAACTCAGACCTCAGAGGTTCAAGGGGACAGTGCTAACCACTACACACCGTGCCACCTAGAGTTTAATGTATAATTCGTTGACATAATACAATCTTTACACAGACAGGAAAGACTAAATGGTGATCTGACCGAGGTCTTAATGGGATGTCACTGCATTGTCAATGGAGTTCCACGATGACCTCTTCAGGCTTGTGCTATGACCACTGTAAACACATCCCACAGTGTAGAAGACTGTGTAAGTTCATATTCTTCTGGTGCTCACCACATTTATGACACACATGCAGCAGGTTATCAGTTCGTCTATGTCATGATCAGAGAATTTATATAGATACTGGATCCAATTACTCACACAATCACTTTGTGATGAAGAGCACTGTGTGTGTTGCGGTATTTATATCAAGCAGCCAGGTGCAATGATAACCACTTAGTAGCATGGTGCGATCTGATCGGACATAGTAATAACTTAGTTTGATCTCATTGGACCTGGTAAGTGCGTGATAGGAAATTAGTGATAACATGATCGACACATTGAGAACCTCCCAGGGAGGTGTTATGACCCCATTTCCACTGCATTCTTTGAGATTTTTAGGACACTGTGGGAACTTCATGGTCTTCGACAGAGTGGAAAAGTATGGATTATGTTCAGTTTTGTGTAAAGTGACCTCAGGCTTTCAGAAAGATTCAACCAAAAGTGATCTGCAGTAGTTTCTCAGGACAGCTGTGAGGAATTGGGATTTCTAAAATATTTACTTAATCTTGCACATTTCAGGCAGATTTAAAGTGTTGATGTGAGAGCTCATCCATTTTCAGTAGGTGTCCTGTCCTAAGTGGATCCAGAGGTTGAGCCAGAGTCCATATCCTGTGAGCACTGGCCTGGATAGCTGGACACTAAGTTTCACATCTATGTGTCGAATCCACCTAGTGTACTGGCATGCTTTTAGGAGATTGGAAGAAACCAGACAATCTACAGGAATAGTAATATATCCTTCCTCTTATGTTAGCTTTCTGTTACTATCTCTTATGTTAACGGGTCGGTTTTGACCCGTGTCTTTAATCAGCCA
>JAQMYJ010000016.1:15304653-15326493 GCA_030014305.1 Clarias laeviceps | reverse complement strand
TGTGTGTGTGTGTGTGTGTGTGTGTGTGTGTGTGTGTGTGTGTGTGTGTGTGTGTGTGTGTGTGTGTGTGTATGATCATAAAGTGTTTGTCAATGAACTTTTAACACAGTTCCCAAAAGTGTCCTTCAGCAATCCTGTCTCCAAGTCTGCCAAAAGCATCGTTCACTGTCTCTAGTTTACAGATTTTGCTTTTTTTGCCTTTATTTATATGTATTTTAAATTAACATAACTGCTCAGTTCCAACATAGATGCTTTTAGTTGATTTTTTCTGAAAAGGCCAATGTGAATTTAATCTGTTTATTTTAAGGTTAATGCTTAGCCAAGAAACACAACCGACTGCAGTCTGCAAGTGAATTGGTCTAAACAAGAGAAAGTAGAATATAAAGAACAGACAGTAAGAAATGTGGCAACGTTTCCCGACAGGCAACTGAGCTACACAGTTAACTACTACAGTACACACCTCAAGATGTTTGTGTGCTGTCTGTGACAGTGATTATGAGTAAGCCCCGTATCTGACATTACCAAAATGCTTGTGAAAGATCTTGTGAGGTGAATTGAAATTCTTGACAGTTTTCGGTTGCTCAAGTCTGCTGTTATATCTCAAGCTTTAATGCCTAACATATTGTGTTCGCCACAAAAGATTACAAAGTACTCTTAAATCACATATGGTGTGCTTTTAAAGATTTCTCAGCATAACTAGCAAGAAATAAGAACTTCAAGAACAGATAATCTGTGGAGACCCTAAAATTGTTTTATATATTTCTAGCAGGAATGTAGTGGTTGAACCCGTGACCGGATTCTTCACTGATTGTGAGTTGAAATTTTGACAGTTTGTGAAGGTTCGTAATTAAATATGAGGTGGTATCAAAAAGTTTGGAGACTAGTTTTGTAACCCACCAACAGATGGCAGCATAAGGCTGCACAGGGTCACAGGGAGCTTCATAAGTCAGTGTGCCAAAAGACATTGTCTTGTGTACATCAAGAGCTGTGCAACAGGTGATATTCTGACCATGTGCATTACCACGTCTGCCATTTCATCATGGCCAGCAAGTTAGAACAAAGAGCGAACATGAAATTCTCTATGAAACTGGGCAAATCTGCCCCAGAGTTGTTAGACATGATTCGGCAAGTTTACGGCGATGCTGCAATGAGTCGTTCGAGGTGTTTTGAATGGCACACGGGATTCAAGAGCAGAAGAACATACCTAGAAGACGACAAATGATTAGGAAGACCTTCAACGAGCTCAACCTCCGAAAATGTTATAACCATTTGGCAAATTGTGCATTATGGTCATCGGAGAACAATCCACAACATTGCTGCCATTGTCGGTGTGTTATACAGAACAGTCCAGGCAATTCTCATGTGTGATTTGAACATGCGCCGTGTTGCTGCCAAGCTGCGCCATGGATGACACGTCGGGGATTGTTTTACCGATGACGAAACTCGGATGTCTTGGTACGACCCTGAGACGAAACAACAGTCTTCACAATGGAAGAGCCCATCATCTCCGCGGCATTACGCATCGAGAATTCGTCCCTGAGGGCCAGACAATCAATAGCGAAAGTCGACTGCCAGGTTTTAAGGCATCTGAGGGAGAACATACGAAAAAACTGAGCTTTTAAACAGAGCTAATCTTGAAACTTTTTGACACCACCTCGTAGTAGTAGATGGTTTCAATTCTTGTGAACCACAGCAAGCCATACCACAACCCGGTGTGAACAAATAATTAAAGTTACACATCACAACAGTTTGACAACCATCAAAACAAAAATTTTATAGCTCAGTCCTAAATTATTTTAGTCAGCAGCAACAATGTACAGTATTAAACAACTAAGAGGGAGATTAGCGCTATGGCCCAATTTATCAGGTATTTTCTATTTTAAATGCTTCAAAGGAAACAGCATGGTAATGATCCATGCTGTTTAATGTACGGTAGCCAAATCCTGTGGCGATATTGGTATTTCATGGCTCAACAGCCATCCTGCAGAATCATGTATTTACGGAATTAGGTAGACACCCTTATCCAGAGTGACTTACATCTCATTATACATCTAAGCAGTTGAGGTTTACAGCCTCCATGCACACAGAACCAAGGCGGGAATTGAACCCAGAACCTGGAGGTGCAAGGCGACAGCGCTAACCACTAAGCCACCGTGCCATCTGTTAGTGAATATGAAAGTTCGAATTAAAATGGAATCTATGAATATAAGCTTTATAGAAATCATAGGTCCATTATAACCAAAAAAGCAGAGGACTGAGAATCAAAACATGGAACTTTAACTAGCTTGAAAAAACAAGAAGAAAAAGAAAAGTCTTAAATTTAAATATGAACATATGGAGTCGTTGTTGAACTGACTTCATGAATTTTTATCTCACGTTATTTCAATACCTTTTGTCACTTTTTCTTTTTAATCCAAAGTGATTACCAAATCAGACCGAGTCTAACGTAAGTACAGAGCTGAGCAGCTGAGGGTAAAAGAGCTTGCTCAAGAGCCAAACAAAAGCTCTCAGGAAGTCCTGGGGTCAGACTTCAATACCTGGTCACTAGCACAAAGCCTCACCCACTGATCTAGCACTGCCCAATACAGGCTTATTGGTTAATGGCTGCAAAACCATGTCCCATTCTTTTTTTTTTTTTTAACTATTCCAGCGGAGGCCCTGCGCTCCCTGCTGGCCAGCGGTTTGCTCACGAGCGAGAGTGTGTGGGGGCGAGCAGGAAGAAAAATGAGAGCACGCCAGGCCTCATTTCAGTATTCCTCCAGCACCCTGCCCCAGCTGTTCCATAATTAACACTGGTGTAAGGAGATGCTCTTCATCCTGCCTTGATTAGATAATTAAATAATTAATTAAGCAGGGGCCTTGCGTAGCCTCTTCATATCTGTCTTTCTCTATGGAGAGAGGGAGGACGGGAGGGAGGGAGACGCGGAGAATAGACAGCACACATGAGTTGGTCTCCCTTATGCGAAGTCTCTTAGCGGACAGGGGTTCATCCGGGTGCCCTCCGCCCACACGCCGATCCACGCCCACCCACACACACATGTCTGTCTTATTATCCGTCTGAGGACCTTCCACTGACATAATTATTAACGCTGCAAACTAATGCTAACATTTTGACTCTTTCAGTCAAAACTAAACTATTCCCACACTTGTGGGATCCCCACAAAGAAATATAAAACACACCCGCACATGCAGACACAGCTATATGCGTCCTCGAGCCCCTGCCAGCGCTACTTATATTACTTTTTGGCACGTTTCGTATCCTGTGTGTGTTCCAGTGCACAGTATGTTACAGTGTGTGTTCCAGCAATTATCTTCTTCATCTGCCAATTATGGTTTCAAGTGAATAGGAAAAGCGCTTGTTGAAGCTTCTCGAAAATAAAAAACGCATGGCTTGACCAGAGCTTGTGCATCCAACTGCTGACCGAAACAGATGTGTAAACGAAGAGCAACTCTGAGACAACATATGGAAAGCCTGGACACGCCCACTGTGTAATTAAGTAAAGGGGGAATAAAAGTAAAGGGAAGGCAGCTGAAAGAGAGAGAGAGAGAGAGAGAGAGAGAAAAGTAATAAATGGGACTGGTGCTTGTGGGTCTGGAAGCTTGAAGTCTGTAAAAATGCAATAATAATAAAAGAAGCCTAAATACAGATGTAATGGTCTGTATTTATGTGTTTCATTTCATCTTCAAAGATGGGCTGAAATGAAACAAATGTGCTGGCACAAAAGGCCACTTTTAAAAAATAATCCCTACTTATTATTATTATTATTATTTATTTATTTATTTATTTTTTTGTCCAAGACTGAACTTGTTTCTGGTTCCAACGAGAATAGAGCTACTGATATTATGAGATGAATACTGTATGTGCAAGAGAGAATAGAAAAGAGAGAGAAAGAAAGAAGAAAGAAGCAGGAGAGAGAGAGAGAGAGAGAGGCAAGCGATGACAAAGATGTTTTAATCCCAGTTATTTCCGCCCGCATCAGGGCCCCCGCACCTTCACACAAAGCCTGCGCCACTTCCTCTGTGGCTCCATTTTAAACACTCCTTCAGCCATAATCATTTTCGTATAATTCACTTTCATACAATTCTTTCTCCTAATCATTATCAGGGCCACTAACGTCTTAATGACTTCATAAATTTAAGCTATAAAAAGTAATGGAGAAAGACAAATGAGATAATTAGGAATAAATCTTGGTGGAAGCCCATTTATCAAAACATCGAGAGCCACTGAATATTCAGAATCATTAGGCCCGGTGTGTAATTAACAAAGCCCCTCAGTTATGAAGGAAACCTGTTTCCAAAGATATTAAGATCCAAAAGGCTCCATGTTATTAAATTGACCGATGAATCTGCGCCATATAATATGATGTGGATTATTAGGATCCTTTTTAATTAAAAAGAACGTCCCATTTTTTTTATTATTTAAATTTTTTAACACTTTGATGGGGGGTTGAATTCAGCCTTTCAGTCTTATAGATAGAGGGCAGTAGGGGTCTCTCTCTCTCTCTCTCTCTCCCTCTCTCTCTCTCTCTCTTTCTCTCTCTCTCTCTCTCACTCTCTCTCTCTTTCTATTTAGATGGATTTGAAATAACATACAGAAACCTAGCCCTAAGTCTCAATATTTTATCCTCTCTCGATGATGTTGTACAGCACATGGACGAAGTGCGTATTTTAATTTAACACACTTTTAATTCGTATTATCTTTAAGAGTGTCTAATGAAATGGGCTGTCCTGATTAGGGCAAGTGAAAATAAGAATCATGTTAAGTGCTCGCTAGTACTGTTTTTTTTAGGCAATGAATGTGAATAGCAAAAATATTACAGTTTTTACAGCAATGTATTGGATTATTAAGACAATTAAAAAAATATATATTATAAAATATATGTTCACAACAGATTTAGTTTACAGACAAATCATTATATTGCATATATTATTATTATTATTATTATTATTATCTTTGTTTATTGTTTTATATTTTTTAAATGATATTATTATTATTAATAATAATAATAATAATAATAATAATAATAATAATAATAATAATGGAGTATGGGTAGATTAGTGGTTAAGGCATTGGACTAGTGATTAGAAGGTCCCCAGTTCCAGCCCCACCACCACTGTTGGGCCCCTGAGCAAGGCCCTTAACCCTCTAATGCTCAGATGTATAATAAGATAGTGACTATGGTGGCTTAAAAGATTAAGGCTATGGGTTACTGATCAGAAGCTTGGGGTTTCGGGGGGTTGGGGGTTGCCACTGTTGTGCCCTTGAGCAAGGCCCTAAACCCTATCTGCTCCAGGGGTGCTGTATCCTGGCTGACCCTTTGCTCTGAGCCCAGCATTTAAACTGTGACAAAAATATTTCACTGTGCTGTAAGGGACATGTGACAAATAATTGAATATTATTATTATTATTATTATTGTGAGGGTGTCTGCCAAATGCTGTAAATGTAAAATGTAGCTCACTCAGGCCCCAAGCCATCAGGAGTTACCTATTCAGAAAATGTTGCCACTTCTACTTGTTAGCTAATAAAGAATGAACAACTACTGAGTTCATCACCTGTTACAGGTCAATCAGTGATAGTATACAGTAAGTCACAGGACTGACTGGACACGTTCTGTTTGGATGTAACGGATCTGAAGAACTTTGTGGACTCGCAATCATGTGGCTCTTCTTCTTTACAAATAATCTGTCATCAGCGCACGCTATCTCCCCAATCGGCCGCACTGTGCACGAGCTTATCATCAGAACATCACATAACAGCTCGTTGTTAGAGCATTAATTGAAAAAGTGTAATTAATCCAGCCACACTGGCCGCCTGGACCCCTGCCAGATTCATCTGGTTGTAGTGAGAGAGAGAGAGAGAGAGAGAGAGAGCAGTATAGCCACACGGCTGCCGTGGGCTACCTTGCCGAAGGGTGAGAAAGAGTGAAGGATTATGAAAACTCTTTTGACTGTAACTCAACACTGCCCCCTGTTGTCTGTCTGGCGGTGTCCATGGGCGAGTACGTGTGGATGGCTGTGATGCGAGGGATAAAGCGATCTACTTCTCTCCTTTCGTCTTGAATGCCTCAGAACGCCTGTGGCGAGTGAACGCACCTCAGACTGACACCCCAATGAGCTGCAATTACCCCCCTGACCAAACCTATTGTGTTCATGTCACCCCCCTGCTGACTGCGCACTCTAAGCAATCGTTTCTTTTCCCCTTCAACATTTGTACAAATAGCTTCCAGGAGCATTTGAGACAGGGAGAGAAATTAAATATTATTTTTTTCTCTCCCCGTCTGACAGGCAAGTGGCAAGTGGCAAACAGATACACCCGGAGAGTCATTTTGAGTTACATTTGATCACAGGGATCAGTCTTGCAAAACAAAATATAAGCGTTGCTAATGTATGGGCTTTGGGAGAATTCAATCTTTCAAATGTATGATTATTCTAATCTGTATGTGGCATGTTTTATTGTTGACAGTAATGCCTGACTCAGGAGAGTACCTGGCGTTTTCATTTACCAGTACCCTCGGTTCAAATTTACTACTTTACTGCCAAACTGAGACCTGTGTGACTTTAAGCTGAGGTTGAAGAAAATCTTTCTAGGTTTACCCCACACGCAATAAAAAAAAAAAAAAAAAATAGGATTTATCTAAAGGATCAGAATTTAGGGCTTAGACAAAGCTTTCAATTTCTGCGATTTGTTTGATATCAACTTCCAAATTGTCTCATATCTTCTTCCCACACAATCACAAGGCCACTTAAATGCACTGTGAGTGTAGGATAAACTTTCATTTTATTCATATCCATATTATCATAAATGCATAAACAACCAATTTCACTTAATGAAACATCTCCCTATTGAATAGCAGTGGTGGTATAAAGCATCTTACAAATTGTAATGTGTTGCTGACAATTACTGTATGTCTTTGATTCATCATTTCGTAAACATACAGTAGTACAAGGGGCGTTCAAGACAAACTGGGACTTGTGATGAAATTTCCCGTGAATGAATGCATAAAACCGGTTGACATTTAAAGCAGGTAGTACCGTTCAGTGATGAGACTCTTAGCTGCAGTAAAGCATTTGAATGGTACAGATGTTTTAAAGAAAGCCGTACAACTGTGAATGAGGTGGCTCAGAGGCAGTCATCCCCATGAACATTCAGAAAGTGGAAAGCCTGATCCTTGAAATCAAAGGATACCCTATAGTTAACTTCTGGAAGAGAAGACGCTTCTGTCTGTGGGAACTGTACACGCAATCACACGATCACCACTTTACAGTAGACATTACAGTTCCATTATTCTGCACAATCAAAAGTCCCAGTAAGATTTGAACACCCCTTATAGTCTCTAAAGAGCAAAAGAACTTGAAAAGCAATTAATAAACTATAAAGTAAAATTTTAGGACATAAGTGCACCAATAAAGTCAGAAAACCAAAAAGATATTACAGAAGAGGATGAGGAAAATAAAGAAGCATTATCCCAAATACTGTACTATACTAAATACTCTAATTTAATTATAAAGGGGAACCATTGTGCAACAAAATTCACTTTTTAGTCATCTTTAGACATTCAAATGTGTGTGTGTGTGTGTGTGTGTGTGTGTGCGCGCAAGAAAAAGGACATTAGAAAAGAACCCTGTTTTTGTATGTTTGTATGGCTTAAACAAACCAATTAGAATTCCCCCTTATTTACATAGACACTGAAATGGCACATTTGGAGACGGAGTGAACTAAAGGGAATTTGAGGTATACAAATGCATTATCTATGGGTATTTGAGCTGAAGCATTAACACACACACTTTGCGGGAGCTCTGAGACCTGCGTTGAAAAAAAAATTGTAAAATATGGGACCTTTAATATGAAATTTTTATTGCCATGTTAGAGCAAATCAAATTGTCAGTTAAACATGCTCTTCATTGGAAGAATTAAGACCCAAAGAAAATCTGACCTTACGAAGAGTTTTTAATAGAGATGTACATAGAGTTTACACTGTCCGCATGACACATTTGAAACTAGAATAGTCAAGATTTCCGTTTTTGTTCTACATTTTTCAGAACGTTCTGTTTCCAGTTTAAATCAATGATCAGAGACAGTATAGTATTATTTGTATAATGTCCATGGTGATATTTATTATTATTATAAACCTGCTTAAACTTTCAGGACATGCCAGTACTTCCATATTCTCATACTACATGCTCTTCTTATTACTTTTACTACACTTGCAAAATCTTCCAACAAAACTATTTCCTTGACTGCATTAAATCTTTCTTTTCTCCCATTTTCATATTTCCTCTCGAAGTACCATCAGAACAGTACACCGTCACACCCCACCGGTGTCGTTTGTATGTGCACACCCTGTCAGAGCTTCCTCTGGCCTCGCACCGAGCTCTCCCAAGAGAACTCCTTTTAAAACACTCATATGGATGAGGCTGTAATTGGCTAACCCTGGACATATAGATCCTTCCGCAAGGCTTAATTAGGTTGGCAAAGTGTCCCCGTTTCTCCCCTCCTTTCTCACTCCACCAGGCTGCGAATGGCAGGTCGTGATGTGCGAATCGTCATGGTGAAGCAGTGTAGTTTCTGAATCAGTCTTTGACGACTGCAGCTTGTGATGACTACAGCTGCAGCAAGATGAGGTCCTAAATCAGCAGTCTTGTGGATAACATTAAAAGTGCACGCCTTGGATGCGGTCCAGAGTAAGAGATCAGAGCAGGTAGTGATGAGGTCATATTTTTATGGACACTGGCTGATGATGGGAAGTAATCAGACTTTTGGCACGGACTGCTCGGCTGGCTTATTGACACTTCTGGTTTGCCTTAATAAACGTCGCCAGGCTGTTTTAATTGAGCTAGATGGTGTCATAAAATTTCTTTTTACATGTCATTTTACACATCAGGTTTTGATGTGTAGTACAATAACTCCACGTACATATACAACATACAGTAAATAATTATCATTTTTCATTGAGTAATAAAACAACAATCATCTATATTATTTAGTTACATTCGTTAAGTTTTATACGTGGTGATTTAATGATCGGGATGCTCTTTAGCCCTTGTCCCTTTTTAAGAACCACAATTACTTTTTAAAACAAATAATCTGAACTATTTGTTTAACTACTGTATTCCCAAGTATGCCGCCCCATCTCAAGTAACAATGTTTAATGGCATTGGTTGCATTTGGTTTCTAAATGATTAATAGAGTAGAATTAGCAAATACAAAAAAAGTGTATCATTTATGCTAATGGCATGAGGATATTAAGGACGTTCTAATGATTTATTAAAATTTAATTAACAACCTACTTTCAGGCTATAATGTGGGTGACAGTGTTGTAGGTTTGGAATGACTTTGGCAGACAATATCACAATGTCACTAAAATAAAGAAAAAAGATGTCTAGAGAGCTCACTTGTCTTCTGATCATGATCTTCAGGAAATCTGGATGATCTAGATTTTATATGATTTATGGAATACATAGAGGAAAATACTAACTGGATATACTTAGAGTGATTTGGATTTGTAGCTATACTGTCTTTATGTATTAACTTGTGTTACTTATATTTTAATTTAGTATTAATGAAATTGAACACTTACATTGAATACTTTAACTACTTTCAGTTTTATTTAGACAACACACACATTATATATAAAATTTTCTTTTTTTTTTTTTTTACCTTTATTTTACCAGGATGTCCTATAAAGATGTACTAAAGTACCAAGGGAGATGTAACCAAAGAAGCAGGCATACCAATTCACAACATTAATTTACAACATATACAACAATACAACTTGATAAACATTCCATGATATTATGAATTTAAAAAAATCATAATTCCTGAATCCATTTAATATAAAATAACATTTCGGAAATACATTCATAAAATAAAACAATAAAAAGTATTTATTACAAATCTTTAAGATATATTTATTCTCTTATGCAACCATTAACTGTATGTTATAATACAGTTAGCAATAGAATAGGCTCCTGTACATGTTAATAGCATTTTGTTTACATTTTACGTTAAAGCAGGGAATCAAACTAAAATCAGTATGAAACAAGTCAGCCTCTCTAATCTACTTAATTTTTTATCTTGAAAACATATATTTGTATTTTTTTAATTAAATATTTCTATTAAATACATTTAAACATAGCAGCTTTCACTTGATTACATTTAGATGATGCATCATATAGATAGATAGATAGATACTGTAGATAAACAGTGACTTGTGATTATTATATACCTTCATTAAACGATTGATAAATACAATAAGTGTGTGTGTATGGAGTTTGCAGGTTATGTTTCCTCTGGGTACTTCGGTTTCCTTCCACAGTCCAAAGCCATGCAGTGTAGTTTAATTGTCATTTCCAAATTGCCAGGCTCCCCATGACCATAGGATAAACTGTACGGAAAATAAATGAACGATTATAATTGGGGGTAATTATATATAATTTGGGGGTAAATAATTGATCAGACACATGTGAAATAAAATGTTGGACAACTTATTTATTCATTTATTTATTTTGGAGTTTTAAGTTTATCTGAGATTTACACATCGGCTCTTGTGAAAGAAACATCACCAGCGCTTAAAATGTAATTCACCTTTAATTTACATGCATATTTATAAATGTAATATCAGTAGGGCACAAAAAGTCACCGCAATCATGCAATCAGTCATATATACAGTACAGTATACACACAGCATGTGAGCTCCTTTGCAAATCCAGTGTCATATTGTTTCATTTGCTGCAGGATATTGTGTGCGTGATATGCAATATGTGCTATTTACACTGTCCAAATGATCACCTTTCTCATGCAGGTGGAAATTAATAAACATCTTCTCATTAGAATTTGTACTCTGCTTCTCTCGCGCTCGCTAAGTCAGGCAGGCATCATACAGAGACACAGAGGAGGGATTCTTCAGCCGGCTTCCTCTCGAGTAAATTAGTGGAGGAGCAAGGCTGGCTTACTTTATTATTATAATCCGCACTGCTGTCTCGGTGACCTTTCACGAGATGATTGTTTCTCATTTATGAGTTTGAAGGTGCAATTTACTGAACGGTTTGATCCATAGGACCTGACCTTTGTGAATTGGCTGTTAAGCATATCAGGACTCGACCAACTTGCCCCACGCATGCTGCAGACACACACGCGCATGGCCCAAAAAAGCCAAGACGCTGTCGGTGATAAGTGTTACATCTCTAATTTACTCTAAACAAATAGCATGGTGTCTCAGTTTAATTGAGAGCCGGGGCATTATATGCTTTAATTACTTTAACGTGTCTTGCGTGTCTGCTGAGGTTCTCTTTAACCCTGAAATTGCAAATAACATTTTCATGTTTGTGTACAGACCACTAACTTGTAAAACTATCAAACTAGTCATTTAATTCCATTCGTTATGAAGCTGCTTTGGTTTATAATATTAAATTAAATTATATTACATGCACCACTAGCTCATTGTAGCTCATAGACCTGGAAAATTGTATATTATGTAAAGGCAGAGGATTCAGATTTTTTTTTTTTTACACAGATGAAACAATGCATAATTGTGGAGAAATTTCCATTATAAAAGAGCACTAAATTATCATTATGTTAATCAATCTAGAGCCAAATGAGTGCTCTTTTACCAACATGCTCCAGAACAGAACATTATAGCTCACAGCCATGCTGCAGGCGAGCTGTTTAAGATGGAGCACCAAAATCATTTAGCTGAGCAATAGATTCAATTAACGTATGAATTACAAACTCACTTGGCCATAAGAGAGATTGCTGCGAACCAATTAGATTTCAGTTATAGTGAGTGGACTTGCATCTTGCACCTTCTGCTAAATAAAGCATAAATACTTTCTATATATTTACCGTATTCTTCCTCCTTCTTTCCTTAAGGCTCAGGAATCTTCCGTGCTGTGCTGTCCTGTTACTAAGGCTATTGTCTGGGATTAGAACAGATGATTTCATTACGGATTCATGGGTGTCGGATGTCATTTCATGGATTAAATCTTTGCCGATTAAGTCGTTAGGGATCTTCTGGGGCATCTCATTAATATCTAATCGCAGTAACGTGTAATTTGTGGTGGTAATCATTTGGATTATTCTGGTAAACGTATGCAAAGATAGAATGTAGAGTTTGAGCAATGTGGAATAAAGAATGGCGGGGGGGGGAGGAGCCTGAAGCTAATCTCATATCTAATATAGCCTACATGAACGTCACTCAAGCAAAATACTTTTGATATTGAAAGACCTCGTAAAACATACGTGTCCAAATAGCTATTCAGATTGTAGATAAATCTGCGTGTTGATGTGTGATGATCGAGTGAAATTTCACGATTTCACGAGCGTCACATCGCCTCAAGGGACACGATCCTCGTTTGCAATAGAGCACTTACTTATGACAGGCGACACTCTTTCAGACATGAAGGACAGACGAGGAGGAAACCGTTGAATAGATGAAGGACAGGAGGGACTCGGGAAGAGGACAGGAACGGAGCAGTGAGGCCACTTGGTCGCAGGTTGGCTGTAGGAAGCACAGACATGTGAAATTAATGGTGATCTTCTTGCCATTAAAGAGAAAGAGAGCGAGAGAGAGAGAATCAGGCATTCTGCCCCACAGAGACCCGTTCGAAGGCATATGCCTCTTGCCAATCAGAGCTGCCTGGAAGCTCTATGGCTTCACTGATGAAATATGGACAATGGCGCGCAAGGTGGGCACAAGGGGAAGCTGCCGACTTAATGAGGCAATTTCTCAGATAATAAGATTGGAGGATATGCTAATATTTCTACCTTAAGGAGATAATTATGATGTAGAATATTTTATCTTAAAGAAACAGTCTACCGGTGTCTTTTCTCTTTCTTAGTCTTTTCTCTTTCTTTCCAAGTTGGCGTTGAGGTTTGAGTTTACATAACAGGCAGAAACCAAGTCATTTAGGGATGTGAAAGAAAAGAGAAAGAACCCAAATGATGACATTTTCTCAATAAAGAAGAAAAAAATATATTTGTATGCAAGGATGTTTTGTTAATTTTTTAACTGAACAAGCTATAGAAAAAGGACACAAACAACAACAACAAAACATACTTGTGTTGCAAGTCTTCTTAAAATCTGACAGCATGTTTTACTGATTTCCATTGTTTCATTACTATTCATCCAGAAACTACTAATGCCTTTAAAAGGCGTGCATCCTTTCCCAAAATCCTCCACTAGCCATAATGATAAGGGCACCCAGCATGCATCAGTGAACCTGTCACATGGGTATTAACCAGGTGAGATATCACATGACGACTCTCGGGTCATTAATTGGTCAGCAGTTGAAAAGGGCCTATGCTAATACGGGTGCATATCATTTGCATTATAAAATGGTTGTTTGTCTCCTGTTGATAAAAAGCTCAGGGTCACAGTGAGGGTAAAGAGCTCCCTGGGCTTCTTCTTTTTTTTTTTTCTTTTTTTTTTTTAGCTGCCCCCCTTGGTCCATTCTGGATTTTATTGCCCTCCTTCTAAGGACGCGGCCGCTTGCGCCGAACCACTCCAATTATAGCCCATAATGAACCCATCAAATAATTAAGAGCTCAGCTGGACTGAAAAACAAGAGGCCGGAGCTGGTGAGCCTTTTAAACGATGATGACAATCTTAGCCGGGGCTCAGCACGCCTCTGATTAGGGATGGAATTGTAATGAAAAATGGCGATGTTAAGAGTACGCACGGTTTTCAATATATCACATATTCCAAGAGGATGACATTAAGTGTAGGGCAAATCTCACATTATTTGGGCTGGGAAGGTGCTAGAATATTTTTAATGCATACTTGCTTATAATATCTACTGATTTTAAACAATGATGTACAAATGCATGCTTTTCCATTAATTTCCTTGATATGTCATAGAGCATTTTACAAATGCAGGATTTTCTCCCCCTTTTGTGCTATTATACTATTAATTATGCCACTTGGTTCTTAAGAGAACCCCTAAACCTTAACCAAACTTTTACAGTTTCTACATCTTAAATAATAGTTTTGTAACTATTATGAATTAATCAGGAACTGTACTAAAACAAATATGAAATGTGCGGTTTAAATTTATATATTTACCCACTAGCCGATCCCAGTCATCAAGGGGCTAATGTAGCGGCTTCATCATAGAATAAGTGAATGAAATGGATAAAAGTTAAGCATAACTTGTTACATTTGAATAAATGGGCACATCTGGAACCACATAATGCAGAGTTATTCTGTAATTATTACCTAAACCATATACTGTATATCCATGACCAGGCAAAAGTTTGGCCACAAGTTTTTACTTATTTTCTACATTCTAGAACAATATGGATTTTTTTTTCTCAAAACTATGAATTAACACATATTGAATTAGGTAGTTAAATAATTACAACAGCAATAGTCAGTTGTTATTTTATGAACAGTATTGTCAAGTGCATTTGCGAAACCCATCAAGCACCATGATGAAACTGGCTCTTAAGTTACCAGCCTCAGAACTCTCCAATTTATATTGTAAATGATACAGTATACACTCTGATGCTTTGTGATGTTCCTTGACCCTTACGGAAAAATCTCATGAGCTTCACATTTGAATAATCAAAGGATTCCTGTGGGAATGTTATACAGTCAATTGTGAAAGTTTGTGTCCATTCATTAAAGTCTATTTGTGTGTGTGTATGTGTGTGTGTGTGTGTGTGTAAAATACATAATGGACTGTAGATTTACCTTAGCAGCAATAAAAAAAAATAGAAGTAATCATTTCCTGTATGATTTTTACAATTTGTCATATCGTTTTGGATTCATTCTGGCCCATTCTTCAAAACAGTATAGGACATAGTTCCAGAAGTTTCTCTGATCATTGCACAGTCTGACTTTGGGGTGAATGTCCTGGGACATCTACTTCTGGAAAGAGCGGCATCTTGAATGTCTTTCAACTCGTGAATAATCTTTTTCACTGTAGAACATTAAACTCCAAATTGTTTGGAAATGCTTTTATAACATTTTTCAGAGTGATGTGCAGCAATCTGAGACTTTTGCTTATGTCTTTCCCGCTTGGCATTGTGTTACACACACACCTGAATGCTGCAAACCAGCAAACTGCTAAAACTTCTACTTTTATAGAGGTCTGCTCACCTGCTGATGATCAGTTAATCAGGAGGTGATAATTAGCAGCACCTGGCAGCAACTTACCCTCTTCAATACTGTGGCCGTAAGGGGTACTTACTGTAGTATTGCCAGCATGGCTTTTTTGTTTCTTTTTGGCTTCATTTTTCTTAAATAAATAATGACATGGTGAAAAAAGTTATATGTTATTGTTTGTCTAAGGTTTTATTTGCCTAATACTAACACCTGCTACAATCAAATTATTTTTATTATGTTTTTACGCGAAAACTCATAGAATTAACTTTTACCCATGACTGTATATGTGGTTTTAGACATTTCACACATCTCACACAGCTTACACGGTTTTTTTTACGCTTCCATTTAAGACAACAATTTCACACATTCTTTTTCACAATTCCTTTATTTTATTGTGGTAATTTGATTACCATTTGTAATTTGATTAGTTATTAATTTTCACAGGTTCATTTTCGCAAATAAATTTTTCTATCTCTTAAGTTTACGCAATTGCTGTAGTTTCATGTGTTAATTTTATAGATTTCTTTAACATCCTAATTTATTTCCACATGTAGGTTCTTTATTTTCACATGATTTGATTTACAGCACATGATTCATTTGTCATTACATGTTCATTTTTAACTCTTGTGTGGCATTCATGTTTTTTTTTGTTTTGTTTTTATTCAGCCAATGTTCAGGGGTATAATACAGTTTTAACACTCACTCTCACTCACTCATCTTCTATACCGCTTTATCCTGTATTCAGGGTGGCGGGGACCTGGAGCCTATCCCAGGAGACTTAGGGCACGAGGTGGGGTACACCCTGGACAGGGTGCCAATCCATCGCAGGGAACACACACATACACACACTCATTCACACACTATTGGAACGCCAATTAGCCTAACCTGCATATCTTTGGACTGTGGGAGGAAACCGGAGTACCCGGAGGAAACCCACCAAGCACAGGGAGAACATGCATTTCCTCTGTGTGCTCCGGTTTCCACCCACAGTCCAAAGACATGCAGATTATCCTGATTGGCGATGCCTATTATGTGTGAATGAGCATATGTATATGAGTGTGTGTGTACTGTATGTGTGTATCATACCATCCAGGGTGTACCCCGCCTTGTGCCATAAGTCTCCTGGGATAGGCTCCAGGCCCCCCGTGACCCTGAATAAAGGACAAAGCCGTATAGACAATGAATGAGTGAATGAGAGGTTTTCCATTTTCTCTGTGATCACACAGAAATCACGCTGTTTACATGATGCCACACAGATGTATTTGAGTGTAGAGTACATGGGTTTTCATGTCATCACATATTCCTCACCTGTAGAAAAATCCTATGATCACATATTAAATATGAGTGATTCATTTTTTTCCCATAAAGAAAAACACTTTATTCAACTTTTTTTTTTTTTTTTTAATGGAAGTGGTGTCATACTACATACATCAATTCCCTCTTTAGCATACCGGCTGATGACTTTGAGAGTCCTGGCTCTAAGCACACCAGGATCCTTTTGTCCCCCGCCTCTAGCACATCTAATAGAATAGTTTTTTTTTTTTTTTTTTTGGAAGCCTCGCATCCTATTATACACAGCAAACTAGGTACTTTATCCTTGACAGCACCTGGCATGCTGGCAAAATATGCACAAGCCAATCTGCCAAACACACCCTGTTCAAATCAAATTTATTTAGTTAGAGGCACTTTCAAAGACACCCTTGTAAGCTATCATGTAACACTGTGATTAGAATACAGACAAGCAAAAAAAATAAATAATAATTTCGATTCGCGTCTGCTCGGCTGCCTATTATGCGTCAGTATCAGTAAATTGTGAATGTGCCATCACGGCATTACAATTCAAACACGGTTAGTTTTCTAACGCCTGATTTGAATAAGCTGAAGAAGAAGAAAAAAAATAAGATGGAGAAGAAGGAGAGTAAAAGAAGAGGAACTGATGCTACAGCTTTTATGTCTCAGCCGAGAGAAAAAGAGGGAGAGATGCAGAAAGCGGAAAGCACATGAGCAGGAGCGAGGCCTCTTTCGGAGAGGCGATGGCTCGGTGATAGCACCCGGGGAAAGTGGCAGCTAATTTCAATGCAGCACCTGCAGCACAATTATTATTATTATCAGCAAATCAAGGAAATAAATTAAAAGAGGTACTCCTAAAATAGATCATCTGGGCCTTTGTACTTTGCAGGTACACCCAGCGGGGATTCAGAGAAAGATGACTTTGCCTCATTATGTAGTATGTGTGTGGTGTGTGTGTGAGAGAGAGAGAGAGAGAGAGAGAGAGAGAGTGCATGTGTGTGAGTGTGTGTGGTAGAGGGCTGGTGAACTTGCATTAATGTGATCATGCAGTAGAGCCGCCACCCTTCAACTGATGAGATAGGGGCTGTAATTTGAATGCCAGTGGGGGGTAATTTAAACACACGGCTGACAGAGAACACCAGGGCTGGGTGACACACACACACACACACACACACACACACACACTGATCAGGAATTGCCCAGGACCACTTTCTCCATAGGAGGCTGCTCTTTTCATCAGAAGATGGCTCTCTTAGGCAAAGCAATGATTGTAAGTACAGTAGTGTAACTTCATAAAATTCAGATATGAAAAGTGACAAACGCTTAAGGTCAAGCCAAAGCACAGGTTTAGTGGTTTTAGGTGTTCTCACAACTGTTACAAATTCTATGAAATTTTTCTGTTAGTACAAGATGACTGCTGAGGAATAGATTAAACCGTATATACTACGTTAACCCCTTAAAGTAAGCTTTCTATTATTTTTTTTAATAGTAATAATATGCTTAAAGATGACTGAAAAGCCTAATAAACCGTAAGGTGTTCCAAACCTCAATAACTGCTAACCTATAAAATACCTGCATTTAATCTTAAGACCTTAAATGAGTGTACTGTAGATGAAGGATTCATATGCTGTATGAATCAGCCATATACAGTACGGTACAGTATATACAGTACATATGGTATGTAATGAAATATACAGCATGAATACTGCATTCTGTATACAAAGCACCTTTTTTAACATATAGATCATTGTATTCGGACTTCAGACAGCATTTTAAAGCAGGTCACTGTTTCAGTCAAAGTGAGAAGTAATATAAGAAGGCCAACACAATCCCAGACAAAATGAATAGCATGTACTGTATTTATGAGAATGAAGATTGAGCCACAAGCTTGGGTTGCATTTGAGTAATTTCAGGATATCCATCCATTGTTTATCCCGCTTATCCCATGTTGGGTCACAGGGGGCTATGAGGTGGGTGGGGTGCCAACCCATTGCCAACCCATAGCCCAGGACAAGCACATACTCACACAATGGCAATCTTTGAATTGTAGGAGGAAATCAGAAGGCTGGGAGGAAACCTACCAAACATCAAGCGAACATGCAACCTCCACACACACACACACACACACACACACACATGCACAAGTAAGGAGACTAAACCCCTAACCCTGAAGGTACGAGTCAACAGTGCTAAATCGTAAAAAATTTGAAAATTGTACAGAGTAAACCTGGCATAAGGTGTAGTGTAGTGGTTAGGACAGTTGCCTTGCACCTCCAGGGATCAGGTTCGATTCCCTCCTCGGATCTGAGTGCATAGAGTTTGCATGTCTCCCAGGGCTTGGAGGGGTTTCCTCCCACAGTCTGAAGACATGCAGATTAGGCTAATTGGCGTTCTCAAATTCCTCTTGTGTGTGTACCCTTACATGGATTGGCAGCCTGTCCATGGTGTACTCCGCCTTGTTCCCAAAGTTTCCGGGGATGGGATCCAAGCCTTCCGCGACCCTGTACAGGATAAGTGTTATATCGTAGAACATGAATGAATAAATCTGGTATTGTGTTTCATATCCCAATCAGACTGAGTGGTACCTGGGGATATTTGTTTCTTATTTGCATATGTTCCATTTTGACTTTTTACCTCTGACTTTGTGACACTTTTGATGTTACTAACCTCAGAGCAAGAGATGTACACGTTTCCATAGGAAATTAATTTGAACTCGGCCAATTTACTGTATTGTTAATGAACATTGACACACTAGCACTGTTACTTATCATTTTCACTGTCTACTGTAAATTCAAACTACAGTATATTAAAGCCTTTTGTTTTTCTATAATTAGATTCACCTGACTTATATTTCTCACTCCTGTTACCATAGCGACATAATTAGTTACAGAGCAAAAAAGGGTGCAGATGAATAACTGAGTAGCTGACCTGGAGCTGGGCACGAGGGATCACACATGGCCTTTTGAAATTGTTCTGAAGTGCTGTACTGTATAAGAATAATGCATTTTGAAATATATATATATTGTTTTTTGCAGTTGAGATAAAATGTTATGATAAAAAGCGGTACTGTCATCTTCTGATGGACCGTCTAGAAACTCACAAGATGAGACAGGATGTCCACAAAGGATCCATCAATGTACTGTACATAAAACACAATCATGAAGATATAAGTGAGGCGTATACTTAAATTCTAAAGCAACATCTCAGATCAGGTAATCAAGCATGCTCAGCAGCTGGCAGGGCCTGTCACCGTCCATCCTTCTGTCTTTTCCTTTTAGTTATACTGATTATTACAGTATGTGTTCTGGATAAGTGCGTGGCTTTGCTCGCTTACAATCCTCTTCCCATCCAAAAGTTAGTGCTTCGCTCCTCCTCCTTATATCCCCCTCCATTCAGTGATTCATGGACTTCTGGCTGGGCCCCGATCTCCCTGGAGAAATTAACAGTGATTTTAATTGCGCCGACGTGTCCAATTCATTACAGCCCACTCGTCCAAATTTTCGCCCTCGCAGGTGTCAAATGGCACTTAACATCTCTGCCAATCAGCTCAGGAGTAGAGGAGAGCTGAAGGAGAAGAGACGGGCGAGCTATCTCCGGTTCAGGAATGTGGAAAAAGACGAGTTTACATGCCTGTGTACCTCCTTTCAGTACTCAGCACTAAAGCAGCGGAAATAATTCAGTTCCAGACCAAAAGTTAAATCTGAACTCAGATCATTTAAACCGTCTTGCTGAAACCTGGGACTTTTAAATGCATGAATTATTATTTCATCCCTTATTAATATCACATTAAATTTCTTTCCAAACATCTCCCCAGGTGTAAAAACATTGTGTTTTTCTTTACAGTAGACGACCCTTTTGATTCAGATAATCAGTGCCAGTTCCTGGACCTCACCAACGTAACGCTCAGATCCACTCAAATTCTCCCTCCGGCTCTGTTGACGATGCATTCAGGTATACAAACTGCATCCTGCAGGCTATTCAGTCAAGAGTGTTTACTGACAATTTCACATGTTATCAATCTTGATAGTGTTTCACATGTATTTCATGTGATTTTATGATTGTCAATTCAACCTGAAACAGCATAAACAAGTGGAAAAGATAAGTGGCGTAATTGAAGGAAGTTAATTCACTGTAATTGTGATGTAATACTGCATGTCACAGCGGAGAAGATGGTTAACAGTAGTTTTTTTTTATACAAACGTAAACTCTGTTAAATAATCTGCTCTCTTACATATGTTTAGGTTTATATATTCAGTAGCCATTAAAAGATCAACAAGTAAATAAATAAATAAATAAATGTTACATTTTGGCACACAAAGAATAGATCTGATGCCTAGTTAAAACAAACAAACAAACAAATAAAAATATAACTTTAATATTATACCTCAGCCTTTAATATAGGCATTTAACTATGTATAATTATTTAGATCAAGTAGAGAATTATAAGTTCTTATAACTGAAGAAATATGTCTAGTGAAGTTATCAAAAAGGCAGCATGGTGGCGTAGTAGTTAGCACTGTGGTCTTACACCTCCATGGTTGAGGGTTCGAGTCTCAACTTAGGTCCTTGTTCGTGCAGTTTGCATGTTCTGCATGTTACAAGGTGGGCTTTCACCATTACCTCTGTGTGTATATATACAGTAGTGGAACCTTGGATTATGAGCATAATTCGTTCCGGAAGCGAGCTTGTATTTCAAAAAACTCGTAAATCCCATAAGAAATAATGGAAATTATTCGTTCCACAGCCCAAAAAAATACATTAAAAAAATTAATACAAAATATAAAGTAAAAATAAAACAAATTAACCTGCACTTTACCTTAAAAAAAAATAAATCCTGACAGATAAGCGTTTCTGTTTATCCGTGCAGGCGCTGTGTATGTGTGTGTGTGTGTGTGTGTGTGTTTGTGTGTGTGTATGTGTGTGAAGCTAAAGAGGAGAGGAGGAATCAGGTCCTCCCTCTTTTCGTCTTACACAGTAACACTTCTTCTTCTCTTATTTGAGTTTCACACACACACACACACACACACACATACACGTATTAATGGAAAGACTGTTTTATCGGAAAAATTAGCAAGGAACATTGCTAACAACTCTTGCGTGAGCGCATACTAACGGAATCACTGCTGTAAAGTAAAAATAAATACACACATAACGGCATGCTGACCCAGGGAGAGAAAGAAAATGGATCCATTGGCTCAGTTGTGATGACGTGACGCTCAGCATCAAAACAATAAGCGCATGCATGATACATGATACTCGGTGCTCGTAAACCAAGACATGTTCGTTTCTCAAGTAAAAAGTTCTTAAAAATCTTTGCTCGTCTTATGGAACACTCGCAAACCGCGTTACCCGCAAGCCGAGGTTCCGCTGTATATATACTCAGCAAAAAAAGAAACGTCCCTTTTTCAGGACTGTGTATTTCAACAATAATGTTGTAAAAATCCA
>JAQMYJ010000016.1:15274251-15297736 GCA_030014305.1 Clarias laeviceps | reverse complement strand
GGGGGGGGCGGCATTTTTTTTTTTAACAAATAAAGGATATGACTACGCTACAATGCGCAACATTTGCCTGCTGAGGAGGAACAGTCTGGAGGAGGTACAGAGGGGAACATCATAACGCCAAGGTCTCCAATTCAGTCATGAGCTTGGGCTCTTGTCAAGGGTTTCACGTTTTTTGTTACCCATATCTGTGTGAGTTCCTTTCCAGATCCCAAAGCTAACCAAATATACCACTTTATCCTGTGTATATGGTCATGGGGGGCCTGGAGCCTATCCCAGGAAACTAAGGACACAAGGCGGGGACAAGGTGCCAATCGATTGCAGAGCACACACATACACATACTACTTGGGAACATCAATTAGCCGAATCTGCATGTCTCTGGACTGTTGGAGGAAACCAGAGTACCCGGAGGAATCCCACCAAGCAGGGGGAGAACATGCAATCTCCATGCACGTTGACCCAAGGTGGGAAACGAACCAGGAACCTGGAGGTGCAAGGCGACAGTGCCAACCACCAAGCCACTGTGCCGCTTCCAAACCAATATGTTGTACATATTGCATGGGGTCACTGGTGTTTTTCCATCTTTCTTTCTTTCTTTTTTAAAGCCATGCCAGCTTCTATGGCTATATTCATAACAAGAATCAGTTTTAGTTATACAAAATTAAAACTAGATAAGATGTTTAAGATTCATTGTTTCTAAGAACTTTAAATCTACTTACGTATTTACTTGTTTGGTCACTGGTGTCCAATCCAGGACGTGCTCCAAAACTTAAACAAACTAAGAACTGAGAAAACTGTAACTTTTTTTTATCCATACAGTATATAGGGGAGAAAAAACAACCATTATAGAATTTATCAACTTACACGTCTGCCTATGTGGTGGCACTGTTGTGTAGTGGTTAGCACTGTCGCCATGCACCTCAAGAGAGAGGGTGCAAGTCCTGCTTCCGGTCTGTGTGCCAAGAGTTTACGTGTTCTCCCTGAGCTTGGTGGATTTTATCTCACAGTCCAAAGACATGCAGAGTAGACTAATTGGCATTTCCATATTGCCTGTATTGTGTGATTGAGTGTGTGAGTGTGCGTGTGCATGTGTGCCATGGCACCATTGTGCCATTGAGTGTGTGAGTGTGTGAGTGTGCGTGTGCATGTGTGCCATGGCACCCTCTCCCAAAGCCTCCTGGGATAGGCTCCAGGCGTCCGGTGACCCTGTATGTGATCGAGGATAAATGAAAATGTCTTAACTGATTTCATTTAAATATCACTATAAACTTCACTCTAAAGTAGTGAAATGTACAAATTGACATTTTGTAAACCAATGAGTGTGTAAAAAGGACTGATGTGCTCTGACCCTAGTTTCCTAACTGATATATGCAGAAAAAATATCACATTTCAGCATTTGGCAGACGCCCTTATTTAGAGCGACTTACATTTTTGTCTCGTTATAGTACATCTCTGCAGTTGAGGGTTAAGGCCCTTGCTCAAGGGCCCAACGTGGTGTTGGGGGTGGGGTTTGAACATGGGACCTTCTAGACTATAGTCCAACAACCTAACCACTGAGATATCCCCTGCCTAGCATTTCACTGTGCTGTAAGATACATGTTTTTTTAAGAAAAGAAAAAAGAATATGCTGGGCATTAGGCCTATAACCGTGTAGTCTTGTAGTCACACCTGGTTCTTCTTGTCTTTCTCTCTTTCTGCTGTCTCCATCCTGATCTCTATCCTGCAATTGGTCCATATTGATTAATAAAACTTTTCTAGGTTACTGTGGGAAATGCACAAATATACAGTTATGTTTAAAAGTTACTACTCCCCTTTTAAATCTTTTTTTTTTGTGTGTTTGTGTGTGTGTGTGTGTGTGTGTGTGTGTGTGTAAAAACATAATATGTATCATCTGATCGTAGCGAGTCTCAGTATTAGGAAAATTCAACCTCGCACAAACAACAACATATATGTTTTTAATGTAAAAAAAAGTTATAACTCACCATGCCATCATTCCTTTAACAAAAATAAAGCCAAGAAAATCAAGCCTCTTTAAAGTTTAGCAAATTACCATTAGTGGCTAGCTATAGCTATATGCAAAGCGATAACATTAGCTAATCTACTGGCTTCCCATGGTAGCATTCTGGAACAAATATCATTTGTTAAAGTTGTCTAAAAAGGCTACATGTCAACAAACAGTACAATTAAGATTTCGCTCAGATAAATTTCACATGCTGTAGCTACACAAGATGGCCAATTAAACATTTCTACAAAGTACACAGTCAGCAACGTATCGCTTGCGTGACTTGCTCAAACAAAATGGAATAACTTCCAGGACTTGTGATAAAGTTGGCCTTCAGTTCCATGCCTTTTTACCAGTTCAACCTTGTTAGCTCATGCAAATACACATTTCTGATTCTGTCCTGCAAACTAAGTGTGACGCTAATGCCGTGTGTCTGATCCGGCGAGGCTTTGCTTCACCATGATCACAGCCACCTCTCCCAGAATCAGAACTGTGAGATAAGAGATTACCCAGCACAAATATTTGGCCAACAGACAGGCCATCTTGGAATCCAACCGAACATGAAATTAACCAGAGATCAGGGAAGCAGGAGTGCAGAGCCCCGAAAACATGAAACAGGCCTCACTTAACACCACAGAAAGAGAGGTTAAAAGAGTCGTAGTCAGGAATTGTAACTTCTGCACTTCATTCATCAGTATTTTTATCCATTCATCTTTAGTAATGCTGGATCCAGACAATGTCCTAAAAAAAAATACACACTGTACAGTATAGCACACAGGTCCAGCACCATGCACACACATTTACCATCCATGTGTTACCATTCAGGGGCATTTTAGAGTCATCACTCCAGCATGTTTTTGGGAGGTGGGAGGAAACTGAAGAACCGAATGGACAATGTAATTATTTTGATGATGCGTATATTTTCTCACACATTTTCTTTCAATTTTGTAAAGCTGCTTAGCGACAATGACTATTGTCAAAAGCTGTATATAACTAATATTGAATTGAATTCAAGAACAACAAGAGAAACCATGTGGTTAAAGTATTGTTTTCTCTGCCATTTTCCCCATTTTTCTTTTCATATTTAATTTCTTTTCATATGAACGGAGTGTGTGTTTCTGTAACTTATAAAGAATGATCATTTATTTAACTGTTTCATCACTATTATTATTATTGTTGTTGTTGTTATTCATAGAATGTACAGTAGGCCTGTTGAATTCTCTCTGGCATGATCCAGCACAAATTAAGTATGAACTAAAGCTGTGAAATCAGTCATGCTAATGTACAAAAACGCTCTTCTTGTTTTGACAGTGTGTAAGTGGCATTGCTGGTGTGTGTGTGTGTGGGAGAGACAGAGAGAGAGAGAGAGAGAGAGAGAGTGAGAGAGAGACGGATAGAGAGAGAGAGAGAGAGTGGGAGAGAGACAGATAGAGAGAGAGAGAGAGAGAGAGAGAGAGAGAGAGAGAGAGAGAGTGGGAGAGAGACAGAGAGAGAGAGAGAGAGAGAGAGAGAGAGAGAGAGAGAGAGAGACTGGCCCTCGGTGCAGATATGCAGAGGGAGTGTGAGGCCCCCACTGTTCCTATCCAACTGGGCCTTTAATTGGATCCTTATTACCATTCCAGCTCCCTCAATGATGAATTTGTATGTGTGAGAATTTCATTAATCATTTTTATTCACAGTCCATGCAAAGAAAAAAAATGTGTGTGTGTCAGAGAGAGAGAGACAGAGCAAAATGAATTTTTTTTGAGAGACTGGACTGAATGCATGAATATTCCTAATGAATATTCATGCCTGCAGGATATTTGGGGTCAGCGGTAATCAGGCAGGTAATTTGTAATTTGCTGTTTTCACTCAGGACTTGCTGCATAGGTTAATATGCATTGATTTTGTTGGCAAAGTTGTGGGAATTTGGGTAGCACCACATCTCTTCCTTTGAGCTGCACATTTTAAGTATTAAAAAAAACTTGAATAGTGATATGAAGAGATATTGAATATGAATATTATTGAATATGAAGAGGTAATAAAGTTGATTGTCCTTGGGTGGTGAGATTGTTCTCTTGGCGCTGCGCTGATCTGACATTAGTATTACTACAGAGAAAAAGTCAGACACCTGCATGTTCAGGTTTTCATTTTAGTTGCTGTTTGAACACGATTCAATATTTTTAGATAAAATGAAGTCCACAAGAAATAGTCTGAGATTCACAAAATCTGGGAACGCAAGCAAGAACCATGATGAGGACAGATATTTCAAAATGAGATGTCTAGTTTGCCTTCATTGTTTTCTAAGTGATACAGATGGCAAGACTGTACAATATTACAAATATAAAAGCTATCTCAATGATGACTTTTTTTTAAATATTAAGTGTGAACTTCTGATTCTGATCGTGTAGCTGAATAGAGGGCACAGTTTTATTAAAATAATAAAGTGAATCTATTTATACAAAGAACATTCATAAGGAAATACAAACGCTATACATTGCTTCCATTTTCACTTAAAATGTAGTTTGCCTATTTCCCATAGTTCAAATGAAATTGTTATTTATCCGTCCTAACAGTTCGGTATTCACTTTCAATCCCCTTGTGGTTGAAACTTTGTCCAAATAAGTGAAAGACCTAGTTAGTTTACAAGTAAGAAAACTAATTTTAAACATGAAAACATGAAAGTCTCCTCATAGTTTATATCTCGACAGTGCAGCGTATGTACTTTTTAAGTCCTCAGCCTCTAAATCGTTTTCTCTATTCTTTTTGAAAATATTCCCATCTGGCATCATTTTTATGTTGCTCGATTAATAATTTATCAATACATTATGCCTGATTAAAATTCATGAAAAGAAAGTGTTTTTTAAAATAATGTCCAAAGTCCCACTGGGGGGGCGGGGTGGGGGTTTGGGGGTCAGGGGACTCGTGTGGTTTGAAGCCATTGCTAGATCTCACCAAAATAATTCACCTGAATGTTTAGCGAGGTCGGAGAAATGCCACAGGGGTGCAGGGGGTTAGGAGTGTTTCTAGCATCACCAAAAAAAAAAAAAAAAAGATGGAAATGAATTCAGAAACTGAAGCAGGAGGCATCCTGCTTAGCCTTTACCCTTCCTGTGTGAGAAACAAGCACTGTGTTAGATCAGTACTTAAACAGTTACTTTACTTTACTCACTCACCGTCTAGGTCTATACCGCTTTATCCTGTATACAGGAGACTTAGCGCACGAGGTGCCAGTCCGTTGCAGGGTAAAATTCATGAAAAAATATATGTACGTATATCTAAAGCAGGAAGAGAAGAAGGAATAGAAATTTTCACAATGGTTATTCCTACAAACAGAAAAAAAACATAGGGATACTAATATGTTTCTTATTTTTATCATCATTTAATTAAAGTATTGTTTTATGTGTGTTTCTTTCTTTCTTTTTTGCATTGTCTTAATTCATTCTCCTGCAAGACAAATTATAAAAAAAATTCCAAAGCAATATGCCAAAAAGGGCAATTTTATAATAATAATATTAATAATAATAATAAATACAGTTTACAGTATTTCATCCATTCATTGTCGTTGATGGTCAGAAAAATTTGTTTGCAATCCTGTTGTCATTTGTGCTGCAACATGTATAAATGTTCCTTTTGTCAATAGACTTTTTATTTTAATTGGTTGAAATTAACAAGACAAAATTAAGTTTGGCATGTTACTGCAAAACTAACTTCCTAAATTCCTAAAGAGTTTGGAGTTTTACCCCTATGACTGTTACTGTACTCCTTCCAAAAAATGCTAAACCATTACTTTTTTTGTGGAATGTCCTTTAATAATAATAATAATAATAATAATAATAATAATAATAAAAGTGCTTGTTTAAGTTGTTTCTTCTGACCAATCAGAAGTGAGGTAGTCACTGTGGTTTTAAAGTATCTGGCTAATGTGGTGTTCCCATTGCAAATTCTTTATAGACTTCTTATACCAAATTGTCTCAATAGCAGGAAATCTTACATTCACACCGATCAGCTATTATGTTAAAACCTCAAATCATTATGTTCAGTATTGTGCAGCTCTGACCGATAAAATAGCTCTGACCGCACAGGGCATTACTCTACACGTCCCCTAAAGGTGTGCAATGGCCATGTGGTTTTAATGTTAAGGCTGGTCAGTGTATACATTTAAAACCATTGAAGAAGTCATGAGGCTATTCTTAGAGCGCCAGGTATTTCAGATCAAGCACATTTCCTTTACCTTTCTTGTCATGAACATGTCAGATCTTGTCTCAGACATATTTGAGGTATGTGTCAGTGTAGATTTCTGCCCATCGATCAGCAACAAGGACTTCACAAGCTTACAGTCATAGCCTCGTAAATGCTACAGACAGCTGAACAGAAGCATCCTATGGGTTTGGCCTTCACCGCATTCCGCTTTAATTTAAGCATGTCAGCTTAACCACTTTATAGGCCATGGACCGCTTTTTAATTATCGTCCCAATACTACCAAATCCCACCTGACTCCCCGCTGAGAGATCAATCATGGAACAAAATGAAGGCTACAGTGGCTTGCTAACAAAATTTAAAATGATCTCCAAAAAAGCTCTAAATGACAATGTGCTAAAAAAGAAAAAGTAAAATAAAATAAAAAAAACCCAGCAAATGCAGAGTGAGTTTCCTGGTGAACATGGTGTATTTATTACAGGTGATGGAGGTTAAGGAGGCTGTGATGTTGCAAAGCTTTCAAGGTCGCTGTCCTTAAGAGGGTGCTGATTGACACGGTTTGGATTATGGGTTGGCAAACAGGACTAATGAGGCCTGTATGATGACGGATGAGAGCAATGGGACAGAGACATCAAGAGGATGCTCAGTGTTTGGAATCACTGTGATTGTACAGATTGTGTAAGAGTGTAAGTCATCATTTATATATGTATTTTGTTGAAGATTTATTTCAATCTTTATCTGTATTTAAATTTACAGTAAGAAGAAAGTACAGTATGTACATCAGCATTCAGAACCCTGTGTAACTCACTCTCAAACGTTCTATCTAATGTGAGTATCCTAGGGAACAATCTTTCAAAAATACTAATGTCTTTCCCAAAGAAACTTATTACACCTGTTTCAGCATTTTCAGCTTGTTACATTAGAAAAAGATGAGAAAAGTTGCCCGAAATTATATCAGTATTATATTATATCTACTATACTATGAAGCTTGGCCTAAGTCTGGTTCAGTAACCAGCATCTTATTATAACGTCTGTATTATTTTCCCAGAAAGATTGTCCTTTAATAATGCTGAAGATCATTCTTTTAATGAGCATAAATATTTACTCATATTGAACAGTGAACATATTTAATTGGATATTAATATGCAGGCACATGCCCAGATCATGTATGTGCAATTTGGAGCAGCAGCACTATAAATAAAAGCATAAATATAGTTTTACTTTGGAGCGCATCATGGCAGGATTTAGGTCAGGTTACGGGAACAAAGCATCAAAAAAAAAAAAGTGCATTCATATTCATAAATTAACATTGTTTCTGTCCTACACCTTTATACCTTTAGCAAGTGTGAAAGTAGAAGTATGAAAGGAAAACAATTCACACTCATGGGCCTTTTTTTTTTATCATGATCCAGTCCTAATGCATTCAGTGTACAGTACAGTCAGATACCTGGTAAAAAAAAAAAAACTAATACAGCACCTACTAGTCATATTTTAGTCATTTTTAGAATATGTTATCAGTTCTAATATGCATATATTGTACAGTATTATAATATACAGTATGTACATTAATTTCTATAATAATCCGTTTGATACTTAAAAAAAAGGAAAAAGTAAGGGGAAATATTTTGACACTTCTAGAAACATTTTAATTAAATGAGAAACTAAAATGTAAATGGATTTTATCCTGCTTTCATCAATGTTGAAAGCAAGATAAGAACTCTTGCTCTGTATGACATAATGACCTGGTAACATTATCTATACCACTTATTCTGTGGAACTCAAAGCACAAGGTACACACTGGATGAGGTGCCAACACATCACAGGGCACAAACACACAAACTCACACACCCAATCATACACTACCGGCAATTTGTACACAACGATCAGCTTAGAGAGCATGTTTTCGGAATATGGAAGGAAACTGCATTACTCAGAGGAAACCCAGCAAGCACTCCTTGCACGCGGAGCAAAGGTGAGATTCAATCCCCTAACCCAGGAGCTGTGAGGCGACTGTTCTAACCACTAAACGACTGTGCCACCCCTGGTAACACTATATTTCTTTAAGGAAAAAAAGCAACTTGCTTACATTTCTAGTTGTCCTGGCAATGCAAAGCAAAGTAGAAGATCTCCAATTAAAAATGTATCATGCCTCGCTGCCTTGCCATAAGTGTAATGCATTAGTGAGTTTATGTATATTACCACACATCCATGCAGTATATACAAATGTATGTTCCATGCCCAGGTTCAAAAGGCCAAACACCCATGAGGTTTGAGGAGTCTTTTAAAGATACGTGCTCACTTAATCACTCAAGAAAAGGGCCCCCTTGAGCGAGCCTAATATTATAATTAATTAATTCAGCCAAAAAGGGTATTAAATTTCCTCCCTCTAAGGATATTATCTGAATTCATTGACCTTTTAGGAAATCGCCTCCTAATTGTAACCAGGTTCTGTTGCATTTGCAGAGTAACTTGTTTTTTAGCCGTATCTCTCCCTGTCTTCTTCTTTCCGCCAGCCATAATAACGACGATATTGAAGAATATATTCTCCCAGACGGAGCATGCAGTTAAGATCTGGCTGGCACACAATCATCCTTGCTTTATCTCCCGCAAGCCAGGCTGAAGAGTGAAAACTTTTCTTATTACCTGGAGCCTGAAAATAGATTCAGTCTTGGAGCTGGGCTGTATCTCAACATCAGGTCCCATAGACATAGAACGCATGGGCACGTGCAGTAAAGTTCAGTGAGTTTCTGAGCTTTAGGTTTTAGACAAAGGCAGGGAGTGTGTTCAAAGACGGTTGGCTCGGTGATAATTTTATTTTTAAATCAGCAGATATGGTGAAAAGGATTATACGTCCTCGTGTATAATACTTAATAAAACCCAAGATCAGCAATCGACTGAATGATGTATGAAGAATATGCAAAAGTGGATTTAGATTTTCGCAGCAGTATCTTAAAGGCTGATGGGTGTACTGTGACTTACGGGTACCTAATATTGTGTTTAATATTGCTCTCATGTGTTTCATATAAGCAAAATAGTAAAAAGTATTAATGAAATTAAGGGTAAAATTTGGGTTATGGATAGGGTAAGCGTTTGTAACTATTTTGCCCATTATATTGCCCATGCTGACCTGTGACCACCATTGAAAGCACTTAGTGGGCACACGGGAATCAAAACTGCACAATGGAGCAATCAAAGAAGGTGGTCTGGTCTGATGAATCACCTGGCCTTTTACATCATGTGGATGGCCCAATGTGTGTGTGTGTGTGTGTGTGTGTGTGTGTGTGTGGGAATGGCTCAAGCTATGGGCAATATTCTGCTGGGTAACCTTTGGTCCTGTCATTCATGTGGATGTTTCGTTGACATTTACCACTTATTGTACCTAAACATTGTTGCAGATCTTTATTCGATCGATCATCTGTGGGAAGTCTGATCTATGACCGCCCTAACTCAAAACTTCCAGAACTTAAAGGATCTTGCACAAAGGTCTTGGTGCAGGATACCACAGTACATCTTCAAAGATCTTGTGGAGTTCTTGCTATAAGTCATACTTTGGGTCATTTTTGCTAGCAGGAATTTATTTTTTTATTTTTTAATATAAGTTTTTGTTTTTTAGGGCTACAGAATGACACATAAGTGACATTAAATATACCTTATATTTGACAATAATCTCACTTTACATAGGTGGTACATGTATCTGAGGTCAAAATATAAATACGAAAATTCATATAAGATAATTCATTATACAGTAGGTCCTTACAGTATAACTGTTTATGTTTATAACACCAACCTTAATGTAAATGTTACAATATATCTACATAGAGAGAAAGATATAAATATAGACATATTAATGTAAACAATAATTTGAAATATTACTTTTTCATATATACTGTACCATACATACAAATGGTATTTTTGAATTTCTTGTCATGGAATGAATAAAATAATTGACAGCATGTTGGCATCAATCCACATGAAGGTTGTATGCCTTAAAGTTTTAAAGTTTTACATATATTTTACTAAGGTTCTCAAGGTGTATTTAAAAAAAAAAACAAAAAAAAAAAACATGCATTTTGGATATGCGCCGTTTTCATCCCTCTGAAGCATCAAGAGGAACAAAAGGTGTTTAACCTGCCCTCTGATATGCTTTCATTTTAACCATCTTTAACAAGACCCTCCGGGTCAAGCACCAGTTGAATAAACATGAGTCTACTTCTTTCTTTTCTTTTCTCCTCTTTTTCTACTTTTGCCCTTTATACTCCAAAGACCAGGACCTATGTGTAAAATGAGTAGTCTTTGCAGAAGCATATGATATTTTTTAGACAATATTTTCTTACTTAGTTCAATTTTATTTTTTAAACTGGCCTATTTCTAGATTATAGGTGTATCACTTTTTCTGCAGTACTGCTAAAACTAAAACTAAAACATTTCTTTATTTCTACAATCTAACGCAATTCATTTTTCCATGACCTGTGCTGGTCTCTTAATAATAAGGTTTAATGAAATCTTCCTATAACAGCAAGTCTCATTTCGGACACGGTCGCTCATGTAGCCGCTGAAATCCAGGCTCTCCGTCTTCATTACTACATGTGCACTCATACATGGACCACTGCTTCCCCCTATTGGATCTCTGCTTGTAGGTCACTACTCCCACTGGTTCAGTAGCAGATAACAGCAGACATGCAGACTGCAGCTGCAGTGGTTGTGTAGACAGCAGGGGTTCAGGTTTTAATCAGCCCCTGCTCTCGGTTTGTATAACTTGGAGCTCCATCCAGCCAGAGAGAGGCCCAGGAAAACACAGCTGAGGTATGCGAAAACACAGAACGACATAGTTCTGCATAATAGGTTTTGCAGTTCTGTGTGAAAAACTGATTTGAAGTGGCCATTTGAAAAGTTTCAGCACTTGCTGATAGTGCCTCAAGGCATGATATGATGACACGGTAGTCACTCTGGCAAAAGGATCCCTGCTCTCTGAGTAGGATCTCAAAGGGGAATCCTGTTCCTTTGGGGTTGAACATAGTCTACTAATAACACTGGGAATGAAGGAGCGGATGCGCAGAAGATATGGTGCTGTAATCTCCAAGGTCATCCCCTGGTTTCATATGACCTTAAGGCTAATCACCCAAGTGTGGTACTAAAAGGAGCCCATTGTGGCAGAATCCAAGCTTTTATTCTCGACCGTTCGCCCATTAATTGCTCGCAAGTCGATTTGATCTTCCCATTTTGCGAATGGAGAATTGGCTGCTTATTTCATCATTTTCCATCCGTGTTGCTTTAATTAGACCTACGCAAGACGAAGAAAGGACTGATGGGTCAAAACGGCTCGTCCTGAGCGAGTTTTGATCCACAGCTAATGAAAGGAGGAGCGTGTTCTAAAGACTGGACAACGCCATTTAGCCTTCGAGCCTTTACTTTCTATTCTAAAAGCAACCGTTCCGTAAAAGACTAAGAAGGTAGAGATCATTCGATGGGTCCTTGAAAAACAAGGGGCCCAAGGGAACTAGAGAAGAAAAACTTCTTAGTGCATTAACCTGTCAGCGGGCCTGAAAGACACGAAAGGTCTCCATGTGAAGAATAATATTCACCCTTTTTCTGCCAATTTGGGCTTTCCTGTGATGCTGAATTCGAGAGAGGGATTAAATATGTAGTGGAAAAGTAGGTGAAGTTCCTGAGCAAGTACCTATGAGAGAGCTGTCATGGAGAAGCACTGACCTTTCAGAGAAAAATGAAAGACTTCCTTTTAGCTTCCTGACACAATGCGGTGCACGTCAATCCTCTAACTTTATTATTCCCTTTCTAAAGAGCTCGAGCACAGACAGGGGCCGTGGTTCTGTCAGCCTCATTAAAATAAGCCACGACTGGTGGGCAGGGACTACTATTGATCATGGAGGATGTGTGAGAAGAGGACAGCACCATAACGAATACATAACCTTCAATTCCGCCATGAAACCCCACATTTCCACGAGGCGTGTGTCAGACCTGAAATACTGGCTGTCGATTCTCCGCGAAGAGATCATAAAAAATGGTCTGTTAATGGATGTGCTAGGATCAATAAGCAATATCTAAAGTTTTAAAACAAGGCGATGTGCGCGAACTTTTACGAACTTCACAATGTCACTTAGTGTTAATAAAAGTTTCTAGCATCCTTGGATGAAAAGAAATAAATCTGTCTTGACCTGTCAAGTTTTACAACACCCCCCCAACCCCGCCCTCTTGATCATTTTGATGTGTGCCTATTAGGAATGAGAATGAGAGGCCTCTCGCGTCCAAGAGCTAAATTACCTCAATCAGCAGCCTTTCGACCCCTTGATCCCTTGCTGGTAGGGGGTACGATGACATACCCTTCCCAGGGGAGCTCTCTGGAATGAAAGAGTAGAAGTCTGAAGAATAGAGTAGGAAGTAAAGAGACAGGTTGCCGTAGAGAAAGGCAGAAGACAAGGGCACAAGTGAAACTGCAGGAAGGTGGAGCAGGCTGAACTGCACAAAATGCATTAGAAGTAGAATAAATATACATAGGTGTTGCAAATTTAATGCATAGCAATAAATTACTGGATTCGTTTCATTGTTTAAACAATAAAACGTTCAGCTTCAGGCCAAGAATATTAAACTGTTATGTATTAAACTGTACCTATTCTGAAAGTAGAGCAATGGAAAATAGTTGACAATTGGCCACACAAGGTAAAATCACTTTTGCTGAATAGTTGGCAGACATTCTACCTAAGTTACATACTGTATATATATATATATATATATATATATATTTTTTTTCAAATCTGCCTTGCTTTGAAAAAAAAAAAAAAAAAGCTTATTTTGCTTCTAAAAAATTGGGAATTAAGGAAACCTCACGTGACTGACATGCCACAAGTACACTGAACACTGATGAAAAACGCTCGAGTAAAATGTTTTGAGGCACACAGTCAAAAATGGACAAAAAGGACAGATATTTTTACCATAAGTAAAAATTATTCAGATTTTTTAAAAGACCAAAATTTTGGCTGGATGTTGCTTTGACATGGCGAAGTAGTTTCGGCATTCAAGCAATCAACCCGGTCGCGCGCACTTCCGGTTTCGCGCGCCACCATAGCCGGTCAAAACTGGTTTGCATGAGTGGAGAAAAGTGTGTTTGTGCAAGATTCAGTAAAGATATAGCACCATGAATCCAAAGAAAGTTAACAAATATGGTACCAAAAAAAAAAACCGTGAAAATTTCAGTGGAGATTAAAAATAAATAAATAATAATAATCAGTAAAACTCTGTCCTGTGTTGTGTACTGAGTGTCTGATTGTCTGGAATCTGTCATAGTTTTATTGTACTATGTCCATATGGAAAGAAAAAAGATTAAGTGAGGTTTAATGTCTATTTAATTTGTATTTTTCTTCATTAATATGTATTTTCTAAATGTTTCAATAGTTTTCATATGCAAAAACTGATTAAAATATTAAAAACGTGGAATTTTGGGGTAGCTGGAATGCATTATTTGCATTTACATTGTTTTCTATGGGAAAATGTGCTTCGATATACCAAATTTCGAGCTACAATCTCGCTTTCGGAACAGATTAAATTTGTCATCGTCATTGAACTAATTAATGGTAGGGCTAACCTAGATTTTGGAATAAAGTTGGCCATATTATTGCAGACTCAGTGGTGTTATCAAATATCAAATTGTTACCTTATGGATTTAACTTATATCATATAGTTTGCAAGCCTGAGGTTTAAACCTGCAGTGAATATGTGTGTGTGCACGTACTGTACAGTATATATGTGTGTGGATACTCAGGAGAGACCACAACCCAAGGACAATGATACCACATAGAATGGTACTGCAGTGGTAAAGATGTTTAACTTCAGATCAAAAGGGGGTGAGTCCAAATCCCAGCACTCGCACTGAGCCAGGCACTCAACCATGTTTAGTGAGATGAATGAAAACCACTTCTGAATAACGGGGTCCAGGATAAAACAGTGACTGATGGAATGAATGAGAATTTAGTGAAACACAACGCTGTTTCCTGTGACTTATCTACAGTATGAAATGTGAAAATTTGATATGTCCAATTGTGTTGCTATAACGTTATGTTACCATAATGGTCATGGTCAAAGAGAAGTCTATACATGAAGTTAAATGGAATGTTCAACATTTAATACACTTTCATCAACTATCTCAAGCAAGGATTGCAACTTTCAGGGTCATACTCACTTCAGGAGTTGTAAAATTAAACAAATTTTATTAGATTTTTTTTCCTCTCCCATTTTCACACCAGCTTTAGTTTAGAGACAACCAGCAGTACATGCTTGACAGGCACTTCTCTCACACAAAGAATGAGCAGAAGAGAAAGAGAGTGATATACTGGGGGGTGGGTGGGGGGTTGTTGTATTCGAGCCATAACATTTCGGTACTTCAAATCTATAGGGATTTATTAGATACGGAAGTCCATTAGCATCATAAAGAAAGAGGGGAGAATGGTGCTGCGGCGAGGCTGGGACCTGGCATAGCTTAAAGACACAGCGACGTGTGAGTCAAAATAAGCCGATTTCCTTACTTACGTCTGAGAATGGCTGTTTAAATGAAGAGTGCTGGAGATACATATCTATTCATAGAAGCGTTGGTGCCTTGTAGCGAGCCAGGAGTTTAGAAGGAGTTAAAACTGAGGAAAGACAGTGACCTTTTGAACCCTTGTAATATCCAGACAGACAGATAGGACAATAAATGTTTAAGAATGGAGAATAAATTGAAATGGATGTAACAAAGTTTGAAAATGAAAATATTATGGGAAGAAAATGTAAAAAGTAAAAAAAAAAAAAAAAGAAAAAAAAATAAACCATGTATTTATTGATTGGTCCAATAGATTAACACTTGAAATTGATAAATATACACAGCGGTGCCTGAAAACTATTGGGAATTTTTTTTTTTATGTTTTAATCCAGATAATAAAAATAATTAGTTATTTTATACAATGAAATGGCTGTAGAACAATCAGTATTTAGTTTGAAGTGCTTTATTCTTTAAAACCTGCTGGATACAGCTGGGTATAGAGTCAAAAAGATGTCAGCAGTACTTGGGTGTCTTAATACTTTTGACCACTACTGTTTTTTATTTTTTACTTCAATTTTTGTGAAGTAATAATCGCTAGTGGGAGTGTATTCATTACAATAATTTTCATAAGCAGCACATCTTCTAAGGTACAAGCATCCAAATGATATTCATTCATTCTTTCATTTATTTATTTACTAGTGCAAATATAATGTTTCATTTTTGGCGGCATGGTGGCTTAGTGATTAGCCTTGCACCTCCAGGTCCTGGGTTTGATTCCCGAGTTCTCCGGTTTCTAACTGACATATCCAAATTGCCCATAGTGTGTTGACCGGAGGTCCTACCACGGATGTACAAATGGGAATAAATACAATGGTCACTATTCGCCTCCACGGTCTCTAGTTCGACTACAGAGGTTACTGGATGGATAGTAAACTTTTCAGCAACAGGAAGTGTCTGAAGTGTTACCATTTAAAACTATCTGTCAGGACATATGTTGTTTTTCTACTGCTGAATGGCTAAGAAGAAACAGATACATTAAAGTTAGTAATTTTGCCCACAATGTAACCTGTATGTTAGATGACACGTCACTCCTTCATCAAAAAAAAAAAACCTCCATTATTTTACTTGATCACCTTTAGCTTTAATAGTGGCATGCAATGTTCTGGCTAACTTATGTGAGAAAATGGTTTCTCATGCTCCCAGAACCACTCTTACACAATTTCAGTCCTGGAATATACCTGTGACATCAGGGCAATTCATAGATGTGATAACCTGGTCATTCAATACATTCAAGTCATCAGCAGACTTCATTTTATTGCCACATAACATTGTTGAGTCTAGACCTGACCAACTGATTATAGCAACCCCAGATTATAACACTGCCTCCAAAGGCTTGTACAGTGGCCACATGTGTGTTGGGTGCATCGCCTAATGTACTTCCTTTCCTGCACTAATTCAACCACTGCTTTGGAATAGGGTCAATCTGTATTTATCAGACCACATGACCTTTTTCTATTGCTCCAAAGTTCAATTTTTATGCTCCCTAGCAAATTGAAACCGTTTTCTGATTGCTCTCGATAACAAGCCGGTCTTTAGTCAAAATCTCTTTCTTACATTTCATTACCATGCAAGTTTTTGTGTTGAGGTGATCTTTGATCCTAGTCGTTGCTGATTTTTCCGTGCACATTTCTTACACAAAATTGACCCTTCAGCACTATCTTTCCTGGTTTTAATAATATGTACTTAACACAATTCTTGTAATTTTTGTAATTTTTTGCACCTAGTTTTTTTAAACACATTTGCTTGATGCAGGATTTTCTAAAACAGTTTGCATTTTAGTGTCTTGCGCTCTAACACATCCACTCCAACTAAGAACGGGCTAATTAGGTGAGAGGCCATGGAAAGCAGTTAAATATACAGGACGAGGAGTGAGAAAGTGTGATTTATAGCAACGCAATGAAATAAAGAAGTGGACACATCACATAACATATAGTGAAATTTAGTCAATATCTAGTTACTTTCTTCAACTGGTAATGGCGCATAGTTCTACTGTAGATTCGTACCTAAGTGCTGCAGCTGCTGGTATCATAAGAAGTCTCCTGTACTCAAAAATGGCCAGGACTTTATTCCCAATATGCTGAAAAACATAGTGAACGTTACACTTAGTCCTCTTTAACTTTTCCACCTTTACATTCGTACGCAGTGATGATTTAAAATTCAGTCATCCATTGTCACTGGGTTTCTTTTTGAGTCTGGGTCCTCTCAAGGTTTCTTCCCCATGTCAGCTCAGGGAGTTGTGTTTGCCGCTGGCTTGCTCATTAGGGATCAGAATATACATCTGGATTTCTGTAAAGCTGCTTTGCAACAAACTCTTTTGTTAAAATCACTATACAATTTTAATTTAATTGAACTAAAAAGGATAGAATGTGTATCATCCGATTGTTTGCCCACGTCTTCTGTTTTACATCAAAGCCTGAACATTGCACATGGTGATAACTGGATTTGCCTCCAATTTGACATGAATCGTGTTATTTAGTTTTTATTTGTTTCTCTTCCGAACTGAAATATTATGCCTTTAATCAGCACATCTAATTCAGAAGAATTCCCTGTGTCATGTTTTAAGATTGATTTGTTTAAATAAAGCAGCAGACCTCTGTGTTCATTCTGTGTACATGTGAGGTGGAGCATGTACAGCTGAACCGCATGCTACTTTATTCCTCATCCCATCCTATTTTAAACCTTTCCCTATCCGGGATAAACCGGCCTAATAAAATGGTATTTAAAAATAGGTTAATTGCATCGCAGGTCTATTTCTGTAATTGTTACACGGGGAATAAGTGAGATGAAGCTCTTAGCAGGGAGAGGGAGCATGGGGAATTTCATGGTTCTCTACTGTCCCCTAGAGGAACCATGAGGAAGGAGCACCCATGTGTTTTCCACCTACTGAAGATGATTTCCACTTGAATCACAAGGGCTTAAGGAAAATCATTGGCCATGGCAAATTAACCATGATTGATGCTTGAATTATAGCTCTGAACCTAATTTCCTTTTTTCTTTTTCTTTTTTTCTCTTATGTCTCTTCTTATTTTAAAAATAACATTATGTGGTAGAAGCCTTTGCTTTGCCACATGTTCCATTGAGACATCATCTTAAAGTTACTGAACTTAAAGCAAATGAGCAACGATTAAAAACAAAACAACAATCACAAAAAAATTACTGTTAAAAAATATTTTCACACACATATGCAAATGACTCAGATTTATATACTGATTTCAAAATGATTGGCAGTTTGTGGCATCCCACTTTCTGAGAAACAAAAAAAATTGAAAGCTTTATTATTATTATTATTATTATTATTATTATTATTATTATTATTATTATTTCCCTGATTGTGTTTAATAATATGTTATATATTGATATATTGTAGATGATGATATTATGATAATAATATCATATTATTACTATTATATTAAAATAATATACATCATATTATTATTGTTTTCCCTATTCTTTTAATTTTTATTTTAAATATACAAACACGAATGTACAAAAAAGATAAAATAACTTCAAAACCAAATAATATTTAATAACTGAAATAGCTATGATTTTATTAAATTTTTTGAGTGGAAGGTTTAATTTGTGGAAGATTCCATTTTTTAAACTGATGGGTGCCAATATTTAAATACACCTAAACACAGCAACACATGAAATATTAAAAACCTGAGGTTTCCTTTTCCCTACCAAATCAGTTATATTTAAGTCTTCCTCAAATCACTCCAACTATTCTTATCCACCATGTTTACAGCGCCCTCTGGTGTTTATTCTCATAGACAAAAAAAATCCTCTATTCGCATCAAGCATGTTTTATTTCTTTATTTCAATGCAGCTTTGGAGGATTATGATTTGATAGAAGATTACAGTTCGATGTCATGGTTTTTGGAAAATGATATCGTATCATGTGCTTGAAAGTTCACATTTTCAATGAGGAGGGAAGTAAACGCATGGTTTTAGGGATTTAGAGGATTTGGGGGAATTTGGGGCCCTGGGCTAAATACAGGAATGGAGCTTTGCTTCATGTTGTGCTCTAATACCCAGACTTACCCATGATATATATATATATATATATAAAATACACTGTACTGCACAACCTAAAGCAGCTTATTAGTGTTATAAAATTATGTTTTAAAATCTACTGTTTAATTGTTTAGGTTATAATTTATAATATTTGCAATAAATAATTCTTGCACATTCCATGTGAGGATTTGATTGCTAAACAACTACTGGTCAAAGATTAGAATAATTCATGCCCAAAACAATAGCCTAAGTGGAATGGATTTATTGGTTTAAAATATGGCGCATAAACACAGAATTCAATTATTGTGGTCACATGGTAGTGGTTAGCAACCATTTTATGCCAGATTAAAACATGGATCTGATAAATATGTTCTTTATTGCTTGGATGAAAACAAACTTATATCATTATTTATAGACATTTATACATTTTTCATAATCACAAAGCTTTCCATATAGCAGCCTAGGCCATATGCTGATTATAGCTATACATACACTATATGGCTAAAGGTTTTTGTACATCATACCATCACACCCAAACATGCCTGAACGTGACCAGATTCAATGGAATGTTTTTCGTTTGTTAAGCCACACTGTGACCTATGAATCATTCAAACATAAAACATCTAACATACTGTAAGACATGCACCAGTGAGAAACAGGTGCGGATGATCAGGCCGGTGATTATAATACTGGTGATGCTGAGTGGTTGGAAAAAACGAAAGGGGAAATCAGGGAAAATTACATAAACAGCCAATGTTTAAATTTGGTGCAGCACTTTACATGTTGTCTAAGTAAAAAAAAAAAAATTAAAAAGAAGCAATAATCTCCATTGAACAGTTGATATTGAGATGTGTCTACTACTTTTGCTCTGTAAAGCCTTCATAACGGCTCTAATCTGAGGTGCTGCTTGTTAATTGGTGATTTCTGAGGCTGGTAACTCAGCAGAGGTACTGTAAGTTTTGGTCTTGCTTTTCTGGAAATATCTTCTTGAGAGACAGTTTCATCATTGTGCTTGATGGGATTTTGAAAATGTACTTGACAATACTGTTCTTGCAAAAACTGTTCCAGAACAGCTGACCTTCATGTCTTAAAATAACAACTGACTGTTGTTGTTGTTAATTAATTATTTAATTCAATATGTGTTATTTCTTAGTAAAAATCCAGTATTGTTCTAGAATGTAGAAAATAAATTCATATTTGTGTCTAAAGGTTTGACTGGTACTGTGTATATATATAGTCCCAGTCAAAATAGTTGTTTGATTTATATTTTCTGTCATGGCACGCTGAACAGATGATGAAGAGAATTAAACACACAACACTGCTATATAATCATCTTAAATATGTTTATGATTAAATGTCATTCACATCCATAGAATTTTACAAGATTGAATTCAAAAGGCTTTTGGATGTGTTTGCCGAAACAGTAACAATCAATTCAATCACAATCTGCCTTGTTATCCGAACGGAGGATATTTTTCCTTCATTTACAGCAAACCTTATCATTCCTGGAAGATAACAACAACAAAAGCACATGTAGGCAAAATTAGAAGAAACATCACTATAACAGCTCAGATAGCTCCCGTCTTTAAGGTTTACCAAGTCAAAGATTTGCATAGTCTAACAGAACAACTCTTTGAATGCTGGCTGTGGATGAATTTAAACATTACTGTAAATGCCTGAGGAAACAGAGATCAGGAGGCTCTGAGCCAGAAACATGATGTAAGAACATTTTAAACTCTGAGGCAGGCTGTCTTTAATGACAGTACAGGGGGTATAGATTTAGGAAAAGGGAAGGCACCATGGTCGGTGAAAAAAAGAAAGAAAGAAATCATGCTGTTTCACTTTAAACTGTACAACAGGAAAAATTCACATTCACAAAGTTTTAATTAAAACTGATAAAATGGCAGAATCATCACTCATTATTATCTATAGTTTGTTTTTTTGGAATAACTATGTTAAAAAAATCAAATCAATAGAAAAACATGATACATGTTCTTTTACTTTCTTAAAAGCCTGATAAAATCTAACATTAAAAAAAGAACAAAAATATATTATATGGCATTGCTGACCATGTACAATAAGGCTAGTGGTTTAAATATTTTCATATTTAAATGGCTCTGCACTAAGATAGCAAAGGTCATCTCTGGAAGATCAAATAAAAAAGTGACAAACGATAAAAATACACTTAAGTGGCTTAGTGGAATATAAAATCTTAATAAATCATCTATTATAACGCCATTAAATCATAATATTTTCTTCAGTGCTTTGGAAGAAAGAAGGGAAAAAAAGCATCACAATGACTTTGTATATCTATTCTCCTTTTTGCCTTCTTCTTCTTTTTTAAATTTTTAAAATAAAACGTCATAGCTGGAATTGCACATTAGATCCTTACCCATGTGAAGTTACCCTTGGCAAAGAAGAAGCATTGAGGAGCTTAAACCTCGTGTTCTGTTGGGGTAAAATGACCCAAATTATGTTTACACTAATCTTTTCAACATGAAACTTTATGCCTGCTTTAATTTCTTAATTTTTTTTTTATAAACATAAAATAATTTGAATATTCATATTTATAATACAGAAAATTCTTTTTGGGTCAGTCTGACCTGAGTAAAAACGGTAAAATAAAAAGAATAAAAAATTATTTATTTTTAAACAAAAAGGATTGAGTCCATTACTCTATCACTCTCCATATTTATTTACATTGCACACACATGCACACACACACACATGCGCAAGGAGTGTATGAATGAGTACCATGTGGGATTTTTGTTTCTATTGCTAATAACTAAAATGAAGACACTGCAGCTGGTTTATAATAGATTTTACGGCTGTGTTGCTATTAAATTAAAATCAGATGGCCGAAGTCGATAATGAACAGAACTGGAAGGTTAAGCCTAAACCCGTTTTCAATTCACACATCACAAAGTAATTTGCTTTGGTGAGCAAGGATTCTGGTTAAATGAATTACCCGGCTAGTTTCATGCTCCATATGACCTGCAGTTTTATTTATTTTTTTGGCTAGCATCAATGCTACATTTATCACCTAATGCTAAGGGCATTAACAATGAAACCAGTCATATTTATTACACTACTTTATTTGCTTAAGTCTTACTTATTACTTCAAGGATCCCATACAGTAATAATACTTTAGGTACAGTTTCTAGCACACCACTGCAGGAGTTGGTAACACTTTAATTAAAAACCCTAAGTGAGGCAGAATGTAATCCTGAATGATTAGCGTAGGATAAGGCACTTGTTCTGCTACAGTCATTTTTGTGAGTAAGAAATTTAAATCGGAGCTACTACTTACACAGCTCTAGTATATATATATATATATATATATATATATATATAGACATTATTATATAACATTAATATAAGATTCTTTGTTTTTTTTTTTTGAATGGTCTCCCTAATGTAGTAAATGCTGCCTTTGGATGATAAGGTTTCATTTTAAAACATGCATTAACTACAGTACATGCATTTCGATACTGAGCCATGCTCTCCTTCCTTCTCCCATTGGTTTTAATGCTGGACGCCAAGAGTATGACACTAATTAAAGCTGTGCATAATGTTGAAAAGAACTAAAAATTACCTGCTATTTTTTATTACTATTTCGCCAACAGGTGCTTTCTTCTGGATGAAATGGCCTCTTTGAATTTTTCTGCTAGTACTGGTGTGTAAAATATTGTTTTGGATATTTAAGTACCTGATTTAGTGCATTCAGGTTTTTAGGAGTGCATGGTTTGTGAATTAAACCATATCTATAAGGGAGTATATGGGTTTTGTTGAGATAAAAATGTACTTGAAGAAATAAAAAGTTGAATGTGTCATTGCCCTTTATGTTTTTTTTTTTGTTTGTTTGTTTTTTTAACAAAATTGGTGTGTGAATGTGTTAATATTTGTGCTGGAACCGTTTCACAGTATGTCTGAGTCATCTATGCTGAAGCTGCTCCGGCGGCTGCTGTCCATAGACGCCTCGGGCGACATGGCCGAGAGCAGCGGGTCAGTACCCAGTGGCGACAGCGCCTCGTCCATCCAGGCCATATCATTTTTCTTGCCTGCATGAACCATGGTGCCACCAGCAGGGCCCCCTATAGAGCTCAGATCCCCAAGGCACCCCATGCCATCTGCATAACCTGGCATTCCGCCATCACACAAGTCCAGTGAGTGGCCAAAGTCGTAGGGCTGTGTGCTGCCTACCGCAGAGTATTGCAGTGGTGGCTGGGGGTGGAGCTGGGAAGCCTGGGGGTGAAGCTGTTGTGGGTGCAGCTGTTGTGGCTGGAGCTGTGGAGGCTGGGAGTGGAGTTGAGGTTGCTGATGAAGAGGAGCTCGCTGGTGGTGAAGATCCTCAGGGCTGTTCTCCTGCTTCACAAATGGGTTGAGGGGTTCGATGTTGTTCAGACCTGATGGTGAGTTGTTAGGCAGACCGTGCATCCGGGCTTGCATTTCTAACTCCTGGAATATAAAAACAAACAAAAAAAAAATCCTGTACAGTGATTTATTTCTACACAAATACAGTGGAACCTCGGATTGCGAGGAACATGGTTTGCGAGTGTTCCGCAAGACGAGCAAAGATTTTAAATAAATTTTGACTTGAAAAACGAACATTGAACCGAGTATCATGGATCACGCATGCGCTTCTTGTTTTGACGACGAGCGTCACGTGATCACAACTGAGCCAATGGTTTTTCTCTCTCTTGTG
>JAQMYJ010000016.1:15253025-15274151 GCA_030014305.1 Clarias laeviceps | reverse complement strand
GCAGGTTAATTTGTTTTATTTTTACTTTATATTTTGTATTAATTATTTTTATGTATTTATTTTTTTGGACTGTGGAATGAATAATTTGATTTTCCATTATTTCTTATGGGAAAATTTAATTTGGTTTACAAGTGTTTTTGGAATACGAGCCCACTTCCGGAACGAATTATGCTCGTAATCTGAGGTTCCACTGTAATTGGAATAGCATAACTGATAATCATTTGCTGTGCATCTATGATTTCTTTTCTTTTTTAAACATTTTTGTTGATACTTTACCTGGATACGGAGCCACAGTTGTTTATTGACTACCTCCATCCTCTTAAAGTTGCTTTCCACATCCCTGGTTCTCTGGATGTCCTTTTGCATTCGTTTAATGTACTCTACTGAGGCCCGGAGGATAGTGCCCTTGTTCCAACGAACATCCCTAAGAAGAGACATGATGATCTTAAATATATATATATATATTTTTAATAATTGTAACCTCTAACCTCTTTCCTAATAAGCTTTTTAGAGTTTTCGTTTATTTTTATATTACTTTTGCATAGTACAGTATATTTCCATATTTGAAATGCTTAAGATAATTCTGAGTTTGTTCGAAACAATATCATATGCGTGGACTTACAGGTCATTTGTTTTGGGGATCATTGTGCCCAGCTCCTTGATGCGGTCGTTTATATTAAACCTCCTTCTCCTTTCAACTAAAAGAGAAAAAAGCAGAATAGGCAAAATCATACAGTATATACAGTATATAATTACATTTTGCACAGTACTGTACAAAATTCCTAGACACCACTTCATCTATAGTCCAAATGTTATAATATGTTTTGATCATTTATCATGGCTGCATTATTATGTACAGTACAAAACTATTCACTATTTCCAAACATACCTTTAAAATGTTTTTATAGAAATAACATAACAGAGGAATATTTGCATAGCTGTTACATATTATTACATGACAAACCAGTTTTCAGATGGAACAAAAAAATTACGTAGACTCCTGGGTTTTGCATGAAAATAGAAAGGAAGTGTAATAAAGTTGCCATAAGAATTCTGAATATTCTCCAGCACACTTATTATTTCTATTTCTAGCAAATATTTTTCACACCAAATATTGACTGTTTATTTTATTACCTTCTATGGACATTTATTGAAGTTTCTCTATGTGGAAATGATTTCAAAAGCAGATTTTCTTTATATATAAGATATATTAAAAATTTTTATTTTTGCATTTTTATGTTCCCAAGACACTGTGCACTTTACTGTAAGTAAAACAGCTGGTTTCTATTTTCATGTGATTTTTAATGTATGTTTGGAAATAGTGAATGGTGTTGTACATAATAATACAGACATGATATATATAATAAGATTTATACTAAAGATAATATGGTGCTAATAATATGATTTTTATTAAGTGGTATGCAGACCACTTACTGCATGTCCAACCCAGAATTTCAAAATGAAATGTCTTTACTATTATTAGAATACATCAGTAGGTTTCACTGAGTCTGTTACCGGATTAATGTTATGGGAACCATATATTTCTTGTCAATTTCTAAGTCAATTATGGTCAAATTTATTTTCATAAAATTAATTGAAGCTAAGAGACAGATTTATTTAACTTTAATAAAATTTTACACAAACTATCAGTTGGTGCCATTGCTTGAACTTTTTAACAAAGTGCATTGCTGGGGTGTTTGTTCATTTCATCTGACAGAACTTCTTAACTTAATCTTAACTGACTGCATATGTAGAAAAAGATGAAACATGTGCAGCTGTGAAAAACTGAGATTGAACATCTACAGCCTAGGTGTATGTAACCTTTAGGCTTCAATTGTAGGGCACATTTTATGATCTTGCACTATGACCACGGCATTCATGGTAAAGCCTTTCTAAAGCAATAAATATAATGCTATTACGCTGTCCAACACTGATCATGTTAGAGCTTAGCGACAGTCCTGCAGCATTCCTGATGCTTATTGTACCCATTTAGTACCTGCAAATTGTCGCGGGCAATTACATTTTAATGCCATAGCAGCAGAATTGGCCTGGGTTAACGATACACCAAAGTGTAGTATGGTGTCAGCTAAATTTGTCCAGTGGTGGTATGGGGGTTGGGGAGAAGGGAGGGTGTATTTGGAAGTGCGAAAATGGGACCAATGTACTTTTGACCAGGAGAGCTTGGAAAGCAAAGAGCATAAAACTCACTCAGGTTGTGGTTGTCTTTCTTCTGTCTCTCCTTGACTATCGCACGAGCTTCAGCATCTTGATGGAAAAAAACAAGTGTCAGTCAGTCAGTGTTGTTAACTCAGCACTTTACACGCATAAGATGAGCCTCATAGTTTACGACAGTGTCTTTTTTTTTATAATGATGAAGCCTTGCCACTATAAAATAGTTTGGAAATGGTCAACTATAAGGTTGCATAACCCATTCCACCACTCATTTAAATTTTAAAGCAGTGATCTTGTCATATAAAACCTCTAACTCTTCTACTGTAAGTGACAATAACAGACTAATAAACTTCAACGATTTTTGCTGCTGCTTGTTTAAAATGACAATCACTGCTCTTTACAGACTGTCCAACAATGTCAAACAATAACATCGAACGTTTTAAAAGATAAAAACAGTTAGAATGGAGCATATTTGGATGTCTTGGTTGTGGTTAAGTCTACCTGATATCTCTCTCTTGTGATGTAGATTGGCAGGGCAGGAGTTGCTTGTCATGGCAATGGTAGGACCGGTCATGCCAGGCCCGGTGTAGACGTCCAAATGGCTGCTGGACAGAGGGAGCTAAAACAGACAAGCACACAAGATACAAGAGTTTGGCAGATGCCTATGGAAGTCAGTATATTGTCGAATGTACTAGTCCAAATAGGTCTAGGAATTGTGTTATCTAAAACCATGTTAGTATGGAAAGTTTTTTTAATTAGTGTTTATTGAAGAGGGAGGTTTTCAGTTGGCTCTCCGGAAAGAGAGATGTCTTGACACATGTCTTTATCATACTTTGTGGGATTGAGGATGTGAGTTCGAACCATGCAAGAGGCATGGAAGGAAACTAATGTTGAATAAGCACATTCCCGTAGGTATGAGCTGGTCCAGTTTTGCTATTGTATGCAAGTATCATTGATACTTTATATTGTACAATGCTATGTTTGTTTAAGTGCTTTTTATGAGAATTACACCAACCGTTATAGTTACGAAAGCCTTTCCTTGAGTTATTAGATTATACACATGCATTTTTACCAGCCTCATTTCATGAACGTGTTACCATCTTTTCTTAGCGAGAGATGTTCAAGGTGTTTTTTATAATGCAATATCCAGGATGACCTTGTCAAATTGTCATGATCGCAGGAAGCCCAATAAATGCGTATCTTTAGTGGCAAGTCGTAAAATCGACAGATTCTGTGCTGATTCTATGCTGATAAACTAATAAAAACTTTTTTTTTTGCTCTCTAGGTGAGAGCAATGACTGATCGCTTATCAGCTTTATTGTTTTATATACACTCTATCTTTTCTTCCATCTGAATGGCTCAATATAACTCTTAGTGAGTGAACGCTTGGCTTCTAATGAGCCTTGACTGATAAAGTCAGCCTTCAATAGCCTCAGATAACTTATCGCAGATGCTACTGGAGGCCACAAAGGCAAACAAAAACAAAATCAACACTAAACAAGGGCCAGTAAAATGAAAAAAAATGGCCTGTTGCTTGACTCGGACCCGGATTTAAAACTTATGATTCAGATATTTGATGGAGGAGAAGTATTTTTATTCCCTCCTATAGACTCCTACAGAACCCTCATTTTATGCTTAATTTTAGTGAAAAGAAATGAGCAAGCCTCAGTGACACGCTCGTGGAGAGATGCACCATCTTTGATTTTTGACTCGTTTTGACGTTCTTCAAAGGACAGCCTCATCATTATTGGTTGAGGACCAGTTATATGTCCCATAAGGACAAAAAGGAGCCACCACAAATTCTGCTGACAGCTCAGAATTACGGCTGCACGTTCTTGAACTCTGCACTCCAAGAAACAACAACCACATTTTCAACCATTGATCAAAATGTACAGTCCATCCTAAAAATGCACGTCTTGCATATGAAAAAACACATGCATGGATGTTCCCTATTGCTCCTGTCTTTATCCCGAGAAAGCCAAAGTTCATGGCTTTCATTCCATTCATATCTTTGTCTATCGTCTTTTTCATTTAATGTTTGCTGAATGTACACAAATAAATAACTTACTTAATTATAACATCTGCTGTTAGATACTGAAAACCTGGGAATACAACCGATTCCAGTTGCCTACAGTACACGCACACTCACAAGCATTCACCGAATTCCCTTGAGCAGCTTAGAGCAAAGATCAATCCTCACAACAGGAAATGGAGTCTAAGCACTCTGATGAATGAGAAATGCCAATCAATTGCTAATCAATGCACAGCGAGGTCATGACAGACCACAGCAAACGATAGCAAAAGTTCAATAAAGCTTGATAACAGCAGAACATAACATAAACACATATTTTGTTGTTTGCCATTACTTGCGTCTGGGGATCCACAAGCTTGAATTTTGTGCACAAAAAAAATCAAAACAGATATTTCATTAAATGTAACATTGCCAGAAAATAAATGTAAAAAAAAAATTTGGAGGAGTTACATGGAGGTGATAAAAGCGTTATAAGAATATCTGACTGTAATTGCACTCAGATATTTAGCAAAAGCAAATTTTAGACATCTATAGCATTACAGATTTTTTCTAACAGTAAAAAACTTTGAAATACAGTCATAATATGCATCATAAATTAAGAACACACCATTCTCGTTCTGTGTCACACACTCTTCAGCTCTGTGATGTACAGTTAAAAAAAAATCTTTCCTCCCTTCCACCAGGACTAAAAACTTAAAACGAGAGAAGATAAAACAGAGACCAGATCTGTCTCACCAGCTGGAGTTTCTCGCCGTCGATCACCTCTACAATGGCGTACGTCTTGTTCATGTCCTTCATGCTAACTGCTGAGTCTCTCATACTGTAGCTGCCTAAGCCGGCTGTCTCAGTGACTAAACTGACCTTCTTCTACTTTTTCCTCACCATGAAAAAAAAAAAAAAAAAACAGTGAACTTTCCCCTATCTGGACTTTCAGCCTTGTTTTCTCCCCTGTCCTCCCTCCTTTCTCCAAAGTCTACTCACCTCCTTCTCTTCCACTGCCCCAATCCCGACCTAATGCCTTGTAAACAAGTTGAACTCTAACTGGAGGTGGCTTAATTGTTAATGCTGAGCAGTTATTTTAAATACAAAGTATAACATCTTGCCTTTCTGTACAAGAGTAGCCAAGCATTCGCAGCTCCATGATGCATTACATAAATTGTAAAAGAATAATGAAAAAAAACAACACATCACTGTGAATCTGATTTTGCTTTTTGTATTGTGAATAGAAATAGAAAACAGCCTAAGGGAGAACGCGGCTAGTCTGAATTGAAAATAAGCTGTTTTGAAGTGCTCATGCGGCAACAAAGTGCGGCGCTGCATCACAGTTCACAGACTGTATGGCTAGGGTCTGTGCTATAATCAGAAATTATTTTTGATGACCAACAAAGCTGCTATTCTTTTTCTATTAAGCCCGGTGACATGTAGTCAACAAACGGCTCATCAGTATTGCAGCGACTGAGTCACCACGTGGGCTTGAAAGATTTGAAAATAGACACTATTGAGCAGTGGTGATTTATGCTTACAGTGTACGGGTTAATCAGTTCATTTTCCACTTATCTTGCATGACTCACTCATTTGCATTATTCATCTTTGCAAAAAGGGCTAAACAGACTAAAACTTGTGTGTGTGCCCGACTGTGTGTATGTGAAATAAAAAAACAACAGCAGCAAAAAACATCAGTCACGTCACTTACAGTGTTTGGCATCTGTATCACTGGGTCAACATAATTTTGTATGTCATCATAGCTGGACTGCATGCTGATGATGTCTTCAATCACTTCCTCCATCTGCTCAGAAATATACACAAGAAGCTGCTTATTAAATGTTCTTTAATGTACTGAAGCAATAACAGTCAATACAGACCTACATGGAGTTTCATTATGTTTCTTTCAGCTCATTTTTAATCAACTGTTTGTAATATATTGCCAATTTCATACTCAGCCCTCATATATTACAAGGCACTCTCAAACAACAATTTTCCTAGAAAGAGCATTCTTCTCTTTCTCCTATTGAATAGACTTACTCTCAGTTGTTTGTCTCAGAGTCGCTGTAGTATATGACCATATACTCAACTCATCATGCTACGGATTTAAATGTGACGAGAAGAAGAAGGAAAAAGACCAAAGTCTGCCAAGTTCAAAAGTTCTCTCCAGTGTCTTATACATTCCCTGTCACTCTTTAATCTCTAATTACACCACTGCAACCATAATTGGCTACTTAAACTCCAGTGACAACTGAGTTTGGCTAGTTAACACTTTGACCTTTGGGTGATATAAAAAAAAAAAACACACACGAGGCAAGAAATAGATAAAGATGAAAATGACTGAAAGCCCTGAGATGAGTTTGGATATGATGGCACTGAACAATGGAATAGAAAGGACCAGTAAGGCATAACAATGTTCCTGGCGATAAAGACAAAACCCAGTGCACTGAATGAAGCTGTGAGAAACTGATTCTTGAACACTGCATTCTGTTAAGGACAAAATGACACAAAAGAAACAATAACTAATAGTAATAACTACTATAATAATAACTAACAGTTAACATTAACAAATTACCAAAACAAGCAACCTTTGTTTCAATGTGTGTTTAAATAAGTTTAATTTTGCCTGGGGGGAAAAAAGAAAGAAAAAAATGTTCTCTCCATGCTTTATGGGTTTACTGCCGGTGCTCCGGTTTCCTCCCACAGTCCAAAGACATCTAGTTTCAACTAATTGTCTTTTCCAAATTCCTTGTTATGTGTAAGGGGGTGTGGGTGTGTGCATGATCATGTCCTGTGATGGACTGTCCAGAACGTACCCCGTCTAGTGCACCTAGTCCCCTGGGGTAGGTTCCAGGCCACCCGCGGTCCTGTACAGGATAAGTGGTATAGAGAGAATGATTAACACCCCAAAACTTAACACACATCATCTGAATCAGATTTTGTGAAAATTAATTTAAGGACTTTAATGGTTGTTCTATTTTGAGTTATTTAACCCCAATTTTATAGAAATGTCAAAAATCCTAGGACTAGTTCACAAAAGTGGGTTTAATATCTTATGCAAATTAGCCCAAAATGTAAGTGGTTGGTACTTATTGACCAAGGTTTACAATTGCCTGACCTATGGTACCTATATACTCATTTAAGAAGAAGTCCCCCTAATAAATCACATAAACATTGCACTGAACAAGACTTAGTGTTAAAACCAAGCAAAAGTGCATAGGGTTCCAGTACCTCTTTCTCATGGCTGCAGGAGATGTTCAGCATGGCCATAGGACTGTTGGGGGCGCTGTTCCCTGCTGAGGGGACAAGCTGTGATGCACAAGGTGAGGGCAGGGGTTGCACAGCACCGGCTGACTGGCACTGTGCCATGTTGGGTGGAGATGGGTGGACTATACCAGCTGCGGCATGGACGGCCTGCTTGGGGGCAAATGTACTGGACAGGTACTCCTTCACCTGCTGCCTTTGAGACTGGCGGATGTGGTAGTCAGTAGGGTTCTCCAGATGTGTTTGTACCTGACAAGGAAACAAATAAAATGTAATAATTGGAGAAGGATTAAATAGAAAATGGGAATGCGGAAAAGAGCAAAACAGTATAAAACATACAGTATTTTGAATTGTCACAGCAAGTCAGTGTTTTAGTTTTTTTTTTAAATCTTTGGGCATGTGAAAGTTTTCAATGAGGTTCAAACACAGGTGCTAAAAAAAGACATGCGCACAAGGTCATTCTTACACTTCAAACATAACTCTCTTAACCTTTTTTCCCCCCTTGGGATTTGTTCCTTTATTCTAGTCCCCGCCCCATCAGATCATTTGATCCCCGAGATCTGGCACAGGTTTTATGTTGCATGCCCTTCCTGTCACAACCCACCCAATTTTTCCAGCCTCTGGACTGGCACTATCTCAGTAGCTGGTTATATATACATGTTCGTTTGAGCAGTTAGGGTTAAGGGCCTTGCTCAAGGGCCCAACATTAGAAACCCAGCAGTGCTGCCACTCGAAACCCCCGACCCTTCACTCAGCAACCCAGAGCTTCACCCGTCTCAGCCAGCACCTGTTTAACAGCACGTATGCCTGGAAAACTGTGGTAATAAAAGGAGAATGCTCTTTTCATAACCTTGCACTTCCAGACGAACACAATTAATTCCTTTTAAATTACTCTTATTTTCACAAGTTTTGGTCAAGACTCTTTGGGTTTTGTCTTGGGTTACAGTTCTACTACTGTAGATGCATTGCCCTGGTCAACCATTAACACATTTGCCTGATAAACAGCACCAAAAATTTTACCAAATGTGGAGCAAAAATGAACTTTCTTTCTGAAAAGAAATGAACTTTTCTTTTTTTTTTTGTTCAATGGTCTCGGTCTTCCCTGGGTTGGTACGGAGCAACATCCAAACAGTCAACAGAGAGGTGCATGATGCTTTGTCAGGTGGAGTCTAAAAGTGCTCAAACATTTCAGGTGTCTGATATGTATATACTGTATATATTATATACTTAAAGTATATAATATATATAAAGTATATACAGTATATATATATATATATAAGACACCTGAAATGCTTGAGCACTTTTAAATAAGAGAGAGTAAAAAGACTCCAGAATAATCCCATTAATTAAGCATTAATCACTCCTGCATAGGCATAGTTTTAATAAACAAAAGTAAGCATTTAATAAATATTAGTAAGCATGCTTACTAATGCTTATAAAAATGCTTTGCCGTCACCCAATAAGTGATCTGCATTATAACATTTCAACAGTGACAAAGTAAGAATGATGCCACCAAGGGCATTTCTACTTAGCTAATAAGCCCAAGGCCTGGGAAAGAGTAATGCGGATAAGAGTCAGTTGCTGTGAGGTAGTCCCAGGGGTAAAATTCCAGGAGGGCGGTTCGGTTTAGTGGCCACTATCCATGGCGCTTCCTTCCACATTTCTCTGCCCAGACATGGCAGGATGAATGGCTCAATAACTAACCGAGCCTCCTGTGAAACTGAAGCTGCTGTTACTCCTCGCTGGTGAATGCTGATAACTTACTCTGAACACTTCCCATAAGTGGCATGAATCACAACACTCCCAGCTCCAGTAAGGCATTCCCTATGACTGGCACCACACAGTCTAGCCACAGAGGTGCAAGGACGAATCTACAATAGTTTAACCTGAAAGTCCTTTTCTTCTCCGATGTCCAAAAGAACCTTGTTCAAAGCATTTTAGCTCACAAATGTCAACTAAGGTGCACGATATATTGGTAACAAAAAGGTACAATGGTACTATAGTTTTTACTATGCAAATGTGGGTAATAGGGTAAGATCTCTTTTTAAACATAATGTAGTGTCGTGTGTGACATAGAGGGGGAAAACCTCACAAAGGTTTTTGGATGTAATATTAGCTACAAGAGTTAAATGACTCACAAGCAATGGTAGGGAGAGCAAAGCACGTTTTTGAGATGGCATCAGCAAAGAGGCAGCCCAAAGTGAAATATGGAGATAGTTCAGTTGTAAAGTGGGCAAAAAAGACGAGTCCCTGAACACAGCTGCACCGCTGTGTATGCACTGCTTTACTGGGTACTAGAAGTTGTTTTTATATTGGAACATCCACTACACATTCGATATCCTGTCTTCTATTTCTTAAATAAATAAATAAATAAAGTGGATTTTCTTACTCTGTAGTCGACAAAAAAATGAGCACAACAAAAATATTTTTCCACTTTCTCCAGTTAAACACAAGTCAATGGTGCTTTATAGTAATGGAGTCAGTTATGGAGTGTCTAAAAAGTGCATGAGCTTTCATACTAAAATACAGCATACTGTAGCATACTAAAATACAGCACAGGATTCATTTACTTTTAATAGCATTCATATTATAGTAATGATTATTAATAATGCACATGTTTAAACAAGTGATTCCATATATAAACTTATTGTGCCATAAAAAAAACAAGGTGCAGTCTTAGCAACCACAGCAAGCTGTTGTAAAATAAATGTTTATTACTACTTTTTCCTCTAAACAGATAGAAATAAAACACAACTAATTTTATGATTTGCACATATATTCATCTTTATTCTTTCTACCAGAGACACATCAGGATTTTGAAAATGATCTGACAACATGACATAACGATGGGCTTTATAGAGTATGATGTATCTAATCAGTCTCATCAAAATGCTTTCTAGGAATGGTATCTCACAAACTATTTAGACCAGAGTAGATATGACTAGAATTTTCCTAACCCATTTTTTCAACCACAGTAGTATAGTGCGAAATGTATAAAAAAGTTCAGTATCAGTACAGAAACCAAACTGTTCAAATTGTGGCAACACTAATATGTGCATCACATGTACAGTATACACACAAACATCTGCACACAAAACAGAAATACAACTCAACTAATTTTATGACTCAAGCTAATTATAGACCCAATTAGACCCTTCATTTTTGATGTCTCTAACAATTTCTTTTATTAAATTGTATCCAGATAAAGTATCCTACAAACTAATTAGGCCTTTGATATATAACACACTTTTCTAATCTTTTTTTTTTCCAGCTACAGTTTAGTCCACAGTCTCTCTCTCTCTTGTCCAGTACCTGTAATTCTGGACATGAGTAAGTATTGGTATTGAAAGAAAAATTTTGGTATTGTGACTAAAACAACTACACTGGAGCTGCCTAACATACAACATCCAGTAGCTACAAATTGTACTCATAATAACCCTGAGATACATTCACTGTTTAGTAGAAACAAATAGCATGCCTGACACATCTGATCAATATCAGATATAAATTCCACTCCAACACCGAACAACAGCTTCTAAACATCAGCCACTAATAATTTCTAACAACATACTGTACAGGTACCTTAACCAGAGGCATCTCAGCAATGTCTAATACATACAGTATATTAGACCTATAATCTAATGCTGGTGACCTTGACTGAGGTGAAAGCTGGTGTAACCACAAAAGGTCGTGTCCTTAAACGACCCTATGAAATCATATTAGAGTTTTCCAATTACAGAAACTACAACTACGGAAGCTTTGCCGTAGAGAAAAATATTTTTTATATTATTACTATTATATATCATTTTCTATGACATCAGCACTGTTTGGCTGTAAGGCAAACATTCTAGTCCCACATGCATCAATCTGGCTTCATGCAACATTCTTTTTTTTCCTTTTCATTAGCACATATTATTTACATTCTACAATTATGGCTTCTGTAGCTGTACAGCAAGTTTTGTCTCCTCCTACACCACTGTCCCATTGGTGACTATTCTGAGAATTTAATCAAAACAATGTGGACACTCCTGCAACTTTGATGCTGGCTGTCTTGGATCGCACCAAATCAGCAAATAGTGCTGAAAACCTTGACCCATGACCAAAACTCAACCTGTCTTAACATGCCAAGCTGCATTGTTTGTATCGACTTCAGGTAAGATTTAAAAAAGATAGAGTAGGGAAGACTTGTCCACTTTATTAGGAACTTATCTATTAAGCCAACATGCGATAAGAGATTCAGTTCTTGCGAGTTTGAGATAAGCCCGCGCCCATGATACTTGATATGTCCAAAGTTCTTATTCTTGGCAGACTGGAGTGGTTTTCTGCTGTTGTAGCCTATCCACCTTAAAATTTAACACATAGTGCATTTTGAGATACTTTCCTGCTCACCACGGTTGTAAACAACACTTATTTGCGTTACTATATACTTCCTGTCTGCTCAGAGCATCGATCAACATTTTCTTTGTTCTCTCTTTTCAACAAGGCGTTTCATCTTACAGACATTCAGTGCACAGAATGTTTTTTTTTTTTCGTTTGCTGCACTATTTTTGTGTAAACCCTATATACTGTTGTTTGTGGAATTCTCAAACCAGTCGATGCGCCACCAACAAAACCTGTTACGGTTAAAGTCACAGACATCACACTTTTTCTTCATTCTGATGTTTGATATGAACTTCAACAAAAACTCTTGACTTGTACCTGCATGATTTTTTCCATTGCACTGATGACTCATGATTAGATACTGCATGAGTGTACAGATGGAGGATTATTATACAAGAGGAATAAAATATTTTTGAGAAAATGTGTTTTTGCAAAATAATCAATTTTACACTGGTGACTGAAGCCCGGTTACTTACTTTCCTATTTTTTAATGTCGCAAAACGACTTTATACCTTTGCGCATTGCACACTTCGGCATGCACGGTTAGGTTCTGGTACAGCGACAGTGAAAAGAACATGGCAAAAAAAACACTACTGTATGCTTGACTGAAGATATTTCAGTTTAGCAAACACCCATTGTACACAGCTAGCCCAAGTGTACACAAGCACGGCAGCATTGCACTGGGCTGTCTGTTCTCGGCTCATTGATAAGATCGTGTACAGTCTTTTATAGAATAACCCATGTCAATCGCACCTCTTATCTGGTTCTATGACACATCACTCACTCACTCATCTTCTATACCGCTTTATCCTGTATTCAGGGTCGTGGGGACCTGGAGCTTATCCCAGGAGGCTGAGGGCACGAGGCGGGGTACACCCTGGACAGGGTGCCTATCCATCGCAGGGCGTTCTATGACACATCTCTGACATATCTCTTGACATATCCGAGAACACATCAAGGCACACAGACTTCTTGTTTTACTCGATTGCTGCTCCACCGCATTCTTCTTTCGACAATAATTCGATCTTCACCTTTTCTTTCATCCTTGTTAGGTCTGTAAGTCAAGATTTCATGAGTACATTTTAGCCTGAATCAAAACCACTCAGAGGTTCAGTTCTGCGCTAGGAGCCAGAGAAGCACGTGAAAAGATTACTCAAGCGGCCAACTCCTACTAATTTGCTCTCGAATGAACTGCTCGGAAGCCGGTGATTGGCCATCGTACTGCAGCTTTAAGTAGAAAGTAGGATCAGGTGTTTGTGAAGGACCTCATACACGCCCTTACCGCTCTTGGAAGAAACAGGAGGACTGGGAGTGTAAATCCTATTGAGAATCTGAGCTTTAAATCTTATTGTACAATATCTCTGCCGGAACTTCTCACACACACACACACACACACACACACACACACAGAACCTATTATAATATTAAAGCCAGAGAGGCAGTGAAGTAATGGTTGCAGTGATTCAGCGCACACACAGTCACCTCTGTTGTAACATTTGAGAATAACGTCAAGCCGATGCCACATGCATGGCATTTTGCTTACCTTCAGCACTTCGACGGGCACCTGCATCGGCTCCGGGTAGTGCACGGGTGCGTTGATGGCAGGTGTGGGAGCAGAAGGCCCGGGCGGCCGCTGTTGCACGTGATGCAGGTGACGTTGGTGCTCCCGCTGCTCCTCCTGCTGCATTTGTTCACGCATGAGCAGCTGGCGCATGCCTACGCGGGACACCATGGCAGGGGGGCGTGGGGGCCGGGCAGCTGCCGCACAGTCCAGCACGAAAGATGGTGTGATAGCTGCAGAGGAAGATGGAAATCAGAAAGAGATGAGGATGTACACTGGAGGAAGAAGGAGGAAAAAAAAAAGAGGTAAGAATACATTACGTGGTACGCATAACATGAGTATTAGTTGTACATGACTTCGATGCACCTGCTTCAAACAGGTCAGGGTGATGAATTAAGCCGTCTTATCGAACATATCCTGTATCATCAACTGTTTTTCTGGACACCTGCCTTGATATAATCCCCATCTCATCCAATACACCTGCATAACCTGACCAGCTGTGCTGGAACTGCCGGGAGAATTCCAGGAACACTGCTTCATGTGGCAGGAGTACGGACGGGTATCTGAGTGCAATGAAATAAATAATGCCTAAAGCCAAGCAGCATAACCACGTCTCAGATTGAGGAAGTCATGTGAGGGTCATGTGTCCTACTTGTTTTCATCATGTGAGCGGCATGTCCTGGTGGGGCACACCCCCAAAAATTCTCATGCTAAACCTTTTTTTCATCTAGAGGTCTGGGGAGTCCCTACAAGTTTGAGTTCCCCTTTTTATTTCACAGTTGCGACCTGATGCAAATCACCCATGACTTTGCTCTTTTCTGGTTGTTAGACCATTAAAAAGATATACACAAAAAAAAAAAAATCAGCGTTTCAAGGGTGGACAAATAACAAATCCATTACATAGCCTACTAGACCAGTGAAAACTGTACCGTGCTACCAAGTTCGACGTTTCGGCTCCAAGTACGCTCAAAATGGTAGGCGGCTTGTCTGGTCTGGTCCAATCTCAATCAAAACATCGGCTTGATAGATAAATAAAGTTGCATCAAGAAAAAACAACGACAACAACAACAACAACAACAAGAAGTCCAGGCCTGTGTCTTCTGTGTTTCATCCCTAGCTGTTTGGAATGAGCTGGCTCATGTGAATTCTTATGCATTTGGCAGTGTGATGGCATGGCTGGTGCAAAAGCCAGCTCCAGTTGTTAGCATTTACCGCTGACCATGTAAAAAAAAAAAAAAAAAAAAAAAAAAAATAGAGGCTGGATATGGAGAAAAGCTTATTGTGGACGAGGTACAATAAGCAAGACAGCTCCTATTGAGATAGCACTGAAGCTGCATTTAGCCCTCTGTTTATATTTCAGTGGCTGATTTAGACACACACACACACACACACACACACACACACACAGACGCACATACACTGCTGGCTTTGTGGTGACGGATAGTCATCGGAAACTCTCCGGGTTTGTCACCAGGGCCATAGTTTGACTCCTGTCCAGCAGAACCAAGCTCTGGGACTGAGTGGCTCGGGGACAGCGGACACACAGCTGGCTGGACTCACAGCTGGTGGAACACCAGGGATTAGGATTAGGTGCGCAGTAATGTACTAATGACCCTCACAAAGTGAGAGATGTTACTCCTGATGGTTTTGGTGTCACCTGGAATACCGTTATTGTGATCGGTGCTGATTAGCTGTATAACCTGTAATAGAAATCAAACAGTGCAGTCAACTCTGTTGTAAACAGTGTAAAGCCTTGCTTCCTGGCTGGTCTGACTTCATCGAGGCATGGTAAGCTTTTGTAGTTTTCAGCATGGCAGAACCCTTCACTTCAAATCTCTCCCACTCCGCCCATGTGGAATGCCAAGCTTTTGAATGCACTGACTGTGACGTGCAAACGTGCAAACTCGCACAAGTTGCCTATTGTCAGAGCCGGGCCACGATATCACAGAACGTCCACATCAAAGAAGAGGGAGGGAAGAAATCTCATGGCAACGAAAAAGAGGGGTAGTAGAGCAATGGTCTTATAGACACACACACACACACACACACACACACACACTCTCCACAGTGTTCCTAGAGAGTTAATATGCTACGCTTTTTTTAGCAGCCGACACTTCCATGTTAAGTAGTGCCTTTTAACAAGGCAGGCTTAATGCTTCTAAATCTGTGGGCTACAGTTAACTGGATTGTGGGTAATCTGTAGCAATGTGGAGAAATCATACTGATCTTAGAATATGTTTTTGGTTAGTTGTTCGCAACAACCGAATGGTCACATTGAGTACAAATAGTACAGAAATTCCAGCACAATGGAAAGAGGAAGGATTATAATTGCAGTTCTACATTAAATTCCTCCAAAACAATACAATTCATATTAACACCGACTAACATGACGATTCGAGTCGGTCGTACTTTTGGTCACACATATAATTTACAAAAAAATGTCACTCAAGACAAATGCGAACACCTTGGATGCGTCCTTGATTCGTCCTATTTTTAGTTGCAACACCGAGCTGTTGTCCACAGATTCAGGAACAACCTGACCCTAGACCCTAGTTAGGGTACACTCGCCTTCCCCACCCAATGTCTCCCCGTTTCACCCTCTCCTCCTGTCTCTAGCATAGCGGTGAGGCAAGAAGGACCAAAATAGCCTCCTTCGCTTTCTGTTCCTCATTTCGGATACACCCTTTTCCCCTGGGGTAGCTCTAACCAGGGCCTAAGTGAAATACAGAGCCACGTCTAATGTGTACAATGAACTTTCACTGACAGTTTGACAGTATGGGGTTTTACAAGCCTGAGCAGGTGATTTGGAGCAGTGGGGTGGGGTGGGGTGCTGGGGGTTCCCCCAGAGACCTTTTCAGAGAGCTAGATCGATCAGTTCTGGTGCCTTTTTATACAGGAAAAGCTGATAAACAGATTCAAAGACTAGTTAGAGTTGTCAGGTGCCTCAACTCAACTCCTAACTCAACTCCTAACTTAAGAATTAATTGTAAGATGATAAAAAAATGGAATAAAATTATAGTCTGAGAAAAAAAGTTAGCAAATATGCCTTTGGATTACAGTCATCGAATTCAGTCATGTTAGCAATTTAAACCTGACTAGATAAAATTTAAGTCCTGACTGGTTGTCTGGATTCTGTCTGTGCAACCCCACGCTTTTTCCCTTCCTCTTTTATGTCACGCAAGCCCGAAGCTTAGCGCAAAGCTGAAAAACAAAGTGCAAAAGTACACAAACATGACAAACTTTGACTCAGAAAGGTGTTGAAAGAATGAAGGTCTTGGAGGAAGCCGTCTTCAATTAATCAAATTAAACATTGCATAAGAGTCACTTTTTCTTTAAAGGCTACTGTGCTATTGTACTCATGAAGATTGTCCTGTGCTCATCCCAGGAATTACTATACTTATACTCATAACAGCCTTTTAACACACTTAGTACTGTCTGACTTTACATTACACAGTTACAGGAAACGAGTAATGATTTATAATCCCCCTATCCAGTGTAAACCAGAAAAGTTCCTTTTTAAGTCTGGTTCCTCTCATGTTCTTGTATCAGTTTCCAGAGATTTTCCTCGCCATTGTCACCTCTGGCTTGCTCATTTGGATCTAAAGTTACTGTACATCCTGATTTCTGGAACTATATACTGTATATCTGACAAAAAAATAAAAAGTTATAGTTAAATTAAAAGCAGGTTATCTTAGCTAGTGGGCTGTTGGCATCAAAATCTATATTTCGTATAAATTGTGCTTTTTATATTAGGGTTTAAATGTAAAAAGTTATATTTTATATTATATTTGGCTGCTGCAATTGGTGAGCTAAGCACTGCAAAATGCTATTAAATACAATTTACTTTCAATTTCTGATGATAAACAGAAGTTGCCATTATCAACGTCTAATCAATTTCTAACATCACGTCCCATGATAGAAGTTCCCTGAATGATGTAGCTGTCATGTGCCGTGGAGTCATACCACTAGAAACGCCCATCTTAGAACCGACAATCCCACTACAGGCTTCAACCTCTTTATATATATATATATAAAAAACACATAAACATCACATTGCATATTATTCTTATTGACTTCTGTTTTTACACTATGTGAAGCAAGTCAGTTATGTCCTCATATTATACCAAATAGAGAAGTGCACTTTTGCAAGCCAGCCAGTTTCATTTTTCTGTAAAAGACTGATTGAAATAAAGTAAAAACTTCAGATGGTAAATCTCTCCAAACTTCGGGAACCTCATGAAAAGACATATAAAAATATATATATATATTAATTAATAATTAAGTAAAATGTTACACAATTATTTAAAGTTTCAGTCAGTTTAACCTGCACAGGAGGCAATATCTTATCGACGTTGGTAATTTTTTGGGTATTAGCGTTTATCTAAAATTAACAGCACATTATTAAGCATGGTTCACACCGCAGGAGTAGCACTTCTACTTGAGTGTTGATTAAAATACTACTGGGGCAATCAAAAAAATTTCCCAAGGTAAACCTAAAGTTTCAGTTCCAGTCTGTTCTCAACAACACACTACAGAAGGATCTTCCAGAGACAAATGCATTATGAATTATGAATATTATAGAATATGGTGGAGATTTAGCATATTTATTATCTATTGTTCTGCCATAATTTACCATTTTTAAAATACCAATTCAAATGCATTTACTACATTCTTTCTTCTTCATTTAATGCCTTTTGTTCAATGCCACTCTATTTCATACACATAAATACTGACATTACTATTTACCAGAAATACTGCGCTTTAAAAATTTAACTTTAACTGAGGTTAAAAATGCAACGGCAATAAAAGGGCTCGCCAGTTCCATCTAAGACCTACCTACTTATTGTGATCATGTGACTTGCTCATGCTCATGTTCACTTACAATAAAGATAAAGTTGGATTAAAATGAGGTGTATATGTAATTTTAATTGCGACTTCCTCCCGTTCTATGTGAAGACACACCTATCACTTATTCCATCCAAATCAATCATAATTATCAACACGGGGATATTTATACACTATCGTGAAAAAAAGGAAATCACGTCACTATTTGTGGCAGTAACATTTTGGAAAGTGGATTGACTGATGGATTATGGTTTCATTATTTATGTCCATCCATAATTCAAGCTGACGTCTCTAAGCGATGGCGGGTGCAATGACCTTTGAGTTCATGCCAGCGGGCATGGCTGTATTTCTATTACAGCTATTGAAGCCCCCAACCTCTAGCAGCCCACATGCACTTACACACACCTAATCTTACACTACAGGCAATTTGGAAATGTCAATCAGGTACAAAGCACACGGTGTCTTTTAAATGTGTAAGGAAACTAGTGTACCTGGAGGAAATCCACCAAGCACAAGAAGAACATGCAAACTCCATGCATGCAGACAGCAGGCAAGAACCCTAAACTGTGTAAGGGTGACAGGGCTAACCACCAAGCCATCAGACATGTGACTATTCTGAGACTACATCTTTCTATGCCTTTGTTTGCTTAAAAGGGAATATTTACATGTAAAGAAACAATGCAGTCATGCATCTTTAATTAGACTTATATTCAAAACCAAATCTCACTCTTTGCACTGCTACTGTGTAGTATACAGAAGCACCAATGCTTTCTGACCTCTCGCGACACTACACTTTACTAATTAAATTTTGATTCCTTGCCTCGAAGCAAAGAGCCTTTGTTTACTGTGCCTCAAATTAGCTGATGAACCGCTGCCATTTTTTAAACTCATGTTATGTCATAAACTGAGCTCTAAATTCACATTTCATTATATCCCTAAACAACACACGAGCATAACCCTAACAAAACACATAAAACCCTTGGAAAACTTCCTGGATTGCTTACAGAGGCCTTGTTCAATGGTGCGTTCTCTACCGCTTTTGTGTGTCGCTATTTATTTGTCTCACAGGACGAGGCCACAATTATCTCTTTGTGCAAAACAATTACTGAAAGTGATCCGGGTGTCACTACGATACATTGAGCCTTCTGTCTCCTTGCGCTACGCCGGGGACAGCCTAACAACAGGGGGAAAAGAGACCCGCGGTATAAGAGGTGACGGCTTCAGAAAAGGTAGCGGTGTAGGTGTTCAGAGGCCTGCACGATTTCACACTCACGGCTCCTGACAGAGGTTAATAACCCTGCAACAGCTGCATGGCAACAATAGCATGTGGCTTATTTTTAGAGGTGCACTTACCACAGGGAGCATAGCTAGAGTTACATGGAGTGAAATGTAAGAGTAACTTGACATTAATCGTATAAACACACCATTTTAACACCTACAGGCTCAAACCAGAAATGATTCAATTGCTAATTTAGAGTATATTCAAATAATCCTTATAAATCATTCATACAAAAGAAAAAACAAGGTACCAAGTACCAAAAAATGATAGATAGCTATATCTTGAAAAAAGATAGTTTATCAAGATATAGCTGTCCTTCAGGAGGGGAATACATTTTATGTATTTGTTCCACATGTATGACTGCGCAAATAACAGCTGAGGCTCAGCAGTTAAGTAATGGTCTAGGACTGCTGATCAGAAGGTTGTGGGTTCAATCCCCGGCACTCCCAAACTGCCATTGTTGGGCTCTTGATCAACGGTCTTACCTCTAGCTACATAAAGGCCCTAACCCAGGCTTTCTATCAAAAAGACAATTACTTCAACTGCGCTGTAAGGCTGCTTCTTCACATGTATTAGACATTTCCATACGCATATAATGAGATGACATATGACCTGCGCCATAACCTGTACAATACATCAATAAAGAGTTACAGAGATTTATGAACTGGAACAGTAATATGACTTCATTATAGTAATTCTTTATCTGTTGTTGTCTCATAACAGTTGCCACAAATAACAGTGATAAAATATGCCCTGGTCAACCTACCTGGCCTTGTGTATTCAAGAGTCCCAGCCATGCTTCATATCAGATTCAAAGTTTTGTAACAAATCCCAAAAATAAAGCATTAAGAAACAAAAGTCACAAATTGAATCCTACAATGCGTCACCGTGACCGCTGTCTACCGAGACGTGTACCTCAGATCACTGCTCGGTTTAACGGCGCCGGAGCTGGTGGCGGCAGCCACTCTCCTCGTGAGACTGAGGGAGAATAAGACCTACAGGAAAAGCCTTAGTCATGCACGAAGCCCTGTTGTCCAGCGTCTACAACTCCCTTCTTCCCCCGCCTCCACTTCCCCTAAATTACACAAGAGATGTTTGGAAGTCTCAGAGAAGAACAACGGCCCTTAGTGTCCCAATTCCCTTTCCTAGAGCGATGTTCTCTTCTACTTGTCTTAGGGAACTAGTGTGGCTGTGGTGGGCGTCTGCTGAATCAGTCTGCCCGAATGGATGAGCACTTCGCTTGCGTTGGATGAGTGTTTACACAAACTTAGCATATCGGACTTATTGTAACAGCCTATGGAAATCGCCTCCAGGCGTATTTTACATTACTGTTTTTTTACATACATAACTGCGGTGTACTAATGAATATAGGTGAATCAAGAGCAGGGGAGGTGAACTTGTATTTGCCTTGGAAAGAGACAAAACAGGTGAAAAAGGAATGAAGCTACAACCACACAATTACACATGGTGATACATATGAATGTAATTCATATTGCTTCTCCTGATTCAGGGCCTCTGCGTGAACCCTAACATTAAGTTAAACTAATGTGTAGATATCTTGGTTAAGATATCTACACATTATATACACAGTATATAATGATCAGTATATAT
>JAQMYJ010000016.1:15201785-15224926 GCA_030014305.1 Clarias laeviceps | reverse complement strand
TGTGTGTGTGTGTATGAGAGAGAGAGAGAGAGAGAGAGAGAGAGAGAGAAAGTGTATATTGTATATATTACACACAGACTGATATATTTCAAGTGTTTATTTCTTAACAATTTTTATGATTATGGCTTACATCTATTGAAAACTCAAAATTCAGTATCCCAGAAAATTTGACTATTGTGAAAAAGTTCAATATATATCATGTTGTCACACTCTAATCATCCAATTAACACAAAAGACCTGCAAAGGTTTCCTGAGCCTTTACATGGTCTCACTCTGATTCAGTAGGCTACACAATCATGGGGAACACTGTTGACTGGACAGTTGTCCAGAAGACGATCATTGACACCCTGTACATGGAGGGGGTAAGACACAAAAGGTCATTGCTAAAATAGCTGGCTGTTCACAGAGTGCTGTGTCCAAGCATGGAAAGTTGAATGGAAGGAAAAAAATATCTTAGAAAAATGTGCACAAGCAACAGGAATAACCACAGCTTTCAGAGGATTGTGAAATGAAGACCTTTCAAAAAATTTGGGAGAGATTCACAAGGAGTGGACTACAGCTGGAGTCAGTGCTTTAAGAACCACCACGCACAGACATATCCAGGACATGGGCTTCAACTGTCACATTCTTTGTGTCAAGCTTTTCTTGAACCAGAGACAACGTCAGAGGCGTCTTACCTGGGCAAAGAACAAAAAGGACTGTTGCTCAGTGGGCCAAAGTCCTCTTTTCAGATGAAAGTCAATTTTGCATTTCATTTGGAAATCAAGGTCCCAAAGTTTGGAGGATGAGATGAGAGGCACAGAATCCAAGTTGCTTGAGCTCCAGTATAATGTTTGTACAGTCAGTAGTGGTTTAGGGAGCCATGTCATCTGCTGGTGTTGGTCCACTGTGTTTTATCAGGTCCAAGGTCAGCACAGCTTTCTACGAGGAAGCACTTCATTCTTCCTCTGCTGACCTGGTTTAAGGACCATGGTATCCCTGTGCTTGACAGTAAACTCGCCCAACCTTAACGACTTAGAGAATCTATGCGGTATTATGAAGAGGATGATGCGACACAAGTACTGAGTGCTGTACATGTTCATACTTTTTGGTGGTACAACATTTGTGTTAAAAATCTTTTTTTTAATTGGTTTTAAGTAATATTCTAATTCTTATCTTAGTGATACTGAATTTTGGGTTTTCAATAGCTGTAAGTTACTTATAATCATCAAAATTTAAATGAATAAATATTTGAAAATATATCAGTCTGTGTGTAATGAATATGTAATACGAGTTTCACTTTTTGAATTGAAATTCTGAAATCAACTTTTTGATGATATTCTACATTATTGAGATGCACCTGTATATCCTAATAGTATGGAAAATTCAAAAAGAAATAATAGTTGATGGACAATGAACAGGCCCAAGCACCTGCACCATCATCCACCTGGACTAGAAAGACAACAGGCACAGTGGGCACATGCATTTAAAGGAGGAATTATGTCATAATGTGACATATTAGTAGGTCACACCGTGAGCGTTTCTCTAGGATTCCTCACCGACAGTAACAGTAGGCAATATCGTTACCAGCCTGTATATACATAAAGAAGTTATTTTCACTGTAAGTTTAAGGCCCCACCGCAAAAATACTAATAGTGTGGAAAGATCAAAATGGAAACATACAGGCATTAAAAAACTTTAAAAGTAGATGGCGCTGTGGCTTAGTGGTTAGCACTCTCACCTCCAGGATTCGGGTTCGATTCCCGTCTCAGGTCTGTGTGCATGGAGTTTTCATGTTCTCCCCATGCTCGGAGTATCTCCCACAGCCCAAACACATGCAAATTATGCTAATTGGCGTTCCCAAATTGCCTCATGGTGTGTGAATGAATGTGATAGTGTGTGTATGTGTGCCCTGCGATGGATTGGCACCCCTTCCAGGGTGTCCTAAGTCTCCTGGGATAGGATCCAGGCCACCCGCAACCCTTTATACAGGATAAAGTGGTACAGATGATAAGTGAGTGAATGTCAGCAATACTTAACTCTGTAGTTTATCTGACTTCCTGAATGCCTTCTGTTTATATAACACTCCTTTAAAACATACACACACGCGCACACACATGCACGCACAATGTCAGCAGTGCTGCTTCTCTACTCAAACAAAACGAAACATTCATGTCAAGGGTTGGAACTTGTAATATTTATTACAACAGACATTTCAAATGAATCATCCCACATTCTTCTGTTGATAAAACAGTCAAATCTAAAGACTCTATAACCTGTGCAAAATAAACTTAACAAGCATTGCTTGCTAGAAAAAAAGGAAAAAAAAAAAAACACTACCGTAAGATATAAAGCTGTGTCTGAGCCAGTAAAAACAAACTGAAAAACTTGTGTACAATACAACCCTTCCACACATCATTTAACTGGTGAAGCATGCATGATTGCGACTGTACACACAGTCCTAGAAGTTAAACCACTGCCACCTTGGCCTTATCTTAAACATGTAAGCTAAAAGCTAATTTCTGAGTTTACACAAATAAGTCATGAAGCAGAAATACCGCCTCTACTGAGCGTGCTGCAGATCTGCGAGTCTTGGAGGATCATTTAAAAGGTGCATTAGAAGATCGATGGTTTAAACGTCTACGCGTTTGTGTATTTTTTCCTCCAAAATCTTTCATTTACAACAGTGTGTGTCTATTTAGAGTGGGCTTACACAAGCAAGAAATGTGATGTGCAAGCAAATACAACACGTTATTGTAATCCTCCAACAGAAAGAGCTGGGAATCACCTTTTTAAAGTACAGAAATCTGAAACAGGTCTCTGACTAGTAATAACATGGTGCGGAGAAGCATGTTGTGGGCCTAATAAAGAAAAACATAATCATCACTAATGATAGAATCACGCATTAATCTTCAAGTGTCAGGCGCAAGACGGCATAGGGAACTGAGGGTGCCACCAGTCCATGAGACGCACACTGTGGACAGGGTCAAGCACCACCTGGACGCCTTGCTCCCCTCGCAGCTTTTTCCCCCGGAGTATGGGCGAATCCTGGAACTCCAAGCGCACCCGGTGGTGCCGCATGTCTGTGCTCACGTTAATGGTAAACTGAAAGAGGCAGAAAGAGAATAATGTGAGTTCACTTAATGTTTTTGTATAGATGCAAGAAAAGCAGAATAATGTGTGTCAGCGGTATACACCTGAATATTAAATGAAAAGAAGCGTGAGATGAAGCAGATATACCATTAGCATAAGGGGTAGGATGTCTAGCTAGGAATCATACTGGAATATCATTTAGGAGTTAAACACAGATATGCATAAGACATTTAATAATTTCCTGCAGATATTCTCAAACTGAACAGATTATTTCTAAGAACAATTTATAGGACAGCATGTTATAGGAACTTGGCAATGAGTTACAGTCCTGACTTTCTCCAAGCCATTTCCACATGTTTTGACTATTAAAGGAGTTCATGGGAGTCCAGTGTTTCAGACATGAATTTGACAATCCAATCAAGGTTCAGGTGTACTGAAAAAAAACAACAACAACAAAAAAAAACCACCTTTCTACCTTGATGGTATTCAAGCACTAGTGAAACGCTGGGATGAGTGCATTAGGGTAGTAAGGGATCATATAGAGAAATAAAGAGTGCTCTGTACAATCAAAAGTCCCGATTTGACCCGAACATCTGTTGTAGTTTAATATCAACACATCGTAATGTACATCGGTCTGGATAACTTTGTTTAAAATGCTATGCAACACTGTGCAAATGACCTTCTGATGACTTTGATCTTTGTAAAGGTCCTTTATTTCACTTTACCATAGGTAGACCCTGGTCAGTGCATATACAGTGATTCCATTAGTGTGTTGCTCAATCGAGTGTCTTTAGAGAGATTTCTTATAAAGAGCGATTTCTTTATTCTTTTCCGATAAAACAGTGTTTCCGTTGTGTGCGCGTGTGTGAAAAGAGTGGAGGAAGGGTAACGCACGCACGCACAGCGCGCCCAAACTGAAACACTTATCTGTCTGGGTTTATTTTTAAAATAAAAAGTTTTTTTTTTTTTTTAAGTAAAGTGCAGGTTAATTTGTTTTATTTTTACTTTATACTATTTTTATGTATTTATTTTTTGGGGCTGTGGAATGAATAATTTGAGTTTCCATTATTTCTTATGAGAAAATTCGATTTGGTTTATGAGTGTTTTAAAATACGAGCCCGCTTCTGGAACGAATTATGCTCGTAATCTAAGGTTCCACTGCACACACACACAGACCTTTTCATTAGGAACACATGCAACTGTCCAATGAGCTGATCATGTGGCTGCAGCCTGATGCAGATTTCTTATGTTTACATCAAACGTCTGAATTAGGAGAAACTGTGACGGTTGTGACTTTTATAGTGGCACAGTTGTTGGTACCACATTGGCTAGTTTGAATATTTCAAAAACTGCTGATCTCCTCGGAATTTCACACAACCTCTACGTTTTACACAGAATAGTGGAAAAAACAAACAAACAACAAAAACTACTGAGTGCGTTGACAGTTCTGTTATTGGAAATGCCTTGGAGATAAGTGGGTTAAGGGTAAAACTGCTCAAGTTGCTTGGAAGTCTCCATTAACTTACTGTATATAAAATCATTCTTTACATCTATAGCAAGCAGAAAAGCATCTCAGATTGTATAAAAAAATCGAACCTTGAGGTGGCTGGGCTACAAATCTAAAAGACCTCGCTAAAAAGAAGAATCTGAGGCCATTATAGACACAGGCTCTCCCAAACTAGACGGTCACTATATAACTCTGTTAGTATGTACATACATACACACACACAGAGTTATACACACATTATAACCCCCAGCTGGTCTGTTTTAGTTAACATGTAGAAAGTTTACATGCAGGTTTATTAAATTTTTCATTAAAAGCATTTAATGAGAATTATCTAATTACTGTACTAACACTGTACAGGCTACACAACCATGACATCATTCTGGATTATTCCTTTACAGCACCACCAGGCTACAACTACTGATTAAAGCCTTAAAATGCATCCTGTTTCATGTCATACTGGATAAACAGTGCAAACTGCAGTATCACTGACCAGGGAGAGCGTCATGCCCATGACGACAGAAATGAAGATGAAGTTCAGAGTGGTGACGCGCAGCAGGTAGCAGTCCGAGTCTGGGTTTGTGTTGACGTCCTTGTAATGCCTGGGCAGCACCAGACCGCAAGGAGAGCCATTTTTCACCTTGGCTGGCTGAAAAATAAAAAACAGCAAAGAAAACGTGAATACTGCTTGAGACAACGTGTTTTTTTTAACAAGCGATGCAAAGCCAAGAGTGCTCAACTAAACACCAAGGTCTACATCCCAATAATGCTTTGATTTAATAAATCATCAGTGACCGTGAACCTGGGCAACTAGTGACTTTCATAGACGTGTTAGTAAAGGGCATAAAAATACCTGCTTCTCAAACTTGAAATTGAATTCCCACATGGGCTCGGCTCTAGTTCCAGAGACTTTGTTGACCCAAAACAGCAAACACTACAAATAAGGGAGAAGAGGAGAAACCATTATGTATAAACGTAATGCATGCAGTGTAGAGAAACGGTGTATTTTTCCACAGCTGGCAATATTTTTTTTCTTTCTTTAGTCTCCTGCTTAGGCGACATATTGCTGCTCATGGCTGTTTATTGAAACAGTGCATCCAGTGTTGAAGAGCAAACATCCAACCTTACAGAGCATTTTGAATAAGACGCGGAGTTATTTTTTGTTTGTTTGCTTTTTACCTCCAACCAATTCAGGTCCAGGTTTTTATCTTTTTTTCTTTTTTTAATACATTATACAGGATCAATGGATGGACAAATGGATGGAATAACTATCCATCTATCCATCTTACTGGCCAACGAAACATTAGTGATTGTGTACAAACATTTATGACATACTGAATTAAAAGTATTTAATTACCAATATTGGTTGTTTACAAATCACCTCACTTGAGACAGAAGCTCCCAGGGCAAGAAGTAAAAATAAATAAATAAATAAATAAATATATATATATATATATATTAAAATAAATAAATAAATAATTATAATTATAATTAATAATAATATTGCACTAGTTTAGATGATATTCCCCTGAGAATTATATAAACAGAGGATATTTTATAATTGATAATTCTGTGAAATATTTTTATGGGCCTTATGTTAATCTCATCTTAAATCAAAGCGATTTTACAAAAGAACTGAAAGATGTGCATGTCATCAAGGCAGTAGATACAAGCTTGCAATGCACTGGATCAGGCATGCCGTATTGCTGAGTCATGCCTTTTCCCCCTCATGCTCTTCTTTGATTGGCAGGTTGGGCTGTCAACCAAGCCGATGGTCCATTTTTATTTTTTGTTCTTAACTGTTAGGTGTTAGTGGTGTTGCTTAAAGTTGCTGTTAAATCTTTGCAATGTAATGACAAACAGGAATACAGGGGTACAGACACCAAGCAAGCGGAGAAAAACAATAACTTTAAGACATGCAATGTCAAAGAAACAGTACACTGTTTAATCCCTCTCATAAACCATAAATCCATAAACCACAATCAAATTTTTAGAGCTAGTAATTGTGCTTCATATGTAGAAAATCACGTCCTGTAATTATCGTGGTAACACACCACACAAACACCTTTCTCATCCTCCATGGCGTCAGTGGCATTATTTTTATGTTACTAACCTTGGAATTAAGTAGTGTGTTTGGAGTCGAATCGGGAAGCTGTGGAGTCTTGGACACTCGGAGGCTGAACGGCTCGTAGAGATGAAAGAGGGAGCGGATTACACGGGCACGGAGAAAACGCATCTTTAAAAGAGAGTCAGGCTGAAGGCAAGAAGGGAGGTCTGCATCAAGACTATAGTGTCTGAAAGAAAGAGAGAGAGAGAGTAAATAGAAGAGAATTATTAGATTAGAGTGGTGAGTCAAACAGTTAAGGCTCTGGCTTCCTGGTTGGAAGGTTGGGGGTTCAAGCCCCAGCGCCACACAACTGCCACTGTTGAACCCTGAAGCAAGACCCTTAACCCTATCTGCTCCAGAGGCGCTGTATCTATTAATGACCCCAACTTCCTGACTGAGATATTTAAAAGAATCAATTTACTTTGCTGTAAGGTACATGTAACAAATAATTGAATCTTAACCTTAATAATGAGAAAATCATATTCTCCATCACCATACCTTAAACACACTGAAGGCCACATGACTGAACCTTTCAAAATCTAATTCCGTCACATACACAACCATACACTGTATGACATGCAGTGAAATGCTTATAGGACTGTCTTTGACCTAAAAATATTACACAACAAATGAAAAATGAAAAAAAAAAAAAAAGAAAAACTCCCCTAATTAAACTAAACTAATGAGAGTTTGCTATGAAAAACATTTAAGCTGGAAATTAAGTTACAAAATAAAATAGATTTTTTTAATTACAAAAGAATAGAATTTACAAAATATAAACTGACAAGTATAAAAAATATGAAAGCATAGAAGTGTAAAAATATGGTGCGGGTATGACAGCAGCAGTATGATAAGAATCCGGGAGTATGAAATGATACGAGATGATACGGTATGTTAGCAGCAGGGTGATCATCCATGGCCTGACATGCAAGTCAGTCCTCATTTTATGTTCAAATGAGCAATGTGCAAACAAGAAATGCAGTTTGTGAGGAATGTGCTACATCATGAAAGACTAGTGGATTAATAGGATTTAAAGAACTATCATGATCCATATATTATCATGAAATATATTTTAATTAATACTGATTTCTGTCTGATTTATGGCTCGAGGATTATTAAGAAAGGAAACCGTATCTTATTCATCCACTAGTCTCTCAATCCATGGAAGTGAGAGTCGTATACATACTAAAGAGAAACAGACCAATGTAAAGAACCCAGGGAACAAGATAAAATAATCTGTTTTTATTTGTAATACTACCAATAAAGTGCTATTGTATATGTTGCTTTGCATTTATAAGTATTGCTGAATGTAAAAATTTTGCTCTTGATCCTGTAGATCAGTTTCGGTGGCATGTCATTTCACCATGGCAAGAAACACTGTATTAAAAGTTGTTTCATCAGGCTGGATCACATGTTTTGCTGGTTTGTATTTCAACACTGTTTGCATAAAATATGAATTATCTAAATATGTGCAATTACACAGTCCCCTAAACAACTGTGACTCATACACACTAACTCAGTGCATGGACAGCGTAAAATGATTATCCTACTAGAAACCGATAATTGATAATTCTGCGGCTTGAGTATGTCCATTCAGGACACAGTTTTAGGCATCTAAAGAATTAAACACTTCACTTATACACTTTCCTTTAGCCAAATCTCCACTTCTTGTTTATTTTACTTAGCACTTATCATCTAGATGGTAAATTAAGGCACAAAAGGCACATAATTTACAGTAATGTTGGAAGCGTTAACCTACCTATTAGTACTTGACACAAAATTTAGCAACAGAGCAATATGACACGCATCACTGCTCAGGGAAGTTGCTAGAGAATCACCTAATGTGACTCCACCTAGTTCCCTAATTTCCGATTAACGTTAGATGTTTGACCTTGCCAATCCAGGCCTATAAAAAATTAATACCATATTTATCCTTACCTGATATGAAGGGTGTGCTACAAACACCTGCATTTTTGATCGCCTTAGTTCAATCCTTTTGTCTTGTCACATTTAACCATGGTTGTAAAGGCTGTTAAAAGCTAGTAAAAGCTGGTATGTGATAAAACTTGAAGTTAAAAATGACTTTGTTTGATTCTAGCATGTAACAACACAGCAAGATAATATTTTCGGTAGCTGATGCCCCCAAGTTTCTATCGTTTTGCCTCGAGCAATCACAGTAAGGTAATCATGACATTGGCAGTTAAAGGGTTTGTTGTGAACATATAACTGATTCTGCACTGAGCAGTCTAGACTCTCAGTTTAGATTAGACAGTGTAATCTTATTAGTTATGGTACACTTTCAAAATAATTGAGCAAACTCAACATCGTCAGGCCACTTCCCAAAAGTCTAAAATGGACAACCATTTGCCGTTGGCAATCTCTGGTTATAGATGACAATACAGCATGACAAATGACATGATGTCATTTACAGAATTGTCATTACAGTTGAGTAGTACCTCAAATGTAACTGAAATTTGAAAACTAACCCTTGAGCACGCCAAGAATTGGCAAAGGGTTCAGTGAGGAAAAGAAGGGCTCAGTCCTGGCTTTACTGGCACAGGGATAGAACGAGTATCAGGTTGTTTCCATCCATAAAACTTCAAAGATGGTAGTACACAGGAACAGTCAAACAGTTAACTCTGGGGACAACAAAGCTACAGATTGGCAGAGGATGAAAACATATCTCTACTGACAGGGATGCCCACAAACTCATTTCAATGCCACTCAAACGTAGGATGACAGCAAGTGAAATTCAAACACAGTGGAAAACTGAAGGTGGGGTTGAAGAGCACAGTGAAGACAGTTTGAAACCAGCTTCTAGTGGCGAGGCTGAAGTCATGCAAAGACAGAAAAAGTGTGTTTCCTCAATAAGAAGCCATGCTAGGCTGAGGTTTGTAGAAGACCACAGAAATGTTGGGGGGAATCGAGCAACATACAAGGTAATCATGGAAGAAGATTCGCTTCTTTCTGCTCCAAACATGTTCCCCAACTCTGAAGATTTATATTTCTCCACAGGACGGTGCTCCATGCCACACAGCGACGTCAATCAAGGTGTGGATGGAGGACCGCCCGATCAGTGTCAGTCCAATTCTGAACCCAACTGAAAGCCTCAGGAATGCGATTAAGAGGAAGACGGATGGTCAAAAGACATCAAACAAAGGTGAGCTGCTTGAATTTTTTGCACAAAGAGTGGCATGAACTTACACACAGGCAATGTGAAAGACTGGCTGAGGACATGCCAAGATGCATGAAAGGTATTATCAGGGTTATACGTTGATTTCTGAAAATTCCAGATTTAAAACATTGGTGCCATATTGTTTAACAGTTGTTTTCTTTGTATTGTCCTAGATCTGCAAACACTGCATCTTTTTTATTATTTCGATGTGTTCACATTTTCTTTAAATAAATGTTTTAAATAATATTTTTTATTTTGAATTTGGAAAAATTATTGTCAGAACAAAACTGTTCATTTCATCAAAACACACCTATACCATAACATGCTCTCTATTTTTTTATTAGGGAGCTTTTCAAGTGGAAAGAAGAAAAATACTTTATGTTTCGCTTAAATGATATTTCTTTAAAAAAAAAAAAAGAAAAATTTGAGGAAAATTTTATGTATTTTATTTTGGCTCAAATATATATCAGAGTAAATATTTCCACTTACTGATCGTTAAATAAAATTTCACTCACACCTGCTAAAGAACTAAACTGACATTCCACATGAAATTCTATTCTATAAATAGAAATTCATTCTCTAAATGCTATATGATTTGCTACTCATACTGTCTATAAACAGCTTTACTAGAACTGCTGCTACACATAAAGGTCTTCAAAGTTCATGCCATATAACGAACAGTATATGATGGACAAAGAAAACCTGCTTTAATTGTCCCACCTCTTATACAGTCTCATCCAAAACGCTGCAGTGCACGTAACTGTCCAGGCATTCTTGCAGATCAGTGCAAACCTGCAGATGTCTTCAGGCCGGATGTAGGCAGCAAGAACATGCCATATGTCAATCGGATATTCTTCCCCATCAACACCTTCACCATTTTCTATAACAGACAAAAAGATTAAAAGTCAACTACAACTATATCTGCACATCAACTTAACAAGCAGCTTCAAACATTGCAGGTTATTAGTTTTACAACACCTGATGAATGTTTTAAAACGTTGCTGATATTGATAAATGTTGTCAATTTCACAACACAAGCTCTCTTAGGGTTGTTTAAAGCCGGAGGCAATATGCCATTAATCATCCCGTTTACTCTACAGAACCTGTTTACTGTTCCTTCCCTTTTTTATATGCAGTGTTTATGTTTATAGACTGCAAGTCATGCCTAGTGGCAAAGTTATGAGAGCCCTGTTACCTTTGCGTCTCTTGTTCTTCTTCTTACGTGACCCTCTGCATTCTTCATCACCTTCCTCAGAGTCCAGCTCTTTACTGCTGTCGTTCACATCTTTAGCCACATCGGCTGTTGATGACAGGACCTCCTGTACAGGACCTTGTGAAGCCTCCAGCCCACAAAGAAGCTTCACTGAAGCAGAGATGTAAAACGATATTTTATAAATGTAACAAAAAGCAGAACAAACAGGGAAGTCAAACAATATTTTATAAATATATACACATATATGGGGCGGTGGTGGCTCAGTGTGTTCGAGGCTCTGAGCTATTGATTTGAAGGTTTAAGCCCCAGCTCTGCGAGGTTGCTGCTTCTGGGACCTTGAGCCTTGACCCTGTCTACTCCAGGGGCACCATATAATAGACTCCAGCGTCCTTACATATTTGGAATATGCCAAAAGTAAAGAATTTTACTGTGCGGTAATGTATATGTGATGAATAAAGACTGAATTTAACTTTTATATATTTTTCATATAAAATTTATATACATGTTTCATTTAATAAGTCATTTATTATCACCAATAATTCAGTCAAATATTTCTACAAAGTGATACTGATTGAAGTATGAGGTTGCATACTTCAAGCTATATTTATTCATTAGCACTTCTTCCCATAAGCACAGACAATGCTTGTGGGAGGATGGAGACGATGCAAACTACACACACAGACCAGAGGCAGGAACAGAATTCTAATTCCTGAAGGTGCGAGGCCACACACACATTATATGAGAGAGAGAGAGAGAGAGAGAGAGAGAGATTGCAGTATGCAACCTAATAACTGAATTCAACAGAATGAATCAGTGAGTCAGTGAGAAGTAGTAAATGACTCATTTAAAAGCTTCATTCTGCTCTTCACTGTACACAGTTTTATTGACCCCAGTGATCCACACTCATATTCAGATTTCTTTATCTGGCCTATGGCTTACCCTTTTTTTCAAACGCATTAGCAACAGCTTTTTTTAGTCTTCCCGACTTGACGATGGCAGGATCGGCGTTGGCATAGTCAGCCACCGTTACTGCAATCAAAGCGACATGACAAGACAGACCGGAAGTTACGTTCCCATATCTGCAACAATTCAAATGATGTAGCCTAACCAGGCTATAATTTTGTTACACTCACAAAACATCAAGCAACCCTTCCTTAACGTACTAATTACAGGGGGAATCGTTAAATAAGCACCAGTTTAACATATATTATCCGCGTTTGTAAGAGTTTTGCGGGAAAACAGACAGCCAGCTAACACTGAGTGCTAACTCTAATACCTGACTCCGAGCAAACATCGTCGGCTCGAAATTTCAGCCGTTTTCTGTTCCCTTTCTTGGGCATGGCAACGTCGCGAGTCTGTGACTTTCTACCGTGATTGCGTGCCCTGCCATGTTTCCAGCAGAGGTAACGAAAAACAGAGAAAAGTGAGAGAGAAATTGAAATAAGCTCCTCCGGGATCTTCAGCCATCATGGAACTAACCTTTCCGCGCACGTACTTTCACGCGAGACATCGGAAATCTCGCGCGACGGGGATTGGATCGCGCTCTACCTCCGAGCTGAAGCAACCAATCTGCGACAGTTCTTTCTAACCAAGGTCAAGATGGCCCTTAGATGACGTCATGTCAGATGTGTTTGTACAAGAAACTACCGCTTAAAGGAGTGGCCGATTATAAAAAATTATAAAATATATATTATAAAAAATGAAATATAATCAAATTAAGTAAAATAAAACAAAAGTAAATTAAATATAATAAAAATGAAATAAAATGAAAAGGAATAAATTACATACATAAAAATATATAAAGAATAAAGAAGAAAATATAAATCGCGACATCTTGAATAAACAAAGGAGTTATAATAATAGGCCATAAAATAAAATTAAATATAATAAAATAAAATTAAATGTATAAAAGAATATATAATAAACTAAATAAAACAAAATAAATGTGTACTGGAATAAACATCGAATTAAATAAAAATTAAAACATATATAGTATAATTAAATGAAATTACATTAAAATAAAATAAAACAAAAGAAAGAACAATAAAATAAAATAAAAATAAAATGAAATAATAAAATAAAACAAAAATAAATTAAGAATAATAAAGGAGAAAATATAAATCGCAGCACCCTTAATAAATAATTACAGTGCAATAATATGAACAAAAAAGAAAAAATATTTAAATACAATTTAATACAACTGCAACAACAAGAATAATAAAGAAGAAAAAATAAATCGCGATTTATTTACTTGCGATGTTTAATTCATTAGGTTTAATAGATCAGAACATTTTCAAACTTGCTTTTACCACATAACTCAATTACTACCCTGACTTCAGACAGCTGTATCACATTTGCTGACATACAATGCGTTTGATCACGTATAACAAATGATTCATGCACATGACTAATATATCCGTTTATAAGTAAGACATGGGAATGCAATGCTTATTTCGAGCACAGGAGCCAGTATAGAGACACTGGCGTCTCACGCCACGCCACGCCCCTGATATAAATATATAAATATATAAATATACTGTTATTTAGGTTACAGGAGAAATGATGCGCGGTTGAGGATCAGAAGGCTTCCGGCAGGGGGCGCTGTATGGAGCGCTAGTTCAGTCCTCAGTCCTGACAGCCACAGTGTGCATGACAGGCAGAGCGCGCGCGTGGTGCTGATGCGAGAGGAACACGCCGGGTGTTTTTAGGAGCGATCGCGGACGGACATGCACAGGCTCTTCACTCAGGCATGCACACGATGGTGTTTAAATCTCGGCTGTCTGCCCTAGAGCGTCTGCGTTATCGCGGATGAATCCAGGCTATGTGTTTATTATATTGGAGATAGCGGATCAGCTGCGTTCCTGCGCGCTTGGAGGAGGAGGAGGAAGAAGAAGAAGAAGAAGAGAAGGAGGAGGAGTTGGCTTGTGGCGGATGGCAGATGGCAAAGGGATCTGGAGGATGCGATGGACACGATAACCGCGATAATCACTGCAACTGGTGGGCGTTAAATCAGCGCGATTGTGAACCGGCTGAAGCATGCAGGCAGATGCGCTGACGTAAGTGATCTGTCCGTCAAAAATGCCACGGCGCCCTGGAATCAAGGTGGAGAGTGTCAGAGTGGAGAAAGCCTACACCCATGCAATGACTAAAGGTCAAGTACAGAGTAGTGTAGTGTAGAGAAAGGCATGGTTTTTAAACAAAGTCCAGTATCAGTATGGTTGCCTTTATTTTGCAGACTCATGCGAACGTTAAGGCATCTTCAGTGAGTGATCCCAAGCACTGATTGTCTAAAGCAAAGCATCACCTTGTCTAACTCACCGAGGAAACTCTTCCTCCAAGACTTCGCAAGCGGGCTTTATTTGAAAAAAGGTTGGCAAAAATGATGTGTGAAGTGATGCCCACTATCAACGAGGGAGACTCGACGAGTTCCCAGCGAGGTTCTCAGAATGGCTCGGACGGGGAGTCCAATTTCGAGCAGCTGATGGTGAACATGCTGGATGAGCGAGACAAGCTGCTGGAGTCGTTACGCGAGACCAGAGATGCTCTGCTACAGTCACAGGCCAAGCTTCAGGAGGCGCTTCACGAGAGGGATGCTCTCCAGAGACAGATCAGCTCAGCGCTGCCACAGGTAAAAACAGTGCACATGGGCAGGGAGTGGGTTTGCAGCTTAGGCATGTAGTCATGAAGCAGTCTCAACATCACAGGATCCACATGCCTCCTCCTGGAGAACAGATGAACCTGATTACTTATGAATAGATCACTAAGAGAAGGGGTTAGTAACTGTTGATCAGTACCATGGGATCTCCAGAACAGCTTTGATCTCTACATTCGGACCAAACCCAATACAACTCAGGTAGGAAAAATGTGTCCCAAGTTGTGAGTGAAAGTGGGATAATGAAATATGAATGAACAGCTAGGTACAGTTCGACAAAAGTCAGTGAATCATATAATAAACATAACTACTGTACAACACTACACTATAGAAAATTCATCTACCACCTGAGACTGGTTTCATGTCTTACAACAGTACACCATTTGTTTTTTTTCCTGTTACACCACATAAATTTACCAACAATGATTATTTTATTGTTATTGTTAATAACAATAATTTTATTGTTATTGTTTTATTGTTAATACCGCCATACAAGACTCTGTCCTAGCTAGCACAATACATCCTAATGATCATCAGGCATCAGGCCTAACGCATTAATACAAACCTATCATTTGAATTATCAGTACTCTCAAAGCTGTGCTGTCATAAACTATTTATTAACTCCTTATGACCAATCAGATTTTTAACTCAAGCATGGAACCTTTGTATAACCATTACCGTTTGTATAAAGTTTGTCGCTGAGATAAAATACATATTTCATGACTGGTTAGTAACAGTTTAATAATTCTTGACATTGGAGTTATTGCTCATACAGTAATGTAATGTATGTCCATATATTAGAGAAATATATGTTTTTATATGTATATAAAATATAGTTTACCAATTTGGATATATGGTGATGAATGTATGTCCCTCAAAGTCAAAATGATATGTTACGCATGCATGTAACTACAGGAAAACAACATTTTTAAAACAATTTTCTGTAGATTTAAGCTATAGCATGTGTTTCTTAATCCATTTGTCAACATTAATAACAGATCAGTATGGTGAGGTGTTGCTTGGGAATGTATAATGACCAGGGAGGCCCCTGCTTCGGTGGCTATAAATGGTCATCCATTTGTTTGATTTTCCAGAAATAGCTGAGCTGGAAATGACTTAATTCATTCTACTGACCTTTGTGGAGAAATGGCACACATTATCTGTGCTAGTCACATAAAGGGAAACTCCATCCTGAAACACGTTAAATATTTTTATATTGAAATATTACAGTGGTGCAAGTGATGGGCTCATATTTACAGAATGCAATGCAGCTACATAGTGCTTAAACGTGGCTATTAAGTGTTAAACATGGGACAAGCTTAACAGCATTGATTGCAATATTAGTAGATCTTGTTGGTTGTACGACCTAAGCGACTAAAGCTCCGCTGCATCACTCTTTTTCTTCAGAGATAAATTCCCACATGCACCACTATTAGCAGGCAGCCAAATGGCATTATGGGTCATTTTGGAAACACAAAAGCTTAGTCTGGCATTCCTTCAGGATGTATTTTTAATTTAAGCTCAATCAATCAATGTATTCGTCATGGTGACCAATTATAATTATGATTGTTATAATACAGGTAGCAAGTAAATGTTTATCTTCTTAAACGTACAGCATCATTCGCTCAGTCATTTGACTCAGCTAGGACTCAGGGGAACTACGGTCTGTCGGCAACAATCAGTGTGATGCTTGCTGTCTTTGTCAAACAGGCTGAACACATTGGGGAACAACAATTGTTAAACAAATATATAGAAAAAAGACAGTCAAAAATATTAGATAAGTGTAAATGATGAGTAAAGGTGGTTGCCGTTGGCATGTTTTGTTGTTTAAATCTAATTTGGTTTGTCATGCAAACACAATAATAACCTATGCAATAAAAAACAAACTGAAATCCGGCGCTTATTGCAAAACATATTAAAGCATATATCATTGTGGCCGAGGGTCAAGGTAAGCAGACGTCATTTCATGATAACTATTTAGTAAGATGATATACACATCAGCTATAATATTAAAACCATTAAAACTATAACCACCTATGTTTTGGGTCCCGCTTGTGCCACCGGGGCAGCTCTGACCCCTCAGGGCATGACTCCAAGGGGTTTTTGGGGTTCTGGCTTTTACGTAGGATTGAACTGGACAGTCTGACGTTTGGTCCCAGCGGGCATGGAAGAGCCTTGGGTTCCCATGCTTCTGTCACCAATTTGCTGGTGTATAGTTGGCGAGCAATTTTTTTTTCACTTTACCTGTTATGATTATATAATGGTTGACCAATTGTATATATTTCAAGAAAAAAATTTCTCTGAGCCAAAAGTTTGTCTTTAAGAAATCTTTTAATTTGAACACTGCAAAATTTTCTAAAGTTTAAACTTTAGATTTTTTTAGTCAACATGAAACAGCCACATTACTTAAAACATGATGCTCCTTGAAAAAGACAATCTTATCACTTTTTTCATCAGTGATCAGTGAAGCAAAACTACTGCATTCGCAATATACGTATTGGGTGCCGTAAGTGAAATAAATGTGTTCAGTGGATTTTTGGAAAATGTTGAAGGCAATAAAAGGATGTTAGTACTTTGTTACTGCTATTGCAGTAATGAATTACAGGTACAGTATGTGTTCCATAAAGTATGCAATACAATATGTGAAATATTACATTATGCGATTTGGATGTTGTGTGAACACTATGTTGGATACTTAAACCTATGTGGGATACTGTAGTGTAACCATTCATCCAAATCAACATACTTTTTTTTTTCTATTTGCTCTTGCTATGACTAGCATTGGCTTTCCTGCGTTCAGGAGCCTTAATGCTTGTTACGGTAATATTTTCTAATTTTCGAAGTGAAACAACCTGGTCGAGGATGAGCTGATGATGCTGTAAACTTAAGTTTAAGACACCACTTGTTGGTGGATCCGAAACAGGCTTTAATTTGCTAGTGATAATAAATATTGGTCATTGAAAAGGCCAAAAAATGGGAAAAGGTCAAGTGGTCCAATGAGAGTTTGATCCTATTACAGGCGCATGAAGCGATGCACCGATTCAAGATTCAAGATTCAAAGAACTTTCTTAATCCCAGAGGGAAATTACATAAATGTTATATGCATAAATTTGATGATGTACCATGCCCACTCTTCTGGAGGCAAGGGTTATGATCTGGGGTTGCTTAAGTTGGTCAGGTCTAGTCTTAGCAATATTACGTGGCAATAAAATGAAGTCAGCAGATGACCGTAATATATTCCAGGACTAAGACTAGGAATGAGTGGTTCTGGGAGAATAAGGAATAATTTTGACACAAGAACTTGCCAACATTTTGAGTGTTGTAATCATAACTATAGGCGCCTAAATGAAATTTTAGAGCGTGCAAGTTTTTTTTTTAACAGGCAGTTTAGTTTACAACACATCTTACGTATTATGCCATAAATTTGACCATGTGTTATGATGCACTGCTCAACACTTTTTATAGCTTGTTAATCTTCCCTTCATTCATGTACTATACTGTATATACAGTATATGTTTATTATGCTCCATTATAGCAAGAGTATGAGTACAGTATGTTACTATGTATGTATGTTGCATACTATGTATGTATGTTGAGCAAGAGTATGAGTACAGTATATTACTGTGCCAACTGTAAAATCATTTTACTCTGATCTATGGCAGGTCATGTAGCCTGATGGCTTTGTTTTCTGGGAATCTAATTATGAAATCTCTAATTATAGCCTTGCAGGAAGTAGAAGCTAGGTCCACTTTCAATCTCACGTTATTACGAGTGGATTCCGTGCCAGAGATGGTAAATAGAAGATGGTCAACTTTTCCCAGTACATGCTCTCTCTCTCTCTCTCTCTCTCTCTCTCTCTCTCCCACCCTCTCTGCTTTCCTTGTGTGTGTGTTCAAGTGCTGAAATATTTTTTACTACTTCCCAGCTCTAAATCACCTCTACTCAATTTACTGTACACACTTCATTCAACTGGGTAAGAGCTGAAAAAGATGGAGCTAAGACCATTCTGTTAATGTGCAAAAGAGGAATGAGGATGTTAGAGGAAAGACTATTTAATTATTTTTTTGGGACTTAACTTCCCAAAAATGGTCAGGAGCAGCACTGGAGCATGGAAGAGCAATATTCTTCTGCACTAGCTATTTCATAGTTCAGTGTCCAGTAGGAAAAGTAAAAGTGGATAACTATTTTGTTTTTTTTCCTCTCGTATGTGTGTGTGTGTATGTGTGTGTAGAGGGATGTTTAAAGCATCTTATGCTTGTATGATGAAATACAAAATTTTCATCATACAAATAATGTAATCATACAAAATGTATAACCGATTAATATTAGTCCCTGCCATTGCCAGGAAAAGAGTTTGTGGAAATAGTTAAAAGGATGAAGCTAAAAATAAGTTGATAAGCCTTAATGTAATCAATGATATTATTATTTCTGTTTGAAGCCCACGTACATGTCTTTCTGTACGGCAGAAAACTCTGCATAACTTAATACAATGAAATACAATTTTGTAAGGTTGAGTATTTTACGCCTTGTTTACGCTAAGTTGTACTTCTTTCATCGTCAGCCAAATACACACGCAGAGTGAATCACAGATCAAAAAAGTATAATCGGATAAAGATAAAGTTTTGCCTTAAAACGACTCTAGAGTGTTAAAATTCACTTCAGCGCTGTTATTTTAGTGGTGAACATATTAAATAATCCCAGTAAAAATATTCAGTTTATCTTTTCTAATTAATATCTATTGGTGCAGGTGTTTGTTTACATTGAGCAAGTAGCTCATTATTAGCTGATTTAAATCTGACATAACTGTTCATAACTTTACTTGACATGGATTTATGACATGGATTGACATGATTGACATGGATTTATGGTGCAGGTTAAACGTCTGGCAGATGTACTGTAATTACTGCAAAGGTTAAAAAAATTTTAAGGATGCCGGATGCGCAGTATGGTGTCAAAACGTGCGGTTTAGAATCTGGCATATAACTGCTCATAATTTCACTTCTACTAAACATTTAGATTTTATTCATAGCGCAGGTTTAAATTCAGGTACATGCAGAAGAACTGGTGAAGTTCCATTCAATTCTGTCAAGCCAGTTTTGTGAGATGTTGTGACAAAATCTGGCCGGACAGACATACAGAAAGAACATTTTTGGCGACTGGTTTTGTCTCCAAATCCAATGTATGAAATGTAAAGATATCATTAAAAGAGCAAATTCTGACCAATGTACAGACCTTTCTTTTATTTATATAAAAGACATATGTTCAACTAAATTGTTCATCTATATTTGATATAGTCATGCAAGTAAATAAAGAAATATGCTATAGACATATCATCAGTTTAGGATGATCCATTGCAATTATGAACCTTAATGATTTATTTTATTTCCTTAATGATTTATTTCCAGAATAAGAAATAAGCTTATATCCATCCTTTTCATGTTTTTTTTTGTTCTTGTTTCTGTACAGTTGTAAATATAATATGCATGGTTGTTTAAAATTTTTGCAAAAAAAGTGTAGTCTATCACAAATGTGTATAATTGCTGTATACCGTGTTTAACACATGAACAGATATACATGAGTTTTTAAGACTTTGTCTGCACTGTTCTCAAGTGAGTAAGTGGCAGCATATGCAATTTGACTCATTGATCCTAAGCTTGTCTCTGCTGTGAGACATTTTGTTCGCCAGCATGAGAGCAAATGTCACGTCCATAAAACTGGAACTGCTATATAACATGATATTAAATAAAGAATAAAACATGGTGGGGTTATGTTGGTATAAGAGCAAGTGATCTATTCGCCTTAAACCAGACTCTTTCCAAGGCCAACAAATAAAGAATAACCTATTGTATTTTTTGCAAACATTTATAATTATGTGTAATGGTGTCCATCAGGTTAGTTCTTAGTATCCATTATGTCATATCAGTTCTTTCACCAGCCACTATTGTTTCTTTTAAAATAAAGATAAAAAAGCAGCTTTTCAAGTGAGCTTAGTGAGTAGTCCATAATGCTGTTGTCTTTACGTTTACTAATTGCATTTAGGGTGATGCCAACTTGAAAATGCAACACCATTTATCCTGATGCAAAACACTGACACTGGAGACTTCTTCCAAAAGAACACTAAATCTAGCATCATATCACCAATAACTCCCTTTTTTTCTTCCTGTGATCACCTGAGATTATGGTTATGACAATTGCTATGTTTACAATATTGCTTCAATATGATTAAAGTCACTCTTTGGTAGGATCTAGGTTTAATCCCCAGCCAATGCCAAAACCTAGCTACTGGACGGAGTTCATCCTGAGTGCCAGGTCAGGGTAGAATGGGAGGGTTGCATCAGGAAAGGGCATCCAGTATAAAACCTGTGCCAAGATGTACAGTATGTGGCTCGACCGGTCCACTGTGGTGACCCCTTGACAGGAGCAGCTGAAAGAACACCAATGAAAAACATTCCGATTAGAGATACCAACTCAACTTCCAGGAAACTCATTACATCACGTACTGTAATGTCACATGTGCAGAAAGAATACATTTATTTCAACAAGAGAGAAATGATCAGATCAAGTGTTTACATGACTAATGGTACAGATTATCACAGGTTTATACTTCTCATTCCCATTGAAAATTCATACAGATCGGGCAGGTGTCAGGCATGTCAGGTGACAGATTGATGTGTTTACATGATGTATTTTTATTCTCATTAGTGTAATATTAGGCTGTAAACATAGCTAGTATTGACATAGCCTGTGATGAGCTCCCCAGGCAAAAGAAATATTTGTCCCATCCAACAAAACCAGGGCTTTATTGTACTATATGCGGCACACCTGGACAAATGTAAATCAACAGAAAAACTGGTTCAACAAGCATGACAGACACTACGTGGAAAAGACTTTATATCCCCATTCCTAAGAAAAATGTATACCAGCAAGTAAAACACCAAAACAGGCCTCCAAACTCTAAAGTGCATTATAATTGAACACTCAATACCTTACATGACCGCATTGATTTTGTTATTAAGTTGAGCGAAGGAGTAACTAAGTGTTAGGGGAAGAAAGTGACCCATCTGACTCACATTTTATTCAGGGAGCTTAACTGAGACATATATGCTTAAGACCATCCTGTTTTGCCACGTCGCCCGGAAAACCACTGCACATGATGGATATATGTGGGTTCAGAGCTCTCCTGGGTTTACACACTGCATTGTCGGCACACAACAGGGGAAGCGGGCATCTCAGCAGTACTGTCAGTCAAAACTGCTGACTGCGAAGAGGAGCTGGAGTTCTCGGTGCAGAAAGAACAGAGTGATTTTACAACTAAGAAATACAGTAGTAGTTTAGACATACCTGATGTATGAGTTTAACTTCAAGACAATTTAATTTGCTGGTATTTAAAGTTCTAGGACACACACTTGTTTCGTTTTCACTACAATACAGAGCTCTGATAAATGTCCAATACTGTTTCAATACTGATACACTTAGTTAATTTTTCCGTTGTCTTTTCCGTTTACTCAAGGCATAAGGAGTTAGGAAATAACAGTTTCTACCCAGAGACAAGAAAAATGAACTTTTTTTGTTACAGTCATAGTTATATGTCCAATCAAAGGCTTGACGTTTTAAAATAAACCATGTGTATTTATGTCCAAGATCTGTCAGTTGTCATCATTTGTATAATTAAGCAATTTCACATGAGAGGAAGTGCGGTTGTACTTGAATATTTGCTGAAGATATCACAGTCGTACTGATATTCAGTACAACAGTACAACCTCAAGTGTGATACTGCTTTTATATAACTATGGAAGTATGTCAGTCTCATTAATAATTCACACAAAATACACGATGCACACATGTGGATCCTAATCCACATGTGTGAAACCCAATTCATGTGCACGGAAAAAAATATATTCACAAAAAAACAACTCATGTGCACAATACACAGTATAGATATATTTATTTATTTTCATAATATACGTTTCAGAAATGCAAAACACAATTCACAGATGTACTACTGTGTACAAAATTGGATTTGTGTGCGTGTATTTTTGAGACTTTGCTGGCAGCAACATGGGTCACTCGTACTCTTTAGCCAATCAGATGCGACCTCACCATTCAACCAATCACAATCTGAGTTAATTACAATGGAAATGAAGTTTTACCTACTCAAACCAAGAACAGGATGCACGTGTAAGTTCTTACTTTATTTCATAATGTTTCATTAATGATCTTCGCTGGAAAAGCTAACCACTTTATCATCTTTATAAACATTTCACCCTCATTACATTTTTGTCATTCAAGACAGTCACAGTTTTTAATTTGAAGAATAGATGTTTCTATGGGTCACAGGGTATTCTGATATATCTGAATGCCACCAGATTTGCTTTTATTTCATTAACAGCTCAAATGTGTATAACATAATGGATTAAA
>JAQMYJ010000016.1:15182033-15198051 GCA_030014305.1 Clarias laeviceps | reverse complement strand
AGTGTCATATGCTCATATATATATATATATATATATATATATATATATATGAGCATATGTCACTTTCTTGTTTTTTTCCTAGCCGTACAAGATCTCATTTTTAAATCAGTAAAGCAAAGCAAGATAGCAGGCATCTATATTCAGATTTGAGTCATGAGCAGGGGAATGCATTCGCAGTATGGATGTTATGTCAATATTTTACACAGCTAATGTTACTCAAACTCGGAGGTCTTGCATTTCTAGGACACCTTTAAACTCAATTTCCTGTCATATGGCATTATATAAAAAAAATGTACTACAGCGTTGAGTCTTGGATATTGCCATTATATTTCTTGAATGAATAGACCTAGTTGTAATCTTCATATTAATCACTGGTTTAATTGAACAATATGCCTTTCGCCTTCATCATTCAACAATTTACAAAGTAGCACTTGATCCAGCACCTTTTGTTTTGCATTTTATTTATTTCATTATTTTATAGGAGGTGAAAATCTTCGATCATTTATCAATGATGTGAAGATTTTATAGGAGGTGCTGCCAGATAATTATGCACATAACTTAATGGGGCCATGATATTTGAAATAAAAAATAAAATGATGCTAACGTAATTTGATGTGCTTGGCTGTATAGAAAACATGTAGGATAAGCCGACTAAACTTTTATCTTCTACAGTAGACATAAGTGTACTTCATAATTTTATTCAAAAAAATTGTTTCTTTAACATAGGTAATGACGGGACAGTGGCTTAGTGTTTAGCATTGTCACCCTGTACTTCCAGGGACCGGGTTCGATTTCCACTTTGGGATCTGTGTGCATGGAGTTTGCATGTTCTCACAGTGCTTGGTGGGATTTCTCCGTTTTCCTGCCACAGTCCAAAGACTTTACTTAGATTAGGCTAATAGCTGGTAGTGTGTGAATGTGGAGGATGCTTTGTTTCTGTTATACCCTGTTCTCCAGCGTGTGAATGTTGACCAGACTTCCTACCATGGTCGTGAAAATGAGAATAAATACAATGGTCACCAATGGCCTAGCAGGACTACAGAGGTTCCTGGATGGATGGATGGATTGACATAATTAATATCTACTCCAATTACCTTTTTATGGACAATCTTATTAACTGCAATAAAAAGTGTAATATGTGTGTTTACAGCTTAAAACATGCATTTCACCATGACACAATGGAATTACATCAAACTGTAACAGCGGTATGACGGTGGTGTTTATTTCCAAAGTTGGAGTTATTTGGAACTCAGACATATGTTACATCCGTTATGTGGTAGGTGCAATTTTGGTAATAAACTCTAAAGCCACTATGCACTCTTAACTCTGGTTGCACTCCAGCATTCATGGTCTTACTTTTTGTATATTTAAACTCTTTCCTAAGTGTTATAGGTCCTATACATGAAAATGAACAGTTTGACTGCAAAATGAAATAAATCCTTTGTCGGATTTTCACACATTTTGGCAAAGTACTATCCGCAGGTCCACATGTTTGACATGTTTATTGGTGAAAATCACTATATATTCTACTTTTAGAAGCTTTGAAGTATCACTAGCACTGGGCTTGCTACATTTGGTCGCCATTATGCCCTTCAATATTTAGAAATTTTATATATTTATAAAAATAAAAAAAAAATAGGCAGAGAGACAATCCTACACTCAGGAGACAAGTAATCGCTTGACATGAGACTTGTTGTGCGTGGGAAGTTGTTGCATTTGATATGCTTGTTGTGGTTCCTACAGTATGCCCTGTTCTCCAGTCAGGATTTCTGAACTCTCTTATAAACATACAGTACTGTATGGGAGCACAGACACAGTATACAGTATGCCATTGGTTGATTCCGCATCCGACATGATACAGCATGTACCTGCACTATGATAAGGTGAGAGGCTGATGATGTTGCAGATTCAAGTTTTTAATATTTCTCGTGATGTTTAACAAGACTTTTAACAAACGTCATATCTAAACAGGTTTTGGGTGGAACAAAACTCAACTCTCTTTTACGGGCTCCAAGTCGCTGCCATGAACCACTAAAAACACAATCAAAGCAAGAGTTTGCTATTTTTTTAATGTATTTTTTTATATCAAAACTCAACCAACACCAATAGTAAATTACATATTTACATGAACACAAACAAAATTGTAGGCTGATTTATCCATTGGGACAAAACTGTGGCTGGTGGCGTTATCGTGACTCACGAAACCATGCACAAAATGCTTGCAATACTTGCTTGTAAAAAAAATGGAGATATCTCATTTTGCAGGGAACGAGTTAAAATATTCTATGAGATTGTGTGGGAATTCCTCTCACTCATTGTCTATATCCTGTATACAGGAGTTGCCGGGTGCCTGGAATCTATTCCAGGAGACTATGGGCACAAGGCAAGGTACACACTGGATGGGGTGCCAGTCGATTGCAGTGTGTGGAATTTACACACCATATATATGTTAATTGCTACTATCCTGGTGAAAGACTTTCGTTTTCCCTTTTCTCTCAAGCAGAGACTCAGCACCACACACAGCTCAGTAAGTTCCCCTCTCAGTGATAAATGAGCCTGATCAATATCTGCTATTTTCTTATCCTTTCCACTGGAGGATGCTTTGTTTCTGCAGAGTGTTTGAAAATTTACACCGGCCTGGAAACTGACTGTTTGGGCCATCATACAGATATTTTTTTATTTAAATAATAATAATAATAAAACATCACATTTTCTGTTACACTTAGGTTTGGAGATGGAACCTTTGTGTTTTTATGGAGTATCTATGGAAATGAGCAAAGATAATTTGGTATATTGTTGATGGTGGAATTTTATAGTCCACACAACTAATAGTACTCAAATTATAATAATCGACATCAAAGATTTTAAATAAAATAGAAAATTGAATTAATTAATGTATATCCAAAATCCAGAAACAGATCAGAAGTAACTCAAAGTGGATGTGAAAGTGCAATGCTTATTTAATTGTATGTGTATGGTACTCAAGAGTTAAGTTTAACATGATGGCTTGACGTGTCTGCCGCACCTGGTATCATGTACTGTACATTTGGAAGTTGTATAGATGTTCATCCGTAGAGGAACCAGGAAGTGCTCAAGGGATGGGGTTGTTTTGTAGACATATGACAGAAAACCAAAAGGTGGGCAAGAGATAGAGGCATGGGAAAGTTTGCATTTCAGAATAACATTTGCTTCATCAAAGGGACGTGTCAGAAAATCCCTAACATCCGAGGATTACGATTTTCCTTCATTGGAATTAGGAAGGAGTTCCACCACAATGAGAATGCCCCTGTGCACAAAGCAGGCTCCATGTAGACATGTTTTGAATGGAAGAATGTGAACCTCCTGAACAGATCGCAGATTGCAACCCCACTCAACACCTTGGGGATAAACTGGAACGCTACCTGTGCATCAAGCTTCTTCGTCTGACCTCACTAATACTCTTGTGGCTAAAGGAACAAATACCCTCACAGCCATGCCCCAGATCCAGAGATGAGGTTGCTATAATAGCAAAGGTGGATTAATTCTGAAATGGGATCCCCAACAAGCACATACGGTTGTGATGGTCAGGTGACCTTATACTTCTGGCCTTATAAGTTGTGTGTCATGATTTCATAAAAAGAAAGAAGGGGGGGAGGGGGGGTATATAGTATTTATTTTTTATCAAAATACAATATGATAAAATACAAATTTCATTTCACACTCATTTATTTCACACATTCATGTCACTGTCATGGTTTGAAATGTTCTGTTCTGAGAGCTTGTTCGTAAGTCCACTTTGTTCATAAGTCTAAAAGACATTGTCTAGGTACTTAGATACTCAACACAAAACATGTAAAACACAGTATGAAACTAACATGTTTCATGATCTTGTTCTTTAGAATCGTGCCGATGGTTAAACGATTTATGTTAAAGAATGAGCAATGTCTTTTGAATATTTTTACCTTTTGTCTCTCAATCTCTTAATCTTTATTGCTTCATTGCTGCTGCTTTTACTCTTGCTTCCGGACATCCTGGGCTTGTACTGCACTTGCAGAGGATACATTCTGACCGCAAGTGACAATATACGCGGGACATGTGATCTGATCGCATGTTTGTATCTTCGAAATTTCATAACTCGACTGGTCGTATGTAGAGGATTTACTGTACTACAATTGGCTATTATACAATAGGCTACTTATCTGCATAATATTAATCTCTTAATGAATGACAGCGTCGATGTTGGATGTTGATCAAATGTCATTTAATTACGGTACATTTCAATATGTTTTGTAACGTTTTTGTCTTAATATATAACTAATATTTTATTCTCACAATAGCAGAAACAAGTATTCAGGGTGTTTACATTACCAGTATAACGCATTGCATTGGTGCCTGCATTGGTGATCATGTAGGGTGGTCTGAATGGAAAGTAGGGGTACGCAGCATGTGTTTGAGTTTAGTTTTGTGTTATGTTGTTAATGCTGTCACAGTTTCCTGATGTGTCTGGCTTCTTGTCTCTGTTATCTTATGATAGCTTTAGCATTAGCCGTAGCATTAACATCTAGCATGTAGCATAGCCATTGAATTAGTTCTCATTCCTTCTCATTACCATTCACCATACTAAAAGGACGTCTGTACTTACATTCTGCCTCAACTTTATTTGGGACAGCCATGTACAGAAAATGTTGGGGATATAAATGCACACTCTACACGTTATTACACCACGTTCATTATATGCATTGAACAATTCATAATAATGTTAATTTCTTTCATTATTTTTTAAAAATCTTCTGTCAACAGACAATGACATAAGACCTGTAATATAAGCAGGAATACATTAATACTGGTAATGTGTATTGATCCAAAACTGCGCTCAATGTCTTGTAACACCAACATCTAATACTGTGTATGAAATCCTAGTGTATGTTGCCATGCTAATGAAGACCTAACCAAAAATGACAGTGATCTAGATGTTTTTTTAATAAATGTGATAGTGTCCAAGCCACAATTTTCAATCAATAAGCCACTATCAGTCACAGACAACAAGGAATTCCCACACCATGAAAGCACACTATACTTACCTCTGTGTTAAAGTGCTTTTCCGGCAAAACCTGCTCCTCTTCAGTGCATCCCTAATCGATCCAAGGCAGCTAATGTGGCTAGGTCATGCCCTTCATTTAAAATCAACTAGCTAATGTTAAGAAGAACAAGAGTAGTAGCATACGTGTATGAACATGTATTTTTTTAAACTGAGAAAACATAAACTAAACTAAATAAAATGTCTGTGTGTGCCAAAAAATATATATAATATATAATATCATGTTGCTTTAGCTGAGCAATCTAGCTATCTATAATATGGTCTAAACACAATTAGACAATTGGACATAATTAGCCATCATTACAGTTCAAAAAGGCAGCTCGGGTCAATTGTAAAAAATTAACTTAAACACCTGCTTATCACGGCTCTGAATACAGGACCTTTTACCATATTAACCATAACTATTTACTATTTACACTATTTTAACTATCTAACATAAGTCTTAGAGTTTTTTAATGTTAATGTTCCAGCTAAAAATCGACTTAGATCATGTATTATGGAACCGTGAATTTCCTTTTGTGCTGTAGCTTTAAATGCAAATAAAGTATTTGCCGTTTATGGCTCTTGCAGAAGTGCATCTTTCTATCCAATCAGTAAGCAGGAAAGCCTGAAAACATTAAAACACCAGACTCTACCAGGAGGAGAAGGAGGAGAATTTATGAACATACCCTCGGAGTGTATGGAGTTTGCATGTTCTTCCTGTGCTTGGTGGGTTTCCTTAGGGTTCCCCGTTTTCCTCCCACAGACCAAAGACATGCAGATTAGGCTAATTGGCGTCCCCAAAATTCCCATAGTGTGTGGATGTTGACCAGAGGTCCTACCACTGTTGTAAAAATGGGAATAAATACAATGGTCACCATGGGCCTCCATGGTCCCCAGTAGGACTTCAAAGGTTTCGTAAAACTAAGCAGCTAATTTCCTTATAAAACTGTACAAATTGTACCTGAGACTATACTTTAAGCAGTTATTGTCTTTGTTTCATTAATTACTGCTTACTGTTTTTTTTTTTAACATAGACTGAAGAACAGCCCCAAATTATCAAAAGGTAAACACTTCATAAAAGGTTTATTTTAAATTGATAAACCTGAATGGGACCCTAAATGAAAATGGCTATTAGCATTAGCTATCAGATAAAATTCAGAATGGGTCTGGTGTTAAATTAAGCAGCTCAATCTAGAGCTACATTTACCATGCTTTTGCAAATGAATAGTAATGGCACAGGACATACAAAATGCTAATTGAAATGAGACAATGAGACAAAATGCTAATTGATATTGTTTTGTAGACCCAAGAAAAAAATTGAGGCTTACCCAAGGTTTTGTGAAGAATGGGGAAAAAAATATTGAGAAAAATTTGATATTACGCAAACATACCCTTTCACACTTCAGCATCATTATTTGAATGGCAAATGTAATAGTTGATAATAAGCTTATCAGAACAAGTCATTTCGTAAGGTACATGGACCAATTATGCCAAATTTGGGTGGCCAACAGCACCTTCTACTCCAGGTGCTCCTATTTTTTTCTATGCAATTTCAGAAAGCTTAGCTTTGAAGCTTTGGAGTTTGTGTCGAGGAGTCAGATGTGCTGGTGATTGGGCTCAAGTACCATGAATAAAAATAATATTCTCAGTAGATCCTCCAATCACTCTACAATCTCCTTTTTAGATGCTTTCACCTATGGCTTGGAGCAAGTTTAACCATCTTCAGTGCAGTTTTTTGAGCCTGGATACTTATCAATAAATAAAAAGCCCATTAAGCAGCACATTGGGGAAGATTCTTCAAGCTGCTTTTAATCTTATACAGTGTCTCAATCTGTGAGAGCGTCTCCTGTTTCTCTAAATGTCGCCTGCAAGTAAAAGCCAGTAGAACTAAGCACCCATACAGGGAGAAAGTGATTAGTAAGGGTCATCCCCTGAACAACTGATTAAAGTAACATGGGTTCTGGGAAGGTTGGGTAGGGTGAGTGCTACAGGAATATGGTTGGTGGAAGTTGTGCTTTCCATTCTAATGTTTGTCAGATGGAAAAGCTGCTCAGAAAATTAGATTTTTAAATTAGTTTGTGTAACTGCATTGCTGACCAGCCATTCAGTGAATGGATTAGAAACTCTGCTGGTGATGAGAAAGAGAGCGGGAGAATGACACAGGAATGACGGTGGTGTCTAGAGGATTATGCTGGGGGGACAGTTGTCCATGTGGGCATGTGGGCGTCATGGGGCTTAGGGCATGAGTCTGGGTACACCCTGGATGGAGTGCCAATCCAGCGCAGGGCACACACATAAATAAACACACACACACACACACACACACTTATTCACATACTATATTATTCACATTACCAATTTCCAATAATACAATTATATTGTTGCATAGAAAAACTAATCAAACATTTAGGAAAGACACATAAATGAAGTAAAATATGAAATAAATAGACATTAAACTTCACTTAACCTTAATTTATGATTCCTCTTGGCACCGGCTGCTTAAAAACGGAACTGAATGTGGCCCCATTTTCTTCTTGCTGCGGTGCTTGCTAACATTCTTGGGACCTATGGCGCTATGTCTTCAATGAAACTTGCAAAAAATGCCAAAAAAAAAAAAAAAAAAAAACTCAAATAATATGTAAACTTGCTTCTCTTGGCTTTCTACTGATGCAAACAAGTTTGAAACAGCTTCCAAAAGTATGTGCTACTTAGCGCTGTTCAGTTCGGCTTCAATTTCATTTCTTAAGGTGAAAATTCTTCAGTTGGGGCGAGGTACCACTGGAATGGGATAGAAGTGTCACATTTTTGTACTTTCATTTACTGTGAGCGAGCTATGAGCGAGCAGTCCGATATAAAGTTTGAAGGCCAGATAAAGACTACAGTAATTAACATTAATCTATGGTGTTGCATAATGCATTTACAACATCTGTTCATTTATCTATTGTAACTGCCTGGCCGGTGCTACAGGGCTCTGATTTAACCTAAGGCCACTTGTTTGTGTATATTTTAAGTAAATACTGTAAATGAGCATATCTCATGTTACAGGTACAAACCAAAATTATTTCTGCTTGAGCAGGATTTGACTAGTCTAAAATTACGCTTTTGGGGTGAAGACTGAGCTTGCGGAATTGTCAGAGCCAGGATTCACACACCATGCTGCACATTGTTTCAGACTCCATATTGTTTGCATTTTCCGTATTGTATTATTTGATCCATCTATCTAAATCCATCTATTCTACAAGCATACCGTACTTGTCCAAGCTGAAAAGCAAAATATGTTTCATAGGCAATGGAATTCCATAGGATTTTTCTTGTTATCTTTCAAATAATAAAATCTTCTCTAAATGGCTTTTGGTTTGAACAAATTTGTACACAACAGGGCAAATTGCTTTTTCCACATGACCAACCACATACAGTGCGGTTTGATAGATGGCCTCTTTTGTTATTGTGCAAACACATAACTGATTTTATTTAAGCTGTTTTTAACCATAAACTAAAACAAATAGAAAAAATAGAACTTATTTTCCTATACCACACACAACCCCCAAAGATAAATACATTAAATAAATTTATTTTTAGGATTAATCTTAACTTTGTTAAGTGTAATACATTATGAAATTGCTTCCATTATTTTTTTTTTCTTTTCACTGAAGCTTTAATTTCTAAGCAAAAAAGGCTCTTTTTCCTGCTGCCTTTTATCATTAAATAACTACTAGAGTAAATGATGAACACTTAAAAGTTACTAATGTGTTAATAAATAACTGCCGTGTAAAAATATTTTTATGTTATATTTTATAATACAAGTATAGGTTTGGCTTAGTGATTAGCACTGTCACCTTACACCTCCAAGGTCCAGGTTCGATTCCTGCTTCGGGTATGTGTGTGTGGAGTTTGCCTGTTCTCCTTGTCCTTGGTGGGTTTCCTCCAGGTAGTCCAGTTTCCTCCCACAATCCAAAGACATGCAGATTAGGCTAATTGCCTGTAGTGTGTGTCAAGCTAGGGATTGACACTCCGTCCATGGTATGCCCCATCTTGTGGCCGATACGCAGTCTAGAAGATGAATGAGTGAGTGAGCTTTGTCTCTTCATCATGGTTGAGGTCAGTGTGTCTGTGGCATACTGTAGTATGTTTGCTGTCTGGTCTGTTTCTTTCTGGTGTTTTGTAGTAGACAGGATTATGACTAGGTGTAGAATCCATCCTACCTGCAGTTTGTTTGGACAAACCAGAAGTTCAAAGAAACAACAGTATAACATTTGATAAATGTATAAAATTATCTGATTTGCTAAAATGATCTTGACTTGGGAAAGCTACATCCAGTTGAAATGTGATGACTATTGCAGCATGATATGGTAAGGATTGGTTGCGGGGGCGTATTTATAGACGAGCCAGGCATAACACTGGGTCTCTGGCAATGCCCGCATATCTCTTATTTCTATTTTTGTCTTGTTTCCATACAAAATAGTACAGAAACAGTCACTACACCCAGTTGCTCCTGACAGTCAGTGATAGACTACATGACAGATTGTGTAGTTTGCACAGTGCAGTGTCCAGAAAAAGGATAACTCAAGTGATAAATGTTGTGTAGCTCCAGCAGTGCAACGATTTTGAAAGTTGTCCACAAGGCGTGAGGTTTGGAATGGATATACAATACTTTGCTATATATAGAATCACTTGAGTCACACCACATTTCTTAATATCAAATTAAATGTAATGTAGATTAAGTGAAAGAAATGGGGACAAATGTTGCTTTACATGCTGCAAAGTGCATAAAGATACCATTTAAAAATTGGTTGTTTATGTAACAACCTCAGCAGCAACCTCATTTCCCCTCTCATCTGTTCCAAACATTTAGCATTCAGAATCAGCAGTATATTACTGTAATCACCATCCTGATCATCTGCACCTGTTTCTCTGTGGTTCATGGCCAAAATTAGATGTTTTTTTTTTTTTTTATGTCTGCATGATTCATAGGTCACTATGTGACTTAAAAAACAATACTAATTTCTCTAAAACTGCTTAGGTACAGGAACCGGACTGAAAATAAAAAAATATCATTATTATTATTATTATTTATATTTTTTATTATTATAAAAATATATTATTATAAAACAAAGCAAGAAAGTTTGGCTCTTTGGGAGTAGAATATTAAGAAATAAAGGGTGGCTGAAGACTTTTGCACAGTACAGTATATATTAAGTTAAGACTAGGCTTAAACATCGGCAGCACTACAATGTGTTAAAGCAGCTGGAAGCAATTTATTTTCAAATACAGCTGGCAATTTAAGATAGTCTCTTATTTAGCGTGCTGGTATAGATATGGGGATGACCCGCGTGATAGGAAGTCAAAGAAAAAGCCAATCTAAAAGTTTGGTGCTTTTCCTCAGCATGCCATCCAGTGTTTAATGTCAAAAACACAAATGATTTATTGAAGCATTTGAGTAAGGAACAATAATAAGTAAGTTAACAATAATGTGGATCTGTATGTGAGGTTGATTCCTAAGTCAAGAACAACAGAATGGATTTTATGCTTGTACCGTAGATGACGGAGTTTATTAGGAGCAAACATTCTGATGCTAGTAAATCATTCACTATGGCAGATTGATTTACTAGACAATTGAAACAAGTCTGGTTTGTGTTTAAGCTGGGAAAACATCTCATTTCAGCAGAAAGCATTAAGTTTTTCTTCCCTTTTTTTCATCAAATGGCTAACTTTGCATGTGTTCTAGCTAGTCTTACTTCATTGATACAATTTGTAATTAGTACATTTGAAGATTTAAAACCCTAAAATGTAAAAATGGAGAGTTGGATGTAAAAAGTTCAATCAATTTCTTTAAATTTCCAAATCTGATCGTTGGTGGAATCATTGCCTCCAGCACATTTGTGTCGCCTTCCAAGCAGAATCATTACAGCTCTGTTTTTTTAACCTTATCACTTATTGGCATATCAGTGAATACAGTACGTTCACTTTCTCAGCTATTTTCAGCTTGCTTGATTTATGAAGGATTTATGTGTTCCTCTAACCTTCTCCACGGTCATGAATGGCTAAAAGCATTTGATAAGAGTGTAAAAACAACGTAAAACCAATTGACATTTACAGAAGACTTTAAGCACACGACAGTGATGAGTCTCTTTTTGAAAACATTTGAATGGTGTAAACGTAAAGAAGGCAATATGTCTGTGAATGTTGATCCCAGCTGAGGTGGCTCGGAGCCCTCTGCAGTCGTTCCCGTGGACATTCAGCGAGTGGACCCTCTGAACCTTGAAACTTGTCAAATCTGCCTAAGGGAACTGTACATACAATCATTTACAAATATTACTTGCAAGACAGGAACTCGACTCTGAGTTATTGCTACATAACCTGTACAGTCCTGACCTTGCTCCAAGCCAATACGACATGTTTGGGCCATTTAAGGAGTTCCTCAGGGGCAGAGTTTCAGACATGAAGCAGGCGGTCCGATCATGGCTCCAGCATACTGTGAATACCCGAGATAAGTGCAATAGTGAGGCTGGGGATTATATATAAGGGACATTTAATAAATAAGGGAGATTTTACTCTCATATTTGTTTTCTGTTATTCTGCGCAACCAAATTTTGACTTGAACTGCCCTTATTTATACCCCAATGAAACAGGAAGTAATGGGTGACTAAATATTCCTACATATTCAAGCGTAAAGTAAAAGAATAAAACGGTAGAAAATGGATAATATATCAAAAGTTAGAATCCAAAAACACCCCACAGCCATCCTTGGTTGAGAGTAAGCCAAATTGTCTGAGCTCTCAGGGTGGGAAAGTGTGGCTCTCCCCTAATAATCATAGCAAATAACAACACTAGGCAATTGCAGGGTTGTGTCAGCTCATGCATGTCCAGTGGTTGTTAAGGTAACATGTGGCACAGCATGAGCAGCAGTTCAAATAGATGTGGTTTTGCTGGCACTGCCTGTCTCGGGTTGGTAGCTGTCGTATGATAAGGGAAACCTGACTGCTGGGTGGGAACTGGGCAGGAATAAATTAGGGAGAAAATCATGATGAAAAATACAGGTTGTCTGAAATGTCAGGAACCAATGTGAATATGTTGAGCAAAATTCACAAAAACATGGAAATTCTATATTTAGTTCAGTGGTATTTCTAGGAATGCCAATACTTGTGATTCATGGTTTGGTTAAACTATATAGTATAAATACTATAAAACACTATAAATATGTTTCTTCAGATACTAGAATGAATGTACTTCATTCATTCAACTTCTATTCCGCTTATCCTGTACGGGGTCACTTGGGACTGGAGCCTATCCCAGGAGACATTGGGCACAAGGTGGGGTACACCCTGGATGGGGTGCCAATCCATTGCAGGGCACACAGACAAACACATGCAATACGGCCAATTTGGGAACACCAGTTAGCCTAATGTGCACGTGTTTGGACTTTGGGAGGAAACTGGAGTGCCCAGAGGAAACCCATCAAGCATAGGTTGAACATGCAAACTCCCACACACCTAAGGCGGTAATCAAACTCGACTCTGGAGATGTGCCGCCTCTGTGCCGCCGTACTTAACGATTAGATGTCTCATATGTTATTTCATTGAGAGATTAAGCTACTTATTTTTTTTTTTTTCGTAAACCATCATTACCAAGGCTTCCAAAAAGCTTGCCACTGATACTATATGCTTTTCAATGAGATCTAAATGCAAGATATTTCCGTTTTGAAAGTCTCACTACCCGCAACCATATTTTAAATGCAGATCTGTCTGTCAGCTAGCAACACAACACAAAACCTCTTCCTTCGGGGCTCGGCTGTCAACCTCGCTGCTGCACTAGAGAGATCTCTTAAGACTGACTGCAAACTCTTTCATAATATTTATGTGGCACTAGGCATACAGGAGACCTACATCATCCGATCCTTAAATATAAACTCTAGCCTTTACGCCGTATCGGTCTCAGTGCTAGTGAAAAAGTCATAATGATGCTTTTACTACACCAACAAGCAAAGCTGACCATCCACTGATAAAGGACAGCAAAATGCGGCAAAATGTTATTAAAATGGCATCCATGATGAGTTTTTTTTATTGCTTTTAAGTTTTTCTTGTTCTTTTATTATTTGGACTAAATGACGGTAGTGGTTCTGTTAAATGGACTGGGAAACAATAGGTCAATCAGAAGATAAATGGCAAGTCTGAGTCCCCGTTGCGGTTCCTAACAGCTGCTCTTTACAACGTTATCCACTTTAGATCGCTTGATTCACTGCCTTATTACTGTGTGATAAGCATCGAGGCTCAGACGATCCGTTTTTTGATTTATTCACACCTTGGGCTTTAGGTGTTTAGAACAGCGCTTCCGAGTCGACACTGCTTTATTTGAAAAGGAGCCTTATCTGTCAGTGTTATGGAAACGGGAGGGAAGGAATCTATTCCATTCCTTAAGATCAGCTCATAATGGACTCTTACGCTCTCCAGATACAGTCGCCAAATAGTATGTTCTCATGAGCCCTTTCCTTGGCTTCACTATAAGAAGAAAAAGGCCAATCTGATGATAAATGCCACCTGATGCATTATTCATAAAGCTCAAGTGATGCAGGTATCCGGAAAACATGACATCACATCACTCTTTTCCCCAGATCACATTCTCCGAAGAGGGTGAGATAATATCTTACTGTGTTTGTTGGTTTTAAATTTCAAAGCAATGCTATGCTTGTCAAACGTAATATGTCTGGAGTCTCACTGACGGTAATGTTTTCTGCAGCTATTCATTCTGAGCTTTTAAAAATGGCTGTCAATCAATTATTCAGACATCTACTAAACCAAGCTTATTTTAGACAGCTCTTAATGAATCTTAGAGGCAAATAATGCTGGCTTTGTTAATTAAGCAATATCACACAAGAGGGAGTGTGACTGTGAGGGCTGCGCCCTCGTGCCTGCAGCCATGCGGATATCCAGCACAACAGCAGGACCTCGAGTGTGATATTGCTTTAATTTACTCTACTTTGCTCCGCCAACACATATCCTTCCGCGACTGGCAGAACTAACTCACGGCGACTGGTTAGCAACCAACAGTGGTGAAAAACATTTGAAATTCTTACCAGTACTATGTAGCCAATAGATGACGGGAATAAAATATGGAGGTGGTGGACAGTACTGCTCATCTTGTCAGTTTCTCTTCATATTTCCCATTACTCCGCTTGAAAACTTCACCTACTTTAAATTCCAGGTTCTGGGTTAAATCACAAACATTGGTTAATGGAAAGCTAGTACGGTAGCGGGTACAATAACTTGTTCCACACACTACGTAGTGCCCCTGATCAGTGTTTAGAAACCACTTTGCGATCCAGCCTTGTGTTAGAAGCTATTTACATTTACGGCATTTGGAAGACACCCTTATTCATTGTGGTTTACGTTTTTATCTCGTTATCCTTCTGAGCAGTTGAGGGTTAAGGGCCTTGCTCAAGGGCCCAACTTGGTGGTGGTGGGGTTTGAACCTGGGAACTTCCAATCAGTAGGCCAACCACTGAGCTACCCCTGCTGTTATTTAGCTTTGTCAATTAGTCATAAATAAAACCACCGGGACGATTTAGAGACAATTTGGAAAGACTTAGTAGCAATTTATAATTAGACAGATGGTTGTTTAAGATGATGTAGAGTTTCCAGACGTGTTTTCTTACTGAAAATGTTTCTGTGACTGGTTTTAAATGTAGGTTTTGGCAGGCAGCTGCTCTGTCCTCAGTACTGCGGACCGTACTGACCTAGTTTTGCCCATGCTGGCGACCGACAGTTAGTGTAATTAACGAACTTTAGAGCACCTGTGTCAAGGTGTCATACAGTACATACAGTAGGGTTAAATTTCCCAGTGCTGTTATTGTTTATCACCACTTGTGGAATGGCTCTAGTCCAATCAGATTTGAATCATGCTCAATTTCCTTATAGCTGATGCATGAGTATTGCGTTGTTTTTTCTCTTGTAGGAACAGAATACGACAAGGTGGTTTTCACTTCAATTTGGATGAAGTGATATCTCAGAGCATCTATTCAAAACCAATGTGCATCTTATCAAGGCCTGGCATCCTAACCGAGATATGTAATGGTCCCTCTTCACCTCTTGACTGTGACATTAGCGCTGACTCACTTAAACGTCCCCCTGATTGCTGGGTATTTGTGTGTGTGTGTGTGTGCCATGGTTCCCAGCTTGTATTATCATCCACCATTCTGTTCTTGAGCTGTGAAGGTTTAGTATGCTCTGCTGGGCAAATCACAGACTTGAAAAGCAATCAGCAATAACATTCTGATATTTACTCAGAGGCTGGGTCTTTCCGAGTGCACCATTCATTCAGTACAGTGAATGTTAAAGGATTATAAGTAGTTTCTTGATGCAAAATGAGATGGGAACACACCCCTTCAGTTTGTAGTTATGCTTCGCTTTTTTTCTAACTGTTATATCACCTCTAATATCCGTATTCATGTGGCCAGTGTGCTGCCTAAAAGATGACTCACGAAACTCAAAAATCAATAGAGTAGAAAATATCTCTAGAAGAGACACGTATTTCCTCTCAGTCATAGTAAATATGCTGTCTGCTGAGTCAAGTGATTCAATTTGTGAATGCCCCACAGGTATAACTGCAAATATTCCGTGAGAGTACTCATAAGGTAAGATAGATTCAATCAGCTGCTTGTCTTTTGCTTTCATTGTGTCTTACCTTCACTATTATATACTATAGTACTATGGGACACTTTGGGAAGCCATGATCCCTGTCCGTATTTGTTGCACAATTTTATTTGGGGTGCTCCATTTCAAACCATTATTTCTGTACTGGGTTATAATTTAACTTAAAGATCAAATTCAAATTCAAATTTTATTCAAATTCAAATTTTATTTGTCACATACACAGTCATACACAGTATGATATGCAGTGAAATGCTTGTACGACCGCAAGTGACCTTAAAGAGAAAATAAAAACTATATATAAGGAATAAATATT
>JAQMYJ010000016.1:15146200-15168454 GCA_030014305.1 Clarias laeviceps | reverse complement strand
GCAGCATGTGTAGCTCCAAACCATCATGAAGCAGAATCCAGCTGGAGCTGGTCCTTCTCTGGATGCCTCAGGAACCTTACAGGGTCGGCCTTTGTCTACTGAAGCTGCACAATCTTCAGATGCCTCGGGATGGGTAGAAAAATACAGAAACAGATGGAGAGAATTAGCATAGTTGCCATTCAGGATAGGTGTTCTGGAGTATGAGGTTATGGGATGAGTTACGTGTATGCCAGATTAAATAGATGCGTCTTCAGTCTACTTTTAAACTTTGAAACTGTGTCTGAACCCCGAACACTGTCTGGAAGGCTATTCCAAAGCTTTGGAGCTAAATTTGAAAAAGCCCTACCCCCTTTTGTACATTTTGAAATTTTGGGAACTACCAGAAGTCCGGAGTTTTGTGATCTTAAGGATCTCACGCAAGCAGAAGGGGCGGATAGCGCTGTCCCCCGAGTATGTTACGCCGCCCCCAACGGTGCGTGAGCGGGCAGTTCGAAAAGATGTGGTTGGCTGGTGTAACGTGGTTTGGAGGAAACACGTAATAGTCTTCGGCCTGAATGGTAGTAATAGCCTTAATGTCGGATCTATCCATCCATCCATCCAGCATGCCAAGACAAATATATACTCTAGTCTATCTATCAAAAGTCTTTGGCCAAAAATAATTTATGAGGTCATCCACTGAGGTGAGCCCAAAGGTGCTTGATGGGGTTAAGGGCAGGGCTTTGTGCAGGACAGTCGATTTCTTCCACACTGATCTCACCATATAAGGCTTTAATAGTTTTTGCTTTGTGCAATGGCATGTTGGACAATGCTATGGTTACCTTTGTGGCAACTGTTTGGAGAAGGCCATTTTCTTTTCCAAGATATCTCGGTATGCTGAAGCATTAAGATTTCCCTTTACTGGGGATAAGGAGCCTAATAGAAACATCTGAATTTAATAGGTTTGGTCAAATACTTTTATCTATCTATGTATCTATCTATCTATCTATCCATCCATCCGTCCATCTATCCATACATACATACATACATCCACCTACACCGCCGACAGATTCTTACAAGTTTTTCAAATTTTTCACACTCTTTTTAAAATGAATTCTGAAATCCTTTTCCCCCTGATCATTCTACACACAATACTCACAATAACAAAATCAAAACATTTATTTGAAGTATTTTTATATAATAAGTATGTCCATTTAGGTCCTCCAATCTGTGACAGAAGCTTTGCACCTACCGTATGTTTTTACCGTATGTACATCGGCATATAAACGTTCCGCCTTCAGGAATTTTCACTTTAACAACTGAAATTATGCAAGAAATTTGCCTCGGCATGCGACACATTTTCAGCATATGAGCGAACAAACTGAACCGGCTAAGTTGCGGTACGTTTGTGTCAGTGGAAAGCCAATTTTTGGATGGCAGGAACCGGATTATCTGCATTTACATTATTTCCTATGGGAAAAATCGTTTCACAATATGAAAACTCGCTCCTGGGAACGGATTAAATTCACTGTATCACCTTGTCTTGGATTTCTGTGTCTACAGACGCTATGAACCTGCAGCAGCATCACCATACATAAGGTAGTAAAGCATGCTACTTTTAGTGTTCCATTTTGAAGCGGCATCACCCACCCACAGACCGCTACAATCCAAATTAGGAAATTCTATAATGTTGTTTTAGTCCGAGCCTACAGTACATTGCAAATCTCCGAGCACAGTCGATTTTCTTTTTGATGATTGTGTTTTGAAAAATGGTCTTTTCAGTACTGCTGGGTGTAGATTCATTCACTAGACTATTCTTTTTGTTTGTGGTATAAACAACTTGGGACTGCCCACGTTCACAGAATGAAAAAAATATTTCCAGTGAATCACAGAAACTCATGGGAGCTGCTCCAGAACCTGAAGTGATGATTGCCATAGGATGCAGTTTCACACATATACAACTTTCTCTGTGTGAGTGTGTGTATGGTTGTCATTGCAAAATTTTTAATTTTAGCAACATAGTCATGGTGTGACTTTATAAAGAATGTAATAAGAAATGGGCTAATAATGACATATGCTTCTATGTGGCTCTAACTATAGGAAGTCGTGTTAGTTAAACAAATACTGACCGTTTAAGAATAGATAGATAACACCAGATTTAGTATAATGTAGGAGTTGAAGTAATTCTTGAATGAATGAATGAATGAATGAATGAATGCGTTTCAGGATGTGCGATTTGATATTAGCATACAGTACGTATACATCTACCCTAAATATTTCAGCTTCCCTGTGAAATAAATCCTACAGAAGTACCTGTGAACTTTTTTTTACAGCATTTCCCGCAAAACGCCTCGTCTGGATTTCTTTCCGGGTCACTGATCCGAAATCAGTGTAATAAGGCGAGCAGTGCTTTGATGCTGTGAAAGGGCAGCGGCTCTGATTAGGAATCGTGGTTGGAGCATTACGTCATGCTGACAGTAACGCAGCTCTGAGCGGGCACAGTGCCTCTACATTATTTATGGAGAGACAGAGTGCAGATGCAGTGGTGCCACGTGCGGCATGTGCCATGGCTGCAACACTTACTCATCCAACTACCCACACAAATCCATTACACTTTATACGGTGTATACAGGATATAGAATAGCATTCCTGTGTTGTGCTATGGTCTTGTGCATTCCGAGCTGCTTTTCTGTTCACCACGGTGGTAAACAGATGTGATTTCACTTACCATCTCAATCCAATCTGGTCATTCTCCTCTGACCTGTCTCATAAACGAGAAGAATCTGCCACTGATTGTTTTTTTTCTCACCCTTTAGTGTTAACTCTAGAGACGGTTTGGCATGAAAATCCAAGGACATCAGCAGATTCTGATATGCTGAAAGATACACTAGCCCATCTGGCATCAACTACCATGCCATGGTAACTGAGATCACACTATTCGCCTGTTCTGATGTTTGATTTTTAGGGCCTTAAAGAAAGTTTAGATTCGGTTGCAGGGTAGAGAAATATTGTGTGAGGGGTGTGGTGGTCGCTTTGAACGTCCTGTTGTGCACTTTCTCTCTTTGGCTGCTAAGTAGGCTTAAGGCTCAAGGTCACCACATCCTGCCGTCTCCTGTCTTGGCTTTCCTCCAAAATGCTAGCAGTCAGAGTGGGGTTTATAGTGTGCACACACACCCACGCACACCGAGACATGCTCCGGCATACGCAACACACAAACACATGCATATTCATGCATACTCCCCCTGCACTACTCCCTCTCTTTGAGCTCCACCCTTACTGCCACACACTTTCTATGTATTATTTGGCATTCTTACGTACACCAAAATATAGTAAGGATTGGAAAGCTCTTTAATGGGACCGTGCAGACAAGGGGCATCGTAATGAACTGACTGAATCATCACTGCACCACTGTAGGCATTGTGACAAAACCAGTGACTAATAAGAACCTCAGAGGAACTATGAAGTCAATATATTAATGACATGGCCAATTTATTTTGCCCCAATCAAAAAATCAGCTGTTTTTCAATGCAGTCTCTGCATGATTATGTGGTGACACTTCATAATGTGTTCTTATACCCAGTTGGTGGCATTATGGCAATAGTACATTAAATTTTTCTTTAGTCAATCACAGTTCATTTTAAATCACAGAGAATAGTACATCTTTATGTTGTTTACCTGGACTATTATCCATGATTAAACAAATAGACATATACACTGTAATGCCCTTTTAGATGTTTAAGATATTTAGGAAACGGATAAATTAATGAAGGAAGAAGTAAACAAGGGAGGAAGTAAATAAATAATGTGTCATGTGACATGAAAATAAAAACAGGAATGAATGGATAGATATATGGATACATGGATACATATGAATAGACTGAATAGTATACATGGATGGATAGATTTATGGATAGATGAATGAAGATAAATAGGTGGGTGGATACTTTGGATAGATGAATGGAGAGGAATAGTTGGATAGACAGTTTGGATGGATGGATGGATGGATGGATGGATGGATTTGGATGGATACTTGGTTTTATGGATATATTTACGGATATGGATAGATGGGTATATGGATGGATAGGTCACTGTAGGCTTAGTGTTGGATGGATGGATGTTTTATGGATAGATGAGTGGATAATTTGGATTGGATGGATGTTTGGATGGATGGGTGACTGGAAATGGAAAGATGGTTGATAGTTAGGATGGATGGATGTTTTATGGATAGATGAATGGATATGGATAGATGAGTGGATAGTTTGGATTGAATGGATGGATGGATGACTGGAAATGGAAAATGGTGGATAGTTTGGATGAATGGATGGTTTTATGGATAGATGAATGGAAACAAATAGTTTGGATGTGTGGATGGATGGAATTGGTTGTAAAAGATATATGATTGCATTAGGATGGTGTGACAGATGGCTAAATGGACGTATAATTTGTTCAGGGTAAATGAATGAATGGACAAATGCACCAATGACCGAATGACTGTATGGAAAAAGAGAGATATTAAAATGGAAAGAATAAAAGAATGAAAGGAGCAGTGTGTTTTAGAAATATTCAGAGGGAATTGTTTCCTAGAGATCTTTACGTTTTTAGCTTGTCATGTTTGCATATTACAGTAAAAAGCAAAAAAATAAATCTTGCCAATAAAATATGATTATGAAATGATATTCTTTCAATGGGGGCTGTGGAGAATTTGAAGACTTCTTGTCTCTCCGCTGTAGCCATGTCTCATTAATGACAAATGATTATTTTTTCCTCTTGACTTTGATGCTGCTTCTCCTGCTGTTTTATAAAGACTGTTCCATCTGCGTGCCACGGAGTCAAAGAGCTCACATTATGAAACCATGACACCCAAAAATGAAGACCTTGATAATTAATGTGTCCACCCCTCGTTTGGTTCATCCTGCGTTACTAGACAATAAGTAGTTAATATTGTGAGCGGGCATTATCTTGCGAGCGCTTTTAATTAAGAATAATGATATCGATCCATTGATGCGACAGGCAGTTGGTGCTGTGGTTAGACTGGGCTGGGCGTGACGGGAGGACGAAGAATCACACAGCATCTATCAAGTTCTTGTCTCTTCACACAAAACTGAACTGTTTATTTCTGTTATATAAAAATATACTGTGACGGAACATGGAACGTGCATGCACACACACACAGACACACACACTCTGCTCCCAGGAAGCCACCATAACCTCCAACAAAATTATGCATTTTGCCTATAGTGTATGGTATAATGCTATTTACTGAACAGCTCTACCACATGACTCATGCTGTTTTAAGTCTCTGGGAATGTGTCTGTGTGTGTGTCTGTGTGTGTGTGTGTGTGAGAGAGAGAGAGAGAGAGAGAGAGAGAGTGGACAGAAAAAGCTCACTGTGGCGACTGCAGGCTTTCATACTGTTAAAAAAATGGGTTAGTGTGTTTCACCGCACTGAAAACCTCTTGTCTGCTTATTTATAATGATACACTCTTTTTACTAATTGATATTTTTTTCCCCAATTGACTTGTTTGTTATGTATAGCAAATGTGACATGCAATTTTAAATGCAGTTTGAATTTTTGCCAGGAGGCATGTTGGCGACTTAGCAGACTTGGAAATGGGCTCTCTAGCCTGGTGAGACCAAAATCTGATGTTTAGACCTTGGCACAAGCACTATGTTTGGCATAAATCCAACATTAGTCATCACCCTGAGAATACCATCCCCACAGTGAAGTTTGGTAGTGGTAGCATCATGACAGTCCATGAAGAAAACCATGACAATGCATGCAATGCAAGTTCTGAGACCTGTGGAATTTTGCCAATGGGCAAAAATATCAGGGACTAGATGTGCAAAGCTAATTATGACCTATGCCAGATAATCAGAAGCTGTAATTCCAGTCAAAGGTGTCGCAATGCACTGTACAATATGCCTACAATCATTTATTTTAACAGTTAAACATTTGATTGCTAATTACATTTGCCCATGAGGTCACAATGTCTGGTCCCACCCACTACTGGATGGCAACGTTACTTATAAGATGCCAATACCAAAAGCCACAGACAAACCCAGTCACTGTTGCACTTTCAACAAGAAAACACATCTTATTTTTCCTACGTTCTGTCATCTTAAATGACTCTGTGTCTCCCTTGTAACTGCTTATTAGACATTCTGAATCGCCTCTGAACCTTCCATGTTGTGTTTCACAACTAAGGCTTTAACACAAGGCTGAATTACAAATCCCTTTCTAACCCCTGAACAAGGGCACTACTTGATGTGTGGAACAAGGGATTTTACACCATCATACTGTACATAGTGTGCTAGCTTTCCATTTTACACTATGTGGGATTTAGTCAGATTCACTTAAATTTTTTTGGCTATGAAATAACATAATTATGAATGTAAATACATTGTAACTTAATGTCGGTTTACGCCGCTTCTACCGTCCAGTGCTGTGACTGACATTATGTCTGCAAAAGATCAATGGATGGCGGTTTGTATCAAAGTTTCCCATGTCATACCTGGAGAATTTTAGTCACGGAATCTGCATAGGAAAATAGCCAGCTAGTTAACGTAGCTCCTGTTAATGTATATGGCATACAGTATACAGTATAATTGCGGATTTAATTCTTTAATGAAATCATTTTCATGTGAGATTAGCCATATCCAGCTGTGATTAGTGTCAGAGGGTGATAACCATCTCCTGTCTGGATGGCAATTATATCAATACCAGACATGTAAGTTTCTTTGGGGTTATTTTCCCTACGAATCACGTTGGTTTTTGCTCATATGTTGTTTGGGATGCATTTTCAGTTTGAATCATTTTAAACACCACTTTCCAAAGGGATACCGTTAACGCACACAGATGGTGGCACTAATGTGGATATAAAAAAGGATCGACAGTGATACATAGTATTTTTATTTTTAGTTATAGGAAGCGTGTTTTTAGAATGAGGCACTAGGGCAGAGTGTGAAAAATGACCGAGTGAGAACAGAAGGGTGAGGATTGAGCCCTGGCGCCATCCTGGGTCATTCACCCCTATTTCTTCTGTACTAATCCTTTTGTCCCTTGGTCAGTATTGAGTTTCAGTAGCTGTATCTCTCTCTCGCTCTCTCTCTCTCTCGCTTTCATTCTCTCTGTGTCTCCTCATGGCTACTGTAAACTAAGACACCCAGTGAGCCAGTTACCCCTCATGGAGCACTTGAAACAGTATTTCCTGTCTATATTTATCTGTCCCTCTCCCTTTCTCTCTCTAGCCTACTGCTGGTCATTATTAATGTGGGTGCTTTTTAGATGATCACTCATTCTTTAGTCTCTATATTTACCTACAAGACCTTTTTTCACCTTCCCATTATTAATTTACACTGAACCAGTAAACACTGATCAGTAAAGCTTTTTTTGTTTGTGTTAAGATTGACACAGGCCATACATGAATCTCAAATTTATATTACTTGTTTGAGAATGTATGTTAAAATGAAGAGATAAAAATGAAATAAAGTCACTATAACAAATACAATTTGTTGTATAAAAACATTGAAAAAACTGGATACAGACAAGGATGATCCTGTGCACACGTCCATCTTTGACAGACACTAATGAATATTAATGAGTATGCAAATGCGACTGTCATGTGACACAGTGTCAAAACAAACAAGATGTCGGAAACCCAAACAAGTGAAGATTTTCCTTGGCGGATTCCATAAAAAGCTTACATCTTTTTATGAGAGTTGGCTCTGTGTCAGCCATGATGGTTGTTTTGAAGAAAATTATAATGAGTTCCCAGGTCATGTGATCTCAGTGCCATGGAAGGGAGGTTGGGCCTAATTAGCATACTAAAAGTACAGGCTACACAAAACATTTTTCCAAAACAATTTTTTTATACATGGGCGTCCAAGACAATAACGCTATCACTCGTCCTTTTTATGAACATTCTACTTATTTTTTGTGTAAAGTTTTATGTGTTGTATAGTCTAAACCAAACTTTAAATAAAATTATAGATGTTATAAATAAATAGAAAAATTGTGTGTTCTCTGGCTGTGTCTAAAATGCTTAAGATGGTACAGTACATTGTGTATATACATATGTGTGTGTGTGTGTGTGTGTGTGTGATAGGGGTATTAGTAGTTAACAGATTATGGGCCAAACTTCGCTGAGTAAAGATGGTAGAATAATTACAGTATAAAGGTCTTGACTAAAACAACATGCATGAGGAATCACAAAGGAGTTTTCATTTTCTAGTTACTTTTATCAGAAAGTAACGCTGTAATGTAACTAATTACTTTTTACAGACAAATAATTTTGTAATTTAATTAGTTACTTTAAAACGTAACGTCCCCCAGCACTGATGGTGACATAGTGGTTAGCACTGTGTAAGCACTGTTCGCATGTTCTCCCTGTGAAAGACTGCAGTCGCCACAGTGAGCTTTTTCTGTGAGCTTTTTCTGCATAGTAACTTGGTAGGTTTCCTCCGGGTACTCTGGTTTTCTCCCACAGTCCAAAGACATGAAAATTAGGCTACTTGTGGTTCCCAAATTGTCCATAATGTATGAATGTATGAAGTGTGAGTGTGTGCTCTGAATAACCCTGACTTGTGCATAAAGTCTCCTTGGAGAGGCTTCAGGCTTCCTGTGACCATGTACAGGATAAGCAGTATACAAAATGAATGAATGAATATCTGCAATGAATCTATATTGTACATTTACAAGAAACAGATAATATAAGCCTAATATTTTTTCCAATCAGACTCACAGACAATTCTTCATTATCTGCGGTAACTTCCTTTATATACAATTATTAGTTTTTGTAGTTAAGCAATAAAGCTATTGCCTTAGTGCTGTTTTTTTATTTTTTTATCTGGCTTCATGACTTTCTTTGCCTTAGTGCATCATTTTGGCTTTAAAGGTTACGAGTAAGAGTAACTAAAAACGCTGAAACAGTCTATTGTAGGTCTTTGATCATTTTTGGGAAAACAGCATTTTCAAGTGAATGTTAGTGACACACACACACACACACACACACACACACACTGAACCATTGTACTAACACCTTGATATTGTTCCCAGACCCTGTAAATGTGATTATACTTTATATACTCTATTTATATATACTATATAATGTATTGTATTCAGTATGTAATGGTGCATAATGCGGTATAAAAGTATAACATTCCAAATACAGTGGAACCTTGGATTACGAGCATAATTCGTTCCGTAAGCGGGCTCGTATTTCAAAACACTCGTAAATCAAAGCCAATTTCTCCATACGAAATAATGGAAACTTAAATTATTCGTTCCACAGCCCAAAAAAATAAATACATAAAAATAATTAAACAAAATATTAAGTAAAAATAAAACAAATTAACCTGCACTTTACCTTTGGAAAGAATCGCGACAGAGCAGTGTTTCTGTGGAAAGCAGAGAGTGTGTGTGTGTGAAGGTGAGAGGAGGAGTGTGTGTGTAAAGGCGAGAGAAGAAGGTGTGTGTGTGAAGAGGCACGGTGTCAAATTACGTGCACGCGCACATACATAACGGCATCCTGACCCAGGGAGAGAAAGAAAATGGATCTTTTACCTCTCTAATGAGACTTTCTTTTGCTGTACACACGCACGCAAACACGTGTTATAATAAACAGTACATGCGCGCTATACACACATGCATACAAACACAAAATATAATATGTTTTTTACGTACACACATGTGGTCACAGTGTTATAGTTAACAGTATGCGTGCAGGGATGTTGATTATACCAGTGAGAGACTCGCAAGAGTCTGAGAAAAACCACTGGCTCAGTTGTGATCACGTGACGCTCGGCGTCAAAACAAGAAACGCATGCGTGATACATTCTACTCGGTACTTGTAAACCAAGACTTGTTCATTTTCCAAGTCAAAATGTATTAAAAATCTTTGCTCGTCTTGCGGGACACTCGCAAACCACGTTACTCACAATCCGAGGTTTCACTGTTAATTCTCTTTTAGAGACACTTTAAGAGACACGTTTGGCCAGGTTAGAGTGGATTTGACCTTGAGAGATCAGATCCTGATTTCTGAGGTGTATCAAATGCATCTGGCTGTCTGTGTAATTGAATATTACTCCGTCGTCTCACGACCAGCTGCACCTAAAAACAACAATTTATCTCATTATATTCTTTTATTGCTAGATTTATAAAGTTTATCAGTTTCGAATGTTGCTAACACAAATAGAAACTTGTCTTAAGTCATGTGTATGCCTTAGAAGTTAGAAATAATTCCTGCTAATAAGAATCATGTAAAAACTTGAAAGGCAACATTTGGGACACATACAGGGCTGTGAATTATTATTATTATTATTATTATTATTATTATTATTATTTTGCATATTGGTCAAACTTAAATGATTCAGATCATCAAAAAAAATTGTATATTATGCAAAGATAACCCGATTAAATACAAAATGCCATTTTAAAATGACGATTTAATTTATTCAAGAAAAAAATGTGAAAAAGTAATTGCCCCCTCCTTACAACTGTGATTAACCACATTTTTTGGAAAGTGTGAGTGAAATTTTACTTGACACACCGAGGCCTGATTACTTCCAGACCTGTTGAGTCAAGAACTGACTTAGATATAACCTGTCTGACAAAGTGCTTCAGACAACACATACTGCAATCTAAAGGAATTCAAGAACAGATAAGAAACAAAGGAAATTACATGGATGAGTCTGGATCTGGCTTTGGGACTCCAGCAAACCACAGTGAGAGCCAATATCCACAAAGTGAGAAAACTTGGAACAGTGGTGAACCTTCCCAGTAGTGGCCGGGTTACCAAAATTACTCCCAAGTGCACATCACAGACTCATTCAGGAGCTCATAAAAGAACCCAGAACAACATTTTAAAAATTGCAGGCCTCACTTGCCTCAGTTAAGGTCAGTGTTCATGATTCAACAATAACAAAGAGACTGAATAAAAAATAGCATCCATGGGAGAGTTCCAAGGCAAAAGCCACTACTGACCAAAAAGAACACAAAGGCTCATCTCATATTTGCCAGAAACATCTTGATTATTCATAAGACTTTGGGCAAATATTCTGTGGACAGATGAGTCAAATGTTACATCTGGCGTAAACATTAGCATTTCATAAAGGGAACATCATACCAACATTCAAACATGATGGCGGTAGTGTGATGGTCTGGGACTGATTTACAGCATCAGGACCTGGATGACTGGCCATAATTGATCGAACCATGAATTCTGCGCTCTACAAGAAAATCCTGAAGGAGAATGTCTGGTCATCAGTTCTTGACCTCAAGTTCATGTGCACTTGGCTTAAAAAATGATCATGATCGAAAACCCTTCAATGTGGCTGAATTATAACAATTCTGCAAAGAAGAGTGGGCCAAAACTCTTCTACAGTAATGTGAAAAACTCCTTGCCAGATATTGCAAATGCTTTATTAGAGTTGTTGCCGCCAAGGGTAGCACGACCAGGTGTTGGGTTTAGGGGCAATTACTTTTTCACAGAGGGTATCTTTGTGTAATATTAAAATTTGTTTTATGATCTGAATCATTTAACAAAATGACAAAATCAGGAAGATAGTTTTTCACAGCACTGAACTGTACATACTATAGATATCGAACAACATAGAGATGAGGATTTCTTAGAAGTAGAATCTAAAATATCTTGCTATTAGAAGATACCGACATTTAATTTATAGTTAGCTGACAGATTGCTATAGATTTTTCATCATAAGATCCCAAAATGAAGCTACCAAAATACAACTGCAGTACATACAGTAGCCCTCCTGATGTTCATGATGTAAATCATTGATTTCAATGGATTACGCTGTTTTATACATCTGCATGTGTCATTATGTATCATGTACTGATGTCTCTGTGTGAACACTGGGATAATTACAGGAGAGATGTGATGGAGGTTGAAGCTTGAACAGATTTGGCTGTGTGGATGCCTAATGAGCCTGATGGCAGATCCCTGACAGATGAGACTGGTGCAAGTCCTGTTGTCGTGACTGTGTGTATGTCTGTATGTATGTCCAATAGTGTTGGGTGGGAAGATAACATGTGTTGGCTTGATGCGAGTGCATCGGTAGAGCAGCTGTAAATTGATGCAAATTTGGAAACACATTTATTATATGTTTGCATAGATAAGATCTGACCTATTTGATTATTAGATGTTTTATGCATTTATTCAGACCAAAAGACCAAAAAAAAATTTATATTTTGATATTTTATAATTTGATATTATTCTAAATTAGACCTACAGTCAAAAGTCTTGTGTTTTTAGTACAGATACAGTACAGTATTTATTAATTTTTTTTGTTTATTGAGTCAGTACGAAACCATTTCTGATTTTCCCCGCCAGGGTCCGGGTTCGGTTCCCGGCCAGGCTCGATTCCCGTCTCTGTGTGCATGGAATTTGCATGTTCTCCCCATCCTTGGTGGGTTTCCTCCGGATACTCCGGTTTCCTCCCACAGTTTAAAGACATGTAGAATAGGCTAATTTGCGTTCCCAAATTGCCCGTAGTGTGTGAATGAGTGTGTGTATGTATGTGTGCCCTGTGATGGATTGGCACCCTGTCCAGGATTTACCCCACCTTGTGCCCTAAGTCTCCTGGGATAGGTTCCAGGCACAGTGTGACCCTGGAGGCATCTGCTGGTGCCCTGGTATCCTCCCCCTCAAGTCCGGATTCATCTCCGGATACAACTCCCGAGAGTCGTGAGCAAAGTATTAAGTTTGTTCTATGCGCCGCTGGGTAACAGCTCTGCTCATTTAAAGATGGTAACTAACGCCTTCTTTATTTCTAAAGACATCCAACCTTACAGTTTGATAGAGAATGACAGCTTCAAAACCTCCTCCACATTTTATTGTACATGTTATAGAAATTGCTTTCTGTTGCTCACTGCTGCTTAAAAAGTGTTAAATATTGCACTGAATTGTTAACCTTGAAAATCCTTAATTGTTTTAAGCCAGGTGCATTAAAAAGCCTGCTGGACTTGAAACAAACAGAAACAGACAGAGAACACTTGATTAGATTAGATTCAACTTTAGAAGTAACCAAAAGTGCATAAATGGGCTATTTATAATAAAATGAGGTCCATATGTGAAGTGATTAATGCACAGAAGTTGCAGTAGGTACTGTACAGTATATTATTGGCTGCATGGTGTTTTAGTGGTTAGCACTGTTGCCTTGCACCTCCAGGTCCTGGGTTTGATTCCCGTGTTGGGTCTACTGTATATGCATGGAGTTTGCAAGTGGTTGGTGGGTTCCCTCCGTGTTCTCCGGTTTCCTCCCACAGTCCAAATACATGTAGATTAGGGTAACTGGGGTTTCTATATTGCCCGTGGGTCAGAGGTCCTACCACGGTCATACAAAAATGGGAATAAATACAGTACAATAGTCACCAATGGTTGGACTAAAGACGTTCCTAGATGAATTGATGGAATATACAGTACAGTATTACTGGGCAATCATTGTGCAGTGGAAAAGACAAGTCATATACATATACACTTGAATATGAATGTCTGTATGACACAGTATATAGAGAATAAATATGGTCGTGCAATGATAAATTATGGATGTTGTAAATATGTGTAGTGGATGATTTGATTTGTAAATTTAGAGTAAATTAAACTCATTGATCTGCATAGCATCATATCCAGTCACGCTGTGTCGCATCGAATTGCACCGTGTAGAATCAGATCATGCTGAATCGCACATCGTGATTGAGTCTTAATCGTATTCTATCATTCCTGGTAGTTGCTACATATAAATCTTTAATGTACTGTATCTGATCACTGTCAACGTATTGAGATGCATATCCTAACAGCCTCACACCAGAGACTCCCAACCCTAGTGTCCAATATAGCATACACATCTACTGAACTGAATATCTACTGTATGTCGTAAAGAAGAAACGTAAAAGGATAAAAGGGAAACAGCATAAGCATAGGAAGGAAACAAACAAGATTGTCATGGCAATGCTGAACAGACACTTCAGGAAAAAGCGGAGGTTTGAGGTTAGTGGATTTACAGAATGGGATTTGATTGCTGTGGTACCGTACAGTAAATGTATCTGAGACTTGGTTAGCATTAAGTATATGATTCGACTACATTTGTCTAAGCTGTTTTGACTTGTTACATGGACATGGTGTGTATGCGTTTGTGTGTGTTTAATGTAAATGCTCACATGAATGTTTTGCTTAATGCATAATGAAAAGACATTATGTAAATAGCAGTAGTGCTGGAATCTCTAATGCAGCAGATGATGTGAACAGAATGAGCTAGTGGAAGGGTGTTATGGTGTTAATTGGTGCACTGCTCCAGTCTCCTCCAGCCCCTTGAGGTAGAAAAGGGTTACCTAGAACAAATTGTGTGCAGACCTTTGCAAAAATCTCCATAAACAACTAAAAAAAAAAAGTCAAGGAAAATAAATATAAGAATTTGCACTACTGCCAACAAACCTTCTAATGTTCTAATCAGGGCAAAAATCTTAAAAACTCTTATCAACTGTTAGAGTTCGGTAAAAGAGCTTTCTTAACAGAGTCCTATCTGTGCCCACTGGGAGCTTAGGGAACCCTTAAAGGATCTGGTTAAATCCCTACAAAAAATAATTTCTCTTTTATTTGGAAAGTTAGCACTATTAAGAGTACACGAGTATATGGCACACATCACAGGTTTTTCACCTTTTCTCAAACATTCCATGATTAGACTGAAAACAGATCAAATCTAGAACCTTTTAAGGTCCTGTATGTTTTTTTTTTAAAGAATAAATTAAAAAGAATGTTACCTCCAAATGCTCCATTTCATGTATATGAGCTATTGCTGAGCCGCGCCCGATCAGAGAATATTAGAGCAGAGCAACAAGATGAGGGAGGGATATCTTCTCATATGATGTCACAACAGGGGAAAATCTAATTGGATTGTTTAAATCATGCCCAATTCTAAAATGAAAAAGGACAAAAAGCTACATTTCCCCCCCCTCACATGTGTTAAAGATGTCCCATTTAACAGGTCTTTGAGATATCACTTTCAAGGAACTTCAAAAAAAGTAGAACTAGAGTTTTTCTCTTTTAGAGCGGGTTCTAAATAGAACCAATTTAGTGAGCTATGAGCTATTAAATATCTTAAGGAATGCTGGAAGAGTTATTATTTTATTATATTATGTTAATTGTAATATACTTAACACCATTATTGTAGCATTAAATGGTGAGGGAGACTCCTAAAAATATTTCAGATTGTTTATAGCCTTTATTAGCTTCTCGAAACAATGTAAACTCAGAAAATCTGCCAAGCTGTGAAGCCCATGCTGCCGTCCACGCAACTCTACACAAATACAGTATTCAAAGACTGAAAAACAGCCTTTTAAAATGAAATTGTTGTAGTTTAGCAGTCAGTGCTATTCACTATGGTTTACTACCTGGTTTGGATAATTTGTGTCAACATTGAAAGGGATCCTACCGTGACCTCTTCTCTGAATGTCGTTCCCCAGTAGATAAGTGGGACATGACCACAATACCTCTCAGTGGTGAAACTCTGTGCACCTAGAGATTGATGGAACAATCATAGGATGATGTTGGGATTTTCTGGAGGGTTCGTGTTATTAAAACCCTTAGATAGGCCTCTGGGAATTTCATGCAAGTTATTGTCTAGTCAGAGTAGGGCTACTGCAGGACAGGTCAGTGGGGAATATAACTGGCGGAAGTGAGTTTCAGTAAAGGCTCTGCTGGATTAAACAGCCCTCAGTACAATTAAGAGTGTAATATGTTCCAGGAGTCATGGGATATCCAAAGATGATAAGATAAGAACCAGAAAGCCCGTCCACAAAGAAAAATACACTTATATATACGTTATATTATACAAGAGTTATTTCCCACCTGATGATCTGATTGGACAAGAGGCATTCCATGGGTCCTGATACAGAGCTTAACCGCACTGGGATTTACTATATATATCAAAATAAAATTTCAAATTCAAATTTTATTTGTCACATACACAGTCATACACAGTATGATATGCAGTGAAATGCTTAGGTTGTTTCACGCTGTGTCATGTGTTGTTATTTACACTAACTGTCAGATGTCCACTGAAAAGAGGGGAGAGCAGCTGCCTGCCAAGACCTACATTCAAAACCACTCATGAAAGTACTTTCAGGAAGAGAACACATCTCTTTTCACATCTCACATCAAAATTTTGTTTGCTTAATAAGTGCTTCTTCATCCCGAAGTCATCCTGAATTGCCTCCGAACCTTCTAGCACAAGGCTGAATCCCAAATCCCTCCCTAGCTATGGATCAAGGGCACTACTTGGGGTGTGGAACAAGTGATTGTATACCCAAGCACACTTGCATCTTTCCATTTTACATTTTATGGGTTCAAACCCAGAAATCTGGAAGTTAGCTGATATTCTAAAGTGGAATACAGTAAGTGGAAATATAAAGCAAATCTAGTAAGTTTCTCAGGACTGTCCACCACCTCCATGGTTTATTCTCCTCACCTTTTGGCTACACGGTACAGGTAGAAATTTAAAACTACGTTCACTAAGTTAATTACTTATCAATAACTGTCGGTCTTCAACATCAGAAGGATGTGTGTTGGAGGATCAAAGTAACTGGTTAAATGACCATATGTGTTCTACTTGGTTGCTTTTACAGTTATATTTTGGTAATAAATCAAGTCATATTCAAGTAAGAGTACTCTGATTTTATGCTTTACCCTTACACGTCCTGTGTCAAGCTTTTAAAACATTCAAGTGCTTTTCTTATAAGGGATTCCAAATAATATAGAATAGAGTCCTTGGGTTGCCCTTCTATTAAAAATACAGAGGTAATCAATCAACAGCTTCTTTGTTAGTAATTTTAGCGTTCCTGTCGAATGCAATATCATGTTGGTGGAATGATAATGAGAAGATTGTTTCCCAAACTGAATCAGTGAAGGCAATTATGGTGTGAGCCGTTCTCATCACGCACTCAGCTGGAGATGGGTGGGGGATTTTAGGTGAGCTATCTCTGATACTTTCAGATGTATAATGCAGGTGTTATATTGGAACAACATTACCTCCTACAGTATAACCATAGTTGTTGGAGTATACCTTCTGCTCACTCCTAGCATGATATTTGAGATCAGGCCAGCTGCACAGGGGTAACTGAGGCAAGGTTAGTGGTTTATAAGCTAGTGGGGTCTTGGCATGCTATCCTTCTCAGTGCCGTTTTTGGCACCTGTAATAAAGTTGGATGTCCTTGGAAATGAGTACTTCTAACAAGACCCCCAAATCCAGTTTTGTTAGACTATTTTAAACTGTTCTGACAACTCGATGGGAAAAGGTGTTTGTAAAGCCACCATAAAGCCACAAGCCCTCCACACCAACTTCACAGCAAGGCCTGATATAGTATGACACCTTTGCTTCAGGGTTATTAGCCTCCACACAGCCGTACTGCTGTGTGGCCTGGCCAATCTGCAAGGGTAATACTGTACAACGGTGGCTTCAGTGTTGCATTGCGGACTGTACTGTAGCTCTATACAGATTGAGCAACAGGAAAACAAATCATGTTTCCTTTGACAGATTTGTAATACTAGAATTGTGTTTGAACAAGACACCCTGGAGGGTAGGTAGCTGGTAGGATCAGGTGTGGTGTATTTGAATTTGTAGTTGTAGTTCAGGTGCACAGAGTAGGGGTTGTCTTATTGACTCCATCTGTAATGGTAAAATGGCGCCCTGTTTATACAGTTAGTGCCTTTTTTTTTTTTTTTTTACTGAGAGAGCGCCTTATCTGAAGAAGCACTTTGTGAGGCATGACAGAGAAGATGAACTGCGTGGGACATGCAGAGAGAGAATGACTGACAGGCAGACAGACAGACAGACTGATGTGCACCAAACTATTGCTGACTCCTGACACTTCTGCTGAGAACGTGCTCTGCTATAAATGTGTCAGTTTTTTGTGCTTATATGTGAAACTCTTTTCATCTTAAGGTACTCACGATGTGGCAAATAAAGATAATTTATAGGTGGGTTTTTTCATGTTCATATTATAATTCATGTTTATAGCAGAGCACATTCTCATCAGTGGTTTTGTCTCAGTTAGTCAGCTAATTAGGTTTCTTAGTTAGTTAGCTAGTTAGTTTTTGTTAATTTATGTTGTAAATTTATTTTGTATGTAGCACCTTGGTCCTGGAGGAATGTTGTTTTGGGTCATCGTGTACTGAACTGTATATGGTTGAAATGACAATAAAAGCCTACTTGACTTGAGATTTTTTGGTCAGATCTGATTTACAAGGCATAACAGTTTAATAAATACAGCTGTCTTTTAACTGATTGTAATGTTGACACGTCTGTCGTCTGAAACTCGCATCGCATGAATGCACTCATCGATATGTCTTTGTTTGCACCGTCTGGGTTAAAACAGATCATATTTGTGCAACCACCCACTCATTTCCGTCATTGGATGAGATAAAAAAAATTATAATAATCCTGATTTAACTGTTTTGTCAGCTATGGCTAGCACTGCAGGTGCTGGCTGATGATGTCAGCGATCTACGTATCGGATATATATCCGATCTAGGACCACATACAAAAGTGACTCAGATTTGATCTGCAAAAAATCTGCTGTGTGTTTAGATAGCTATACTTAAAAATGAGATCTGTGTCAAATTAGGGTAAAAAATTGGATTTGAGTGAACCGGGCCTTTTGGCAAAAAGTCCTCATTAACATCGCCATACATTTGAAATTCCATTGACACTCTAATTACTTCTTTTGAGTGAAAAATGTTTTTATTTTACAGGTATAAGCCATTGTTCCATTGATCTATTTCCTTTTCTAGAAGATGTGCTCCAGTGATAATACAGTGATAATACAAGTTCTATAGTTTATGTTTATATATACAGCATATGTATAACAAGTTATAAGTATTTTGTCTGAGGCATCATGTGTAGATGCGAAATGTACAGTATGTGCCCCATGGTGAGTTCGTTTCCCATGCAAAAGTTTGGCATATTTCTACCTGAAACCTGACCACCCCAGTTATTGCCCTTTTCCTCTTCTTGCTGCCTCTAAAATATCACTAGATAGTAGCCTACATTGTAAGTCAACTGTGATAGCCTCTCGGGTTAATTTAGTTTGAAGCGTTGTCATTATTAATGTCATCCTGCCACACCAAAATCTATGGCCATGAGCCACTGCTGATTACTATCAACATCATTAACCATGATAACTGCCACAGGTGATGGAAAACACACGAAAAGAACAACGAGAAAGCTTTTCGTTCTGCACTACTGGTATAATAATATTAAAGCCGAATCGAATAGAGCAGGCTCGTGCCGCTAGCAAAATTGATCCAATAAATGCTAATAATGGGCTTGAAGGTAAATGATTTTGTTTTATTACTTGCTTAAATCTATGCACAACATCTCATTTGGCGCTGTTACCACAAAAAGGGTTCCCAAGTGGTTATTTGAATAGTTAAGTGTTCTTAGAGGGGAACACTCTCTGACAGGGAATCACCCAATTGTAGATTTCTGCATAAAACTTTTATAACAAGAAACTTCAACTCCCTTCAGTTTGTGCAGTTCCTGAATGCCGTATTCATTCATCTTCCGTAAGTGTTTAATTCTGTTCAGGGTCACGGTAGATCCGGAACCTATCCCAGGAAACGCTAAGCGTGAGGTCGGAGTATACCCCGGAGGGATTGTCCAACTGATTTACACCTAGGGGCATTTTAGCATCGACATTATGTGAAATCCATACAGACTCTAACCCAAGATCCGAATTGAACCGGGGCCCTGGAGGATGAAATAATACCTGCTGCGCCAACATCCTGCCTATGCAGACATAATTTCTTATCTGTATAATCCGCATATCACCACATAGGATTTATTTCTGAATGGAACCATAATTATCAATTTAAAATGGCTTATTTGGAATTGTGTTGTTTTAACCATCACTGAAGTGTACTGTTATCTTTGATAGCACTGTGGACTAAAACTGTCATATTAAAGGACAGCACAGACAGTAGTTCCACTGCCGAGTCACAAGAGGGCCTTGTACCATTGCGGATGATTGATTGCTTTTTGCACAGCTCTGGACGAGTGGTATGGAAATTTATCCGAACTTGTGAAATGGTTTTAAGCCTGTAAATAGATTTCAAGCTTGGTTTCTTGTATTCGAGAAAACACTTTGAACTTGCATAGTATTAACCCACAAGAGTCGAGAGACATTAAAGGGAAATTATGTGGGATAAAAGACAGACCAAAAGGACCACATGGACCACATTCTGAAAGATGTCACATGGCATTTTTTAGGGTTAACAGCGTTTCTTCATTTGTTTTAGATCAATTTGTTCAAGAAATCCAGTCTAAAGAGGTGAAAATATGAGATGTTATTAAATAGGATTAAACAGAATTTAACTAACAAAGAAAAAGCCATTTAAAATTATCTGGTTACTATTACAATACATGTGATACCCATGCACACCACCATTTTGGAAATGGTATCATGGGTACACGGAATCACAGATTGTCACATGATTCCATGTACCCATGTCACGGAATGTTTATTACTGTAGATGTCATATAGAGACTTAAATATAGAGTTAAAGTCAAGGATCACTCACTCACTCATTGTCTATATCACTTTATCCTGCATGTATACAGGGTTGCGGGGGGCCTGGAGCCTGTCCCAGGAGACTTACGGTAGGGTACACCCTGGATGAGGTGCCAATCCATCGCAGGGCACACACATACATACACACACACTCGTTCACACACTAACACCAGTTTGTGAAATATAAGTTATGGAGTTGTTCGGTTTGCATTTTTTATCCTTTATATTCTATAGCTAATGCCAATAATATAAAACAATCCGAGTTTCACAATTTAAAATATATATATTCTCTGACCTAGTGAGCTGGCATAAGGATGTGTTTGTGAAAGAGACAATAGGCCGCCTCTGTAAGTTGCTTGGAATAAGAGGATCTGCAGAATACTGTAAATAATAAATGCCTTAATACAAATATTTAAACTTGAGCGTACCATCCATATATAAAAAGTGCAATAATACACGAAAGTTATGACTTGAAGTCAATCGGGTTGAAGTTAAGTTTACAGTGTCCTTATGTGTAAATTACTTATTGCGAGAGCACATGTACTTGAAGTATATGAACATTGCTTTCTGAATACCAATTTTCACATATAAATACACCTATAAAAGAGTTACAAATAAAGCTATTTCTATCCAGCCTGCTGCAGCACAGTAGCTTGGTGGTTAGCACTGTCGCCTTGCACCTCCAGGGTCTGAGTTCGATTCTCGGCTCTGCGCACATGGTGTTGCATTTTCTCCACGTGCTTTTGTGGGTTTCCTCCGGGTACTTGTGGTGGAGTTAACTTCCAAGGAATTTCCTATTTGAATTCACACAAAATCCTTACTCAAGATCGTGGTTTATTTTCCACTTTTTACATATACTTATATTTTTTTATTCATTTGTACAAATCAGATTTTCTTCTGTACCAGTGATGGGATTTAAGACATTTACCACAAGTAGAAGTCACTTTTGCTGTTATTTAACAGTTCTATGAATAAATAATTAATATCTAACATTCTTTCATATATAATATGGGCAAATGTTCGGTTTACTTTTAGTTAATCAGTAAAAATAGCTTCCAGGTGAATATTTATAATTATTATTTATTTATTTATTTATTTTTAGATAAATGAACATCACAGTCATGGATCCTAAGACGTAAGCAGCATATGAGTTCTGCTGTATGCTTCAACAAAATAACAAATAAATAAATATTTAATATATAATTTTCCTTTGTCTGCAATTAGTTGGCATCCGCCATCCACGGCGGTTCCTCCCCCCTGAGTGCCCTGAGTTCCCTGAGCTCCAGGCCCCCTGTGCCAATTTCTTACTTATTCCCAGCAAATATAACACATAATGGAATAAAATCCTCAGAGTGGTTGCATCTGGGAAAGAGGAGGTGAAGGTAGTTCTGGTTTGATTTTGCTTGGTAGTGACACCAAGTGTTGAAACCAGGAACTTCAATATTTTTGGTCATAAATAATATGACAGCTGTACTTTTATTTTTATTTTTTGAGGTAAAATATCATTGATAGCATAGCTTATTTTAGCATGGATAAAAGTTTTCAGTTGGCATGGTTGGCATACACAAGTTCACAAGTACACACACAAACACACACACATATATGTGTGTGTGTGTGTGTGTGTATATATATATATATATATATATATACTCAGCAAAAAAAGAAACATCCCTTTTTCAGGACTGTGTATTTCAACAATA
>JAQMYJ010000016.1:15133069-15143691 GCA_030014305.1 Clarias laeviceps | reverse complement strand
AACACCCTTCCCCAACATTGTGAACAAATAGAACCCCCCCCCCCCCCAATTTTATTTATATAGCAATTTTAATAATGGTCATTGTCTCAATGCAGCTTCACAAAAGAATCTGAAAAAAATCACTCACTCAATTTTTTTAAGGCGTAATAATATCTCTCTATGCAGTCCTAATTTACCACTCAAAGGTGTTTTTCCCCAGGTGTTACGTTTATTTATACTTAATAGCCATGACATGCTGCCATACTTACTGTACAAATGCTGCAGCTTATGATAGTTTATAATTACATGCAATTTGCACAGTCAGCCTGCACAGCTTTACACACTCATGTTATCTGATCAGCATTTCTGCTCTGGCTGGTCTGTGCTGTACGGTGTAATTAGCCAAAGTCTTCTGGGTAATTATTGTGTAGTGCATTACAAGAGTCTGACACTCTTGAAAGGCTGTTTTTATTTTATGTTATTCTTTTGTGTCTGGAGATACAAAATGTCAGGAGACTTTTAGCCGCAGTAAAACATCTAAATGGTGCAAACGTTATAAAGAAGGCCATATGTCCGTGAATGATGATCCCGGCCGAGGTGGCTCGGAGCTCACTGCAGTCGCTTCCATGAACCTTCAAGCGAGTAAAACAACTAATCTTGAAACTTGAAAATCGACTGATGCTGTAACTCATCCCCAACCTTTGAAAGAGATGCATCTGTCTGTGGGAATTGTAATAATTCATGAACACCACTTGCATTTTACAGAAACTTGTCTGAGAGTTATTGCCACATCCACCATACAGTCCTGACCTCGCTCCAAGCCATTTCCACATGTTTGAGCCATTAAAGGAGTTCTTGGGAGGCCAGTGTTTCAGACTTAAAGAAGCAGTCCGATCATGGCTTAGGCGAACTGAAAAGAAAATTCGACCTTGATGATATCCAAACACTAGTTAAAAACTGGGGTAAGTGCATTAGTGTTTTACTCATAAATATGTGCTTTCATTCTGCACAATCAAAAGTTCCAGTTTGGCTTGAACACCTCTATTTAAAGTTATGTTCCTATAAAAATCTAAATTTGTCTGCTTACCCTGACTAGACCACAAACATAACAGCTTTTTTTTTTTTTTACTTTTATCTTATCTATTTAGTTAGGTATAGTGAGATGGATTTAACTGTTTGCCAGAGTTGCCAATTCATGCAGTATTATGTCTCATTTGCTAATCAGTAATGATTAGATTAATGTTTCAGTAAAAATTAAACATTAATCAAATTCCCTGTGAAATCATAAGTATTTTTGCTCTAAGTTAGCTTTAAAGTTCTTTGAAGTTTAGTTAGCTAGCATTTTAATTGTATTAGTAATTTAGCTAGTTAATTTGTGAGCTAGTTAGTCATGGTAAATTAGCTTGTAAAGTTAGCTAATTTTGTAAATGTCTTTGGTACATTAACTACTGTAGCTAGTTAGGTTTTTATAAATTTGTTTATGAAGATAGCTATCTTGTTAAACTAATTAGCAAGTTAAGTTATGTCTTCATTGCTAATGTGTTTAACTCAAAACTCTAGGTTTGTTTTAGTAAGTAGGATTTTTTTTTCTTATTACTGATATGTTAAGAGAACTAGTTAGTCCAGCAGAGCCATGAACTCTGAACATAAGTTCTTCTAATTAATTTAAAATATTTGCTTTTTACTTTTAAGAATTTGAGTGAAAATGTAGTAGAGACTTATTTATGTTCACTTACGAAGCGTTAAAACAGTACTCATGCTTTTATGTTAATTTTATCTGTGCTGTTTCCTCACCTGTATGTCTACAGTAAAGTGTACCTGGAGGGCATTACACAAGATGACAAGTAAGCTATGAGTTTATTGTTGCTGGTAACACTACAGTTAATGATATGAACTCACCTCTATACCCAGTGTTCCTAGGATAGACTTCAGAGCCGTCACGACCGTGGCCTGAATAAAACAGTTACTTAAGGTAAATAAAAGAATGTACATGAGTCATTCTACAGAAAAGGTGAAATGTGGGTCATGAAAATCCCCTGCAATATATTTCTTCTTTCACACCTAGAACTTCTTTAATAGCAATAACTTACTACAAACTTTATGAATCCACAAAAAGTAGAGCACAAAAAAGCATGCATTATTTAACTGGTTTTAATTTTGTTCCTGGTAACACCAATGGCAGTAAAACTACTCTGACTAGACCAGAAAACTAACAGCTTTTAGAGAATCCCATAATTATTCTGTTTATATATATTCGCCACCTACTGTATATTTGAGGTTCACTTCAAACCACTGATCCTGTGTGAAAGTGTCAGATATATTTAAGCTTTTTGATATGAAAGTTGCTGAGAGAAACAGTGTGCTTTGCTATCCATTTTCTTTGCCTCTTTCTGTCAGATGCACAGCAGTTTTGCCTTCTAGATGCTTTAGAAGGTCTCATGCATTCTCCTCATTAAGATACTCCAAGCAGTGATTTATATTGCTGTCCTTGCTGTAATGCCTTATCATTTGTATTGCAACAACTTGTATGGCAGATGCGCTGTATTAAAAAATAAATCTTTGAGAGTCTCCAGTGTCATCACAGTGGAACTAAGCTTTTTGACATGGAAAAGTCTTCAGGATAGAAGGCTTTGCAGTTTGTATAGAACATGTCAAGCTGTATTTATTTGTCTCGTTCATTTTAAGAATGAGAAAAAAAAGAGAAAAGGTTGGGGAAGGAACAGGTTTTTGTACTTTATTGTATATTCGCTTTAAATTTCTTCTTTTTTATGTACAGTAGCTACAGTAAAAGAAATAAACCTTACTTAACCTTAATTTATGATTCCTCCTGGCATCGGGTGCTTTTTAAGCTATTTCTTCTCGCTACCATTCTTTCTAATGTTCTTGGTACCCATGGTGCTATCCATCCATCTAGGAACCTCTGTAGTCCAACCAGGGACTGTGGAGTCTAATTGTGACCATTGTATTTATTCCCATTTTGTACGACCGTGTAAGGACTTCTGGTCAACATTCACATGGACATTCACACTAATGCCTAATCTGCATGTCTTTGGACTGTGGGAGGAAACCGGGAAACCCTGAGGAAACCCAACCCATGATGCTATGTCTTCACTAAATCCTGCATAAGATGTAAAAAACAAAAAAACCCTCAGCAACAACCTCATTTCCCCTCTTGTCTGTTCTAACCACTCAACATTCATCACTTGTACAGTATACTAAGCCTGATCATCTGTCATCATCTGCACCTGTTTCTCACTGGTTTATGCCTTAAGTTAGATGTTCTTATGCGTGAATGATTGATAGGTCACTGTGTGGGTTGACAGACAAAAATCATTCCTCTGAAAATGAAAGACAAAAACTTGACAAAAATAAGAGTCAAAGAAGTCCTTTAGACCATTCCTTAAGACTAAACTCAAAATACAAGAAAGTTTGGAAGAAAAAAATAAAGAAATGAGGGGTGGCTCAAAGTAGTGTATATAAAAAGTCAGTGGTGGCAAATTGCTGTTGTATAAGAGGAATGACAGATTTTGCGACATGTTGTTTTTAGAAAATAATTACCACCCTGTCATTGATTGTTGCTTTAACAGCTCCCCTGTCATATTTTTACATTACATAACATATGACTATAAAAGGAGGACACAGTCTCTACAATATGGACATCAAAGCTGTCATTGACTGTTGTGTGAAATAAAATCGATCAAGTGAGTTAAAGTGTAAAGTGCCTAATGAAGAACTTCAAAAAGTAAACGCATTGCAGCAAGTATTAAACCAGCACGAAACTCAGTGCTGCAGTCCTTTTCTTTCTATAAAACATACAGCAGGCATGTGATCATCCAAGACAGGAACGAAAAAAACACTGCTTTGGTGTTTGCACCAAAATAATGACTTGGAATTTATGAAGTGTCTTTAATAAGAAAAGGAAACATTTGCTAAAAAATGATTTGTAATAAAACCCATCAAAACAACTGCTAATGAATGCTGCTTAGATATCTAGGTGCAGATGGCACTGACTCAGCTTTCTACAGTTTGTTTTGTTTAATGTGAGAAAAAAAAAAACTATGAAAGGACTGTCTGTGTCACCATCTCATTAAAGAGGCTTTTAGCTGTTTAGGTGCTTGAGAGTTGAATATTAAGCTTAAAATAGACACCCTTGCTGTGTAAGCTAGTATTAATCCTAGTAACTATACAATAGACCTCTGTGATTCTTTATATATAATTATGCATTGCATTCTAGACTTGCATCTTTGATCTTTGCAACTTGATCCTTTAAAAATAGGTTTTTGGATTGTTTTCAGGGCATCATTAAGAACCAATGGTGGACTTTCCAGTAGAATTTGGTTGATATAATAATAAGTTGTTACTCTGGGAAGATGCTTAGGAAGCTTTGACTTGTTTGACAAGTGAGGCATAAAAACTGATACACCTTCTGCAAGCTGGTTTGCTCTTCAGCAGCGTTACCAAAGAGTATTCGTGGTAGGATGAGGAGTGTCACAAACTCCAATGTGTACATCTGATCTTCTACATCTTCAATCATAATGCTAATAAAGATCACAAACCGAATTTTACAGCAATGTGTTAATGGTCTTACCAGTTTGACAGGAGATGCAATCCTTCATCTATAGCAGGGGTTATGAAGTGGAAAATCGTAGGCAGAGTGCAGACCCAGCAAAGTTTTTCCGCAGATTGAAAGAAATATTGTAGCAGATACTTCAGATATTATGGCAATAGGATCATTTTTTTTTTTTTTGTGATAGTGTGGACACAATCTTTTAAAATAAGATTGGAGCTATTTTAATATGAGGTCCTAGATTGGGGAATTAATTTAGGAACTTACTTAAACAAATTATTATTAACAAATGCTGGTGTTGAATGGACCAGCTGGTCACCCAGCCTGGTCTAGCTGGTGTCTAGATTATCTCTCAGCTTGATCTGACTGGCAAGCTGGTCAAAAGGGCTTATCTGGTCACTCCGCCCAACTAAGGCTGTATGGACATTTTCATCACGATCCAATTGTCTTGGCATGCCAGGCGAGTGATTAGGGTAATAGAAAGATGGTAAATGATAAAATCAAATGTGTGCACAATCTAAGTGGTGATTTGTCTTTAGGCGGGTAGAATATCATTTGGGATAGGAAAAGCTGTTGAACAATGGAGGATACATGTAAGTGTCATTTAAAGTGCAGAGTGACAATTCAATTCTTTAAAATCTTAAATAAAGATAGGAGTTGCCATGCTTTTGAAGACCAAAAATGATTAACTAGAACACTTTGTTCCGGACTGCTGGTTCCAGTTCTTCTTGGGTCAGACCTCTATTTAAGAGTTAAGAATGCATTTGTGGTTTAAAAATTGTGAGATCTTGAGCCATGATGTTTCAGTGGCAGTGGTTCAGCAATTATACTTTTGCTCCTGCAACAAGGTTATCAGGCTCCATTGACTTGGTGCCATGGCCCAGTGCTTGGTGTTTTCCAAGATGAATGCTTATAGCCAATTATCTTCTTTGGTTTAGGGCCTGACAATGGTGTATGCTAGTGGAACCTAGACATTTGTTTTCATGATTTTGTACACCTGAAGCTCTGAAATGGCCTGATGGTCTTCAGAGAACACCTTAAACCTTAATGCGCCTAACAATTCTACTTTACTACTTTTCAATTCTACTTTAAGGTTTTTTTTAACCATAGTCTTAAAAGCAGCCCAAATGGGGAATAGATAGCAGTCCAGGCATGCAGGTGAGTTTCACTTGCATGCTACTGGCAGTGTACACTGTACAAGCCACACTAATCTAAGTTATAGTGAAGGATACCAGACATAATGTGTTATGTTTAAGAAGAAAACGTGTCTGAAGTTTTAAAATGAATGAAAAGAATAAGAGTTATTCCTTGTCGTGTCCACCACACCTTGATACACTTACCAGCTGAGCCCAAACGAACCAAAAGAACCAGTCATTAACATGTAAGTCATATAGAGACCAGGAGACAGACAGATGATAGGAAATTCATTAGCATTTTCTGGTTAAACAAAAGACTTCCAGCAGACACAAGCTGTTTGAATGAATATTCGTCTTGACATGGGCTATAGCAAGTGTTACCACATAAGAAGTCAGGAAGCGCAAGTAGGGTGTATCTCATCATATTATAAAACTTTACATAAGGTTAGTTATTCTCCACTAGGATAAAACAAACATTATATTGATTTATCTATTTGAAATGAAGTAGCACCTTATTCTGACCTCATGCACCCTATACAAAACATTTTCTGCATCTTTTGAATATAGCATATTCTGTATACTATTTGGATATAGTAACACTGGCACATTGCCTTATTGGCATAGTGGTTAATAGTGTTTCCTTCGACTTCCATGGTTGGGAGTTTGAACCTTGACTCTGATCTTTGTGCATGGAGTTTGCATGTTCTTCCTGTGCTTGGTGGGTTTCCTCTGGATACCTCCCACAGTCCAGCATAATCCAAAGACATGCTAGTGTTTTCAAATTGCATATAGTTTATGAATAGGTGTGTGAGAGCGTGTGCTTTATTCCTTTATGACCATGCATGATGATAATTATCATCGCAGACCAAGTTGTTCAATGTGTGGGAAAATAAGGACTACTAAGAGGCAGGTAGCTATTTCACTTTAGTAATATTTCACCACTTCTGGTCTAATTCTTATTTGTCTTTTTTCATATCCGTCTTTACTCAGTTTGCTTTTTCATCTTACACTGTCTTTCTCTTCACTGCATATTCTCTCCTTCCCTCCCCTCCCATCTCCCTCACTCGCATTCTCGCTCTTCCGCACTTCAGTCCTGCTCCCGGTCAGCTGAATTTTGCTCTGCTGGCCAGAGAAGCTCATTTATTCTTCAGCTTACTGTCATCCATTAGAGATTTAGAGAAGCTTTCTCTTTCACTCTGCACTCTCTCCTCCTCTCCCTCCTGCTTGCTTCACATTGCTCACTGGTCCAGCCCAGGTTCTGCTATGCTTTTTGCGACATGACCCATCCTTTTGTGAAGGTTCACCTGCAGAATGGATTGAACGTTAACCCATACATGTACCAGGTAGGAACAGGATATTAAAAAATGAACAAAAGTAGCTATGCCTAGGTTTTGTGTTGTTGTTGTTGTTGGTCACATGGCAACAGCTTGATAGGTTTTGTTGAGTTCAATAGGGTTGTTTCTAACTCTTTCCCATAGGAAAGAGTTTCGAAATGACCACGTATTAGATTCTCGGTGGATGGTTGTCTTTTTTGTCAAGCAGGATATGTTGTAGGATATTTCTGAATGCAGAATATGCCTATGTTAGTATCCCCAAATGCAATATAAATTAAAAATATGAATGTTATCACCAGTGTTGTTTTGCAAGTCCTGGTATATTTTGTGATTAAACATTGCTGAGAACTGCGTACTTTCGTAGTTAGTACTTGGTGTACAGCCAGTGCTTAGTACTTCCAGAAACTTGTCAATTTATTCTATTTATTCTCCACTAATAAGTAGTTAAGACAATGTCATTGCAAAAGTTAGCACCCCCTTTTAATCTATGGTTTTTATGTAAAAGCATATTAGAAATCATCTGATTGTAGCGGATCTTAGTATTAGGCAAATACCTCAGATGAACAACAACAAATAACTTCTTTTCCACAATGCCATTATTTATTTAACAAAAAGAGGCAAAAAGAAAAAAAAACTTAGGCAATACTAAGTACCCCCAAAGATTTAAAAGATTGTAAATCAGCAAGATTTCAGCAATAATTTGACGTAATTGTTTCCTGTATGATTTTATTAGTCTCTCACATCATTGTGGAGGAATTTTGCCCCATTTTTCTTTACAACATAGCTTGAGATTTTTGGTCATTCGCTTATGCACAGCTCTCTTTAGGTCCTACAAGAGCATTTCAGTTGGGTTGAGATCTGGACTTTCATTTAATTTTCCTACTGGAAACCATTGCACATTGGATTTACATTCACATTGAATTTACAGAATTAAATAGGGATACTGTACAGCTTATTAAGAAGAACTATAAATAGGGATACTGGACAGCTTATTAAGAAGCAGGCATTCTTGGGGCCATTAACGAAATATCTGTGGCTGAAAAAAATATTGATTGTAACCCATAGAATTGTATGCATCATTAATCCAAAAAACAAAAACAATCTAAAATCAATAGTCAGCAAACAAGTGAATGCAAAAAAAGAATCATAGTTTAGAGGAACTGCAAAAACATCCAGTCAAGACCAATGGCTTAATAACGCTCAAGTGGGAACCCACATGGAAACACCAATGTGTGTGTGTTACAGTAGGTGGAAAAATTAAATAGTCCATACAGATAAGGTGAATTATGGAAGAAGTAAGCTGAGGTGAAACTCAACTCTGAAAGCATTCACAACCATAAGCAAACCTTCTGATAACATGTAAATAATTTATTTATTATAGAACACTTTAATTCTTCATTCGCATTGGGCAGAATGCGAATGAAGATTCATTTTCTATAACAGTAGCTCTTACTATAGTTCCATGTGCAGGTTTATGTTAATGCATCCTTTCTTATAGAACTCAAAAAGGGACATCTTTGGTGGGAGACATAAAAAAGGTGTAATAGTTGATTTGGTCAATTTTTGTGAGATGATTACACAGCATTTTTGGAAGGATTTGTCAGCATTTTGTACCAGCCAACTTAAAGCTATAAGTTTTCAGACAGGGGAAGATCTTTAAGATGGAGGACTTTGAGATTTCTCTGCAAGATCACAAACTGTAAGAACAAAGAGAAAGGCTGGTAAGAGAATCAGCATGTATTTCTGATCTAACAAACATAATATCATGGACTTACTTATTGGTTCAAACATACTGTAAATGTGTAATTATTAATAACAAATAATAAAAAATAAGGAATCCGGCAAATTGCTACAGTATGAGAGGAATAAAACACCTCCACCCAGCGGGCTTGTCATATTTCAAACTGTAGTGCACGATCAATAGTCAGCAATAAAGCTGCAACATGATATTTTCGCTGCATCATACAGCCCTAGTCTGGAGTCAATGTAAGAAAGTTCTCAGCTGCGTTTTTTTCCCCTCCTCAGCTATGTGACGTAAAAGGATGATACATAGACTGAGAGGCAGGATGTAGAGGCAGTGTGTGAAGAGATGCAGTTGCTCCAGAAACGTACTGATTAAATGCTGACGAGTGAATCATCTCGGCTCTGGCTGTCATTGCACCATCTGTCAGTCACGGCATTGCTACCGCTGCATCAGTGCACATCTATATCCTATGTTGTTCTTTATTTAAACCTTTTTTTGCTGAGTTTTCCCTTAGAGTAAACCTAAAGCAACTATTCAACCGAGATCCGTTATCTTTGTGACATGTAGTTATGGACCATGTTTAAACAAGGCCATGTTAACTTCTTGTTTCTGATTGGCTGGAGAGTGCTGGAACGTTAAAGCACAAATATAGGTAAGGACACATACAGATTTCATGATCGAATAATAAAATCTGTAAAAACGTGTGCTTTGTGCATTTAATAATCAATAAAGACAATAATTAGCAAATGAATAGTGTTTTCTTGACAAGTTTGATACACATCATCAGGATGCCTAGTGTATGTTTTCCATATTTAGTTCTATGTCATACCTCCAGTTCTTCAGCATATCCAGCATGTGTGTAGGTTTATTGATGATTAAAGCAAAGGCTGTCTCTGGTGAGAGCTTGGTATGATGCTAAGCAGTGTGTGTGTGTGTGCATGTGTTGCATAAATTTCATACTTACATGGAATTTGTTTTGTCTCCCAGAAGAGTCTTAAAATGTACCGTCCCTCGGCTTGGCCCTATTACTGAGATAAATGATCCATACTAAACCGAGGGAAAGTGAATTATTATGTGTCTCTTAAAAATCTTCATATACCTCTTCTAGAAGAAAATTACTCTATTTAGCTGAGTATACATTCTATCACCTCTTCATTAAAATAGTTTTTCAGTCTGTGTTCTAAGCTACAATTCAGCATTTTCATTATTGTCATGGCCTTCTTAGAAATTTTGAAAGTTACTATTAACAATTATTGTTAATTACTGCAAAGGCATTTTAATGGTAAAATGGTATGTAAGAGTGTGGTGTGGTACTGAATGGTATCCTATGATGTTTATAACAAGCTGGATGTATGAATGATGAATATTATAGGGAAAAATAATTAATGATAAATCTACGAAGGTTTACAGGTAGATATTCTCAAAGGTATAAAATACTGATTGCAATACTAATTGAGTAATTGTACTCAAATACTTTACTAAAATAGTATTCGAAATGAATGCTAGATAGATGGAATTTCCTTAATTTACCAGGTTACTTTTGGCATTTTTATTTTACCATGAGATTTTTCATTTAACTTTTATCTTATTTATTTAGTTAGTTATAGTAAGATGGATTTTACTTTTTGCTAGAGTTACCAATTCATGCAGAATTATGTCTAATTTGCTAATATTGTAAACATGAAACATTAATCTATAAAATTCCCTGTAAAATCATCAGAGGTGGGTAGAATAGCCAAAAAAATTACTCAAGTAAGGGACTTTAAAATAATATTACTCAAGTAGAAGTAAAAAGTAGTCATCCAAAATATTACTCAAGTAAGAATAAAAAAGTATTCAGTGAAAAGACTACTTAAGTACTA
>JAQMYJ010000016.1:15119191-15130571 GCA_030014305.1 Clarias laeviceps | reverse complement strand
TGTAGAAAGAAATAAAAATCAGGAACGATCATGGAGTTAGAAAGTGACCCCAAACTTTTGAACGGTAGTGTATGTACTGTATATATATATAAAACAAGTTTTGTATAAGACAGTATGCTTGCTATACAGGATGTGACAATTTATGAGATATGGTCACACTATACATCCTGCATATAACAGCACAAACAGGAATGTTTTCTATTACATTAGTACTTTGCACCACATCGGTCACTTAGCTGAACCATCTGGTGCTGGTGTCGGTTGACTGAACATTGCTTACTTATTTAATTCATATATTTATTTATTTTTGTTCTGTTTTGCTGCATTTTCACCCACATTTCAGGATCACACTGTATTACAAATGAGCTGGCATGCAAATTCAGCCCATGTGTTGGTGTACAAGGCTGAGAATGTGGCAGAAAGGGCTAAAGAAATATGCTGATGCCCATCAGACTAACTTGATGCAAAGGCTTTTGGGGTGCATTAATGTGTATGTAGGATACTATACTATACTGTACGTGACTTGATTCATATATTTTAGTTATCACCACCTTACTGCTTTATCACAGTTTCCCTGTTTGCCATTGCAGTGTGATCTTCATATCACTCTGAAGAGTGCTGACACTCTGTCTGTGGAACTCATCTTTTAGGCTGTTTAGAAAAGAAGTGGCTTATACAGTATCTGGCTTCTTCCTTTTACCTTGCTCCCCACTTGTACTGTAGTTGCTGAAATGTGGAATTCAAGTGGGATCCTCAGTGGATCTTACTAAAATGAGGTTTTGCAAGTTGGGTTATTTGATATTTCAATATTCCATATGTATAGCAAAACAACAGCTGTTAACGTTACCCAAGTTCTTAAAACTTTTTTTGGTTCATTCAAAAGATGTAATACTTGAATTTCAGAGCAACATGCCACAGCCAGCAAACGTGTGTAATGAGTTAAGGTTAGGGTTTTGAGTCTAATTTGGCTGCTGAGTAGATTGCATTATAACTGCATAGAATCAGTTATATCCAAGGCCGATCATGCTGAAAATCAATCAATTCCGGTCAAAGGTGGATCGACCGATGCATCTCTATTATAAATGTAAAAAGTAATAAAGAATTTTAAAAAATCAATGTTGAAGTCAGTGTCGCGATACATAGACTGTTTCAAAGGGGTTAATTGTGGTTGTCAAGTTGGAGGGGAGGTGTAAGGTGATTGAACTTAGACGTAAGGCTGGAAGTAGTGGTGGTAAACCCAGATATATTTAAAACTAAACAGTTAAAATTTTTACCCCAGTTTGTTTCATGGATTGCTGACTGCATCATAAAATTTTCAGGATGCATGGAGCTCTGCATCACTATAGAAATGCTACAGCTCTGCTTTCAATTTAACTGGGTCAAGGAGATGACCATATGTCTCTGACAAGCTGACCAATGCCAGTGTTTTATAGACCATGCCTTCTGGACCCGCTTCTGGGTCTTCTGTTAGTGTGGCAGCTTTAGTGTAGATGCTATTGGAGGCACTTTCTATTTTTAGCTCGTCTAATATTTGCATGATGTAACATCCATCGATTTGTGCTGCAATATTTCAAAGATAACATCATTATGTAAAACAAGTTCCTCAAAAATGAAAAGTAAAAACACAACATTTTGCCCTCAGATCTTTGTTAAACGTGCAGTTTTAGTCATCTGTAGAAGGATGTTTGACGGTGTGACTAAAAGTGTCAATCTGTCGCTTATTAGAGTACGCACTGCCCTTGATGAGAAATTCCAAGTCAGACATTGGAAATGTTGAAGCATTCCAAAGCATTTCATGACATCCCATTTCCTCAAGCATTGCTACTCTTTTGTTGGATTTAAAAATGCCATCCAATCTTGCAAAAAAAATTAAAAATAGGTTTCGGAATTAAAAGGCTGAGCGAGACGCCCCGACCCGGAGCAAGATTTAGGCAATGGGCATAGCCGTGCACAAATGTTGTGCAAGGAGCCACTTAGATCATTAAACCCATAAGATCTTAAGTCATTGCTTCAGCACCGTCATATATTTGGGCAACAAGCTTCTCTGTAAAATAATACACTGACACCTCCGTCTGCAAGAACTCGAACAACATTTGCTTATCTTGCCTGCTTGACACGTTGAAAAAGCCAAGAAAACCTTCCTGAATCCTGCCATGACGGTCTTGAATTATGACATGACACATGGTTTTTAATGAAAGCTTATGTCTGTTGTTTCATCAGTCTCCATGGTAAGAAGGAGCTACAGTACGTCTACTTCATGCTGACGTTTCTTTGAATTAAGTCTAATTTAGCTAAACATGTTATCATTTTGGATTTGGATGATTGGATTAAACAAACCAGTAAACATAGCTGACTTCTGTAAATGACAACTTTCTATAGTTGCCCTAGTTGACTGAAATGTTATGCCTCCAGAATGGCAACTTTTAAAGGCCAGATATGCAGTGGCATCAATCAGTCGCATCAGTAAATCTCTATTATGATGGGCTTTTAAATAATTTTATGCAATTTAAAAATTAACACCCTCATCCACCACCTGATTAAGTATTTTGGCAAACATAGACAATGTCATCTGTTTCCAGTTTAGCTTTGTTAGTTATGTGCACAATCATTTTTTGGAATGACAAATTATAGTGCTGGAGTTGGTCTGCCTCAGTAATCTCTGATTAGATTTTAAAACACCCCATGTCTGCTTTGCTGATTGGTTTATTGGTTTTAGGCGAGAAACCCGGAATATCTGTCTAGACCCAAGGGAGGCCATCCTCGCTTACTGCCAATTTTCCTGTGTAAAAGTCAGGACTGATGAGTCACCAGATTTTGTAAAGTATATCATGAGAGACACTTGGGGATGTTGTATAAGCTACGACCTCGGTACAGTAATTTTCAAATGTGCTATAAGGCGCTGTTGGTGATACAACATAGGAACACCATTTTCGTGACTTCAAAGGGTTAAATTAGGTTTAGTCCTTACTTAGTACTTTGTTGGAATTTCAAGCTATGATGTCATTCATTCCCATGTGACTTGAAACAATTATAACAGTGGGATGCCAGTTAACAAGAGTTTGATGGAGTTCAATTCAAGTAGACTTGAATTAAGAAGCACCTATTATCAATATTTCCCTATACAGTAGTAGGTGGCAGAGAAATTATGTGAAGCTGGTCCATGGTCCTTACCACACTAGCTGAATCAGCATCAGCCTTGCCTGGTATATCCGGCAATTCAGTTCCCTGGCCAAAGGGTTCATGGCCAGGCAGATAATGAAGACCAGCATGAGAGATGCCGATGCTCCCTGCAGGGATTAAGTACACATTTAAGGTGCTGGCCAAAACGAGAAACAGGTTGGGAGATAATGTTGCTGCACAGAGACCTATCCCTTGCAGATACTTTCTTCAGCACAACTTCCACACAGCAGCATGGAAAGTGAAGTTGGTAAATCAGCCAGAGAAGCAAAGAAGTTAGACAGCCCCAAACTAGTGGCATCATCGTGGGACTCATAAAGGAGAAGAGCAAGTCTGTTTTCATGCACAACCACTGAGACCCAGGTGGAACAGTTACGAGATGGATCAAAAGAAATTCTTTGCTAGTGGTTGGAGGACTTGGGACTAATATAAGCCCCTTGATACAGGCTAACTCACTTTTACTCTCAGAGAGGGAGCAGGTGATCATAATTTAAAAAAAAAATTAGTTTCTCAATGAATGACACTAGCAAAAAGGTACACATTCAAAAATAGAGAGAGAATTAAGAGATGAAGAGTCCTTTAAACGCTAAAGGCTTTAAAGCCACAATTAGATTTGTCCATATGTTCATCAGTTAAAAAACAATCACTTGTAAAGTGTACACCATATGGTACTGTGAAGAAAAGTACCTTGTTGTAATCTTATTTTGAATAAAACTAGCATTCAGCACATAATATTAAACTCTAAAAAAATGCCAAAGGGGTCGCCACAGTGGACAATCTGATCCTCACATCGTGGGCATCTTGGCAGAGGTTTTACACCGGATGCCCTTTCTGACAGAACTATCCCATTTTATCTGGGCTTGGGACCGGCAGCAGTGGCTGGGCTTTGGGCATTGGGTGGGAATTGAACCGGGCCCTCTGCATGGCAAGTGAGCAAACTACCATTGAGTCACCAATGCCCAGAAAGCCTAGCGCATATGTCTTTCAGAACTACTATGTATCATGATGTCAAATTTCGAAGGCGTCATGAGCTTGAGCACATTATCAAATGGAAACCATAGCACATTCTCATGAGCAGGCCAAAAAGAGCACTTGAACATGGGATTCATCCAAGTGTTATTCTTATCATATGTGATCACACACAACTGTACTAGCACTGCTGGGTCTTCTCTATGAATTGTGTCAGCATCTGTGACACAGCAGCTGGTACCTTCTTGACAATGCTGAAATGCTGTGTGTTTATTCACTTGCAGTGTGACTGCTTCTGGGTTGAGCACATACAGCTGACATGATGAAATAATAGCTCTCCTGATGCAAGAAATACCTCCTGGTTGCTGCGACTGCTGTCAGATTTGACGACATTCTCTCAAATGCCTGCTTAACAGTTTTACCATCGACAAAGAACAACTTATTATTTCTGATACTTCATATCAAGTTAACAATTGAGTCCTTTACTAAAAAGTGCCCAACATTTAACCCTGTCACTACAGTTTTTCCTTGCTGCAATAAAAGTGTGACTGGGTTACATGTGACAGGGTAGAAGATTTTTTCTTACAATACTCATAATTCCCTGTTTGGCAAAAACAGTAACACTGTATGTCATTTAGCACTAACTGCATCAACATAATATTTTGCAACATTATTTTTGAATTTCTAACGTAATAATGGTCAGTAAGGACATGCAAGCATGATTGTCATCTATTATTGTATGTAAACAACCAGTATATACAGACAGAATATGTACAATATTCAGTGCTATGAAAAAGTATTTGATATTTAGTTTTTTTTGTTTTGTTTTTTTCATATTTGTTACACTTAAATGATTCAAAATTCTAAATACAAATACATAATGCAGTTTTTAAATGATTATTTCATTTATAAAAGGAAAAAAGCTATCCAAACCTGCCTGGCCTTATGTGAAAAAGTAATTGTCCCTAAACTCTATAACTGGTTGTGCCACCCAAGGTGGCACCAACTCCATTCAAACGTTTGCGATAACTGCCAATGAATCTTTTATATTGCCGTCGAGGAATATTGGCTCCCACTCTTCTTTGCAGAATTGTTTTAATTCAACCACACTGGAGGGTTTTCGAGCATGAATGGCCTTAAGGTTATGCCCAGCATCTCAATTGGATTTAAGTCCGCCACACCAAAACCCAAATTCTTTTTTTCTTTTCTTTTTTTGAGCCATTCAGACGTGGACTTGCTAGTACAGTATGTTTACGGTCATTGTCCTTCTGCACAACCCAAGTGCGCTTGAGCTTGAGGTCACAAACTGTTGGCTCTACATTTTCCTTCAGAAATTTCTGGTACAGCACAGAGTTCATGGTTCCAGCAATTATGGCAATTTGCCAGGTGCTGGAGCTCCAAAGCAGCCCAAGACTGTCACACTACCACCAGTATGTTTAACTGTCGGTATGATGTTCTTTTTATGAAATGCTGTGTTTTACTGAGTTTTATGCCAGATGTAACAGGACGTACTGTACGAGTCAGGGGTAGCTTAGTGGTTAAGGCATTGGACAATGGTTCAGATGATCCCAGCTTCAAACCCCACAACCACCAAAATGCCACTGTTGGGCCCTTGACCAAGACCCTCAACTGCTCAGATGTATAAAGAGATAAGAATGTAAGATGCTCAGGACAAGGGTGTCTAGTCCACAGAATATTTGCCCAAGATGTTTTTTGGCAAATGTTAATGAGCCTTTCTGTTCTTTTTTGGTCAGCAGTGGATTTTGCCTTTGAATTCTCCCATGGATGCCATTTTTGTCCAGTTTCTTTCTTATTGTTACTGTAAATCAAACCTTAACTGAGGCAAGTGAGGGGGCCATTACTTATTCAAATAGGGCCAGGTAGATTTGGATAGCTTTGAATCCTTAATAAATGAAATCATAATTTAAAAATTAAATAATATATAACTAAATAAAAAAAAAATAATTTAAATATTAGAATTAGTTTGATGATATCAATCATTTAAGTGTGATAAATATGCAAAAAGGATGGATGGAATGCCAGTCCATAGCAGGGCACCATTTACACACACACGCACACCCACACACACACATTCACTAGGGGTAATTTATCATAGCAAATCCACAGACAATGAGACACTGCACACAGACTTTGATCTGAGCTCGGGCTCAAATCTTATACTCTGGAGCTATGAGACAGAGATTGCGACCAACTTTACTACTGGGTCTCTTCACAAAGGTGTTTGTTTGAAGAGAAAGGCAAATCATATGAGTGTTTTCACATAAAGAGGAAAGTACATTACAGAAAACAGTCGGCTTTAACGTTCAACTGCTCCATAATTATAATAATATTCACACTTATTCAAGTTACTGTTCAGGGCAGCTCACAAGGATGATTCTGCTAATTTTAACTTGACTAATGGAACATTTTCACAGCAGGAAAAGTTTTTTTAAAAAGTTAAGATAACCTTTGGCTCTAGTACTGCCTTATGCTTGTTCATCGGTGCCCTTGTGTCTCTCCATTTTTGTGAGCACAGCTTTCTTACACTGGCTTGCTCTTCTTTGCCCATCTGATCATGTGACTCTAATCCCCTCTGGTACCAAGAGAGAAGCTTCCAGACAGGGCCATCCATTATCTGCTAATTTAGTGCAGGGGTGCACAAGTACTTAAAAAGTTTAATGTTCATTTAAGTTAAGTTCAGCTTTAATTTGTCACATATACTGTACATTACTGCACAGTGAAATTCTTTTTTCTTCGCCCTATCATTTTTTTTAAGTCAGTGGTTTATATGGCACCCCTAAAGCCAACAGGGTTAAAGGCCTTGCTCAAGAGCCCAACAGTGGCACAGGGGCTCGAACTTCCCAACCTTCCGTTCAGTAACTCAGAGCTTTAACACACTGAGCCGCCAGTGCGCCAGTTGGTTATGTCTGGTATAAAACTGCAATAGACAATGTTCTATGTACTACAGGGCTGTTAAATTCTCAAATTTGTAAGTAGGTGTTTAAATAGAAATTTGGCTGTTTTTTACCACAGGAGAGTCATCAGATGATGATGATGATCAGGACAGATGATGGTGCACTTCATCGTGGTATAAGTCGAATAAAATGCTTTGAGATACATTTTTCGGGATAATGATCAACATTTTGGTAATAAAAGTGACTCTACTAGGCGGAACGGTGACTTAGTGGTTAGCACTGTCGCCTTGCACCTCCACGTTCCGGGTTCGATTCCCACCTCGGGTCTGTGTGCATGGAGTTTGCTTGTTCTCTCAGAGCTTGGTGGGTTTCCTCTGGGTACTGTAGTGTGAGTGTGTTTATGTGTGTGTGCCCTGCGATGGATTGGCACCCTGTGTTCTCTGTCTCCTGGGATTGGCTTCTGGCCTGCTGCGATACAGGATGAAGCGGTATAGATGACGAGTGAGTGACACCACCTAGTCGTTAATTATTTTCCGTCTAACAACACTAATAATTGTATTTTATTGTAACATATGATGTGAAATTAAAATGTCCTGACTGAGCTTTGAAGAGTTTCTTGTGAGAAATTTTATTCTATTTGGAATGATCACAGAGGTTTAAAAATCTGATTAATATTAATTTTGTTGTTTGACTGTCTAGCCCTTGGTTAACAATCAAAATGTAATAGTCATTTGGGAGAAAATTAAAAAGCTTTATCAAATATTACAATTAAAGTTTATTAATGTATTAAAAGGAAAAGAAAGAAAATTTGCCAGATTAATGGTATGCACACTCACAGGCCACTTTAATAGGAACATTACAAGCCAGTCATGTGGCAGCACGATGCATAGCATCATACAGATATAGGTGAAGAGCAGCAGCTAACATTTACATCAACATTACAAAGGGGAGAAAAAAGTGAGCTCAGTGACTTACTGTTAGTGCCGGACAGGATGGTTTGAGTATTTCAGAAACTGCTGATCTTGAAAGTTTACCAATGTACAGTATAGTAACCTCAGATCCCTGTTCTGGAACTTGAGGATGTCTTCTGCTGTTGTAGCTCATCCATCTTGTGGTACTTTTGTGTGCTGTGTGTTCTGAGATCAATACCTGTTCAACACGATTGTAAACACTAGGTATTTCAGTTTAAACCAGTGTCTCCTTTGACCCATCTCATCAGCAAGGCTTTTCTAGCCATTGAACTGATGGAATTATTATTATTTTTTTTTTTTGCTTGTCCTGTGTATACCGTAGAGAATGGTTGATGTGAAAAGCCCAGGAGATGAGCAGTTACTAAAAATACTCAATCCAAAATGTCTGGCACCACCAACCATGCCAACCATGCAATTAAAACCACTGAGATCACATATGTTACCCCATTTTGTGCTAAAAGCTCTTGACAGTTACCTGCATGATTTTTCCCATTGTATTGGCTGACTGCATAACTGTATAACTGGTTAGTAAGTATACTTCATTGTTTTGTATTTGGAGTCATCATGGTCACTGGTCACAGGAACCAAGTCCAATACTATGAAAGAGCTGCCTTAGAGAAAAATGCACACATTATGCATACAGTATTTATTTAAAAACAAATAATGGAAGAAACCTTTGTTAGCATAATGCTGACCGTGCTCTGTAATCATTTAAAGCATTTTCCATAATCTATGTCATCATGATAAACATATACATTTTCATTATAAAAACAAGAGTGTAGCCCTAAGCATCAAAGTGCACCTCATTTGTAAAGAAAGTACTTAAAATATAATAGAAAATATGTAATTAGAATACCCCCCAGGCTGTTTTATTCCCTTCATGGGTTTATGAGTAGATCTAATTGCGTTTTCAAAACTTGTAGAGTATTCTAGTCTGTTCTAACAGCATCCAGTCATCACTGTGAACCTATTATTATCGTCATTATCACAGACGCATTATTGACTAATGATTCCTTCTCACTGTCGGAAACTCGTGAATAGAAAAGAACTGTCAGTTAAATGGAAATGAAAGCGCATATTATTTATCAATGAAGTGGAATCGTTCAGTGAAACAGACTCATTCTTGTTTAATAATAGAGACATTAAACATAATTTGCTAGTACCCTTACTAGTACTGGATTTCCCCCCTGATTTGTCATCGGAACTGCATTAATTCTTTGTGGCATAGATTCATTAAAGGTGCTAGAAAAATCGCTTGGTCCATATTGACATGACAGCATGACTCGGATCGCTGCAGATCTTTTGGATGCACCTCCATGATGCAAATCTCCTGTTCCACCACATCCCAAAAGGGTTGTCTATTGGATGATTGAGATCTTTACATTTGAGTACAGTGAACTCATTTTCATGTTCGAGAAACCAGTTTGTGATGATTTTCGCCTTGTGGCATGGTGAGTTATTCTGTGGTCATAAAGGGAAGGACGTGGTCAGGAAACAATACTCAAGTTCCTTGTATGTGACAATAGAAGACTGGAAAAATGTTGCCTGTCTCAATTTCTGCTGCGACATTTAGATAATAGGGTCAGAATTTGCCATAAACAACATGAAAATATGAATCCATCTTGGATGTACAGTGGAACCTTGTACTTGGTAACTTGGTCTACGAGCATTTTACAAGATGAGCAAAATTTTTTAAATTAATTTTAACTTGTTTAAATGAGTGAGGTATTGAATTACAAGTACTGTAGTATAGTATGTATACACTTTGCCTGCCAAGCGTCGCATGATCACAACTGATCCAATGATTCTTCTCTCGTGCTGTGGGATTGTGGGTAATCGTCTCCCATACTCAGTCTTAGCGTGTGTGCGTCACTCGTATAGTCAACATCCGTGCGCGCATGTACTGTTTACCATAACATTGTGATCATGTGTGTGTGCGCATGTAGAGCATTTTTTTTTGTGTGTCCAAGGCCCCGTGAAGGAAAAAACGCGGACGATGAATCTGTTTAGAGGAGTGATTCCGTTAGTGTGTGTGTTTGTGTATGTTCTACACAGTAGCCCCCCTGCTCCTGTTACTTCCCTCATCTAACACCAGTTCTTTTCAAAGGTAAAGCGCAGGTTAATTTGTTTTATTTGTACTTTATATTTTGTATTAATTTATTTTTATATGAATATTTTTGGGTTGTGGAACAAATCAGCGAAGTTTCCATTATTTCTTATGGGGAAATCCAATTCGTATTTTGATATACAAGCTTCCGGAACAAATTATGCTCGTAATCCAAGGTTTAACTGTATCAACGTTTTAGGCAACTATTTTCCGAAATATGTCTAATTTTTGTGAGCCCATGCGAATTGTAGCTTCAGTTTCCTGTTCTTAGATAATAGGAAGACACCTGGGTATGGTCTTCTGCTACTGGTTTTACATCTTAAGGGGTCAGAGGTTCTCTTCGGCAGACCTCGTGTTTAACGAGATGTTATTTGAGCTACTGTTTCTTTCAGCTTACTGTATATTGGTGGTTAATATTTATATGATGGTGGTAGTCTGAAGAAATTTAGACAGGTGCTGAGACATTTTGAGACCTTAATGATGTTTTTTTTTTTTTTAATCTGCTTTGTTTAACGATTATATGTCTATTATTTTTAAAGCAGTAATTGCAATATTAAATGTATTTATTCACTTATAATTAATTAATTAGTAACTATGCCTATAATCTACAGTACTCTTCTATATTCTTCTATTTTATGGTATGAAATGAGTTGGCAATACAAGGATAAAATTCTTATTTTGTGCATTTTATAAAAATTTCCTTTTTAAATTTTTTTTTTTTATAAATGTTCCCTTTTTTTATGTCGAGTGGCTTTGCAGACACAGAGTGTGACCAAATCTCCTACCCTTAGCCTGCACTCCTTTTTCGTTGATTTATACTCCCTTCGTTCCTTAATCCCACAGCTTTTAGAGAACACACAGAGAGAAATCCCTCAAGTTGTTGAAGCTCAGGCTGAGCTGCAAAGCTGCATAATACCACTCAGAATTTCCCGTCACCAATTTTTATCTCTTGGAGGTGCTGCATATAAAATCCACCGCGAACTGGAAAACACTTCTGAGTTGCTTTGAAGTGATATCTGGCTTATAAGTGTTGAAACTTTTCTTTGTGAAGGAGAAAGTGTTGCTGTCTTCAGATACAATAGAGCCTGATAGTGGAGAATGGGAAATAAATTACTCTGGAGGCTACTTACTTTCAGAAAAAGTAAAAAAAAAAAAAAATATATATATATATATATACTCAGCAAAAAAAGAAATGTCCCTTTTTCAGGACTGTGTATTTCAACAATAATGTTGTAAAAATC
>JAQMYJ010000016.1:15093663-15106720 GCA_030014305.1 Clarias laeviceps | reverse complement strand
ATTTTTACAACATTATTGTTGAAATACACAGTCCTGAAAAAGGGACGTTTCTTTTTTTGCTGAGTATATATATACACACGGTATATATATATTTATTTACACACTGTCTCTGTCTTTTGGTCTTCTTGTCCTTTCCTTCCTTCTTTTATCCTTGTCACTTTCTCTCTCATTCCTTCCTTCTTTACTAGCATTTTCCTTTTTTATTTTCAATTTCTCCTTCTTCCACCCCTTCTCCTGTGATTCCTCTTACTCTTTTCATCCTCACCTCTTGATCTCTGCCTGCTGTCACTCATTGCCCTTTGCTCGTTTATTTCCTGTACTTCTTCTCTCCTTCTCCCTTATTTTTTCTTTCGTGCTTTGTGCACCCTTGTCCCTTGTCTCATGTTTAATCTTCTTTTTGTGTCATACCCTCTCTTAACCTTTTTCTTCTTCTTTTTTCACACGCCCGCTTACTCTATATTGTCCTCAATATTGTCTTCTCTTGCTTTCTTTCATTATTTTCTCCTTCACCATCCTCCCATGTGTTTAATATCTCATACCTCACTCTCTTTTTTCCTCTTCTTCTATCATCCTAGTCCTTTCTTTCTGTCTTCTGCTCTCTCTCTCTTTCTCTCTCTCCCTTATTTAAGATCCAGTCAGTACATCGGCATTAAAATAAGCCCCACACTTTATTACACTGCACTTAATGCTCTTGATGGTTGTTAATAAGCTGTTTAGGGTTGATGGTGTTCAGCTTAGCAGTGTTCAGTAGCACTAAGAAGCAAATGAGTGGATAGTTAATCAATTTGAAAGCATAAAAATAGCTAATTCATTATACAAAAAACAAAACAAAACATCAAGGTAGAAAGTTTTCTCAGGACAATGGAGCTATAATCGAACTGCCTGCTTCACGTCTGAAATGCTGGACTCCCATGAACTCCTTCAATGACCCAAACATGTGGAAAGGGCTTGGAGTGAGGTCATGACTCTCTGGGAGATGTGGCAATAACTCCCACCCGAGTTCCTGTTATGTGCAAATGGTGTTCATGTATGCGTATAAATTTCCAACAGACAGATGCATCTCATCCAATTTATTTATTTATTCACGTTTTATTGCGGCTTAGAGTCTCATAATTGTACTGTGCTTAAAGTCTTCTGTAAACATCAGTCGGTTTTATGCCTCCATTCAGGAGCAAAATCCCGGTTTGAACATCCCTCATAGGTTAACATAAGCATACTATTATGTACTGTATTATTACTTATTTTTGTTCAACTTACAGGTCATATTGAGTGGAAATTCTCCCCTTAGTTTACATATGTTGATACATGTTTTTTTGTAGAGAGCCACATTAAACAGTAACCTTTGCTACAGTAGGTTTAGTCTAATTTTAGTTCTTATTATCAACCTGAAAAAGGTTAAACATTCACTGGAGGCTCTCCAGCAATTCCAGGATGTTTTTTTTTTTTTAAATAGTTTTTGTATTGAAGAATGTTTATGGTTTATATCCACAGCTTGCCATGGTGCGACAGGGAAGAGATGGAAAGGCAGATGGGAACAAAATGGACAGCTCTAAACCAGCCTGGAAGGTTGTTAAATAATGTTACAAAGTGGTATTTTAGTATCTTTTGTAAGAAACATCAAATTTTTTTGGAACATACACTGATCAGCCATGACATTAAAAACCAAGCCGTGTACAGTAGGTCGCCCTTGTGCTGCCTGGGATGCTCTGGACCTATGGGGCATGACTTCATGGGACTTCTGGGGATGTGGTTTCTGGCACCAGGACGTTAGCGGGGGATCCTTTGGTGCCATGGGTTGTGATGTGGGGTCTCCAATGATTAGAATTGTCAGTCATCCTCCTTGCATGCTTGGTCGAAGCATCCAAGTTCTGGGAAAACTGGAGCCCAGAACACTAAGCTTGCACTCTTTGCCTGTTCTGCTAAGCCACATAAACATAGCAGGCTGTGGTTACCGGCATTAGATGAATCTTGAGTGCCCATGATCCTATTACCCGTTTATTGGTATTAAATTGATGATCAGTGTTATTCAGTTCACTGGCAGTGGTGCTAATGTTGTGGCTGATGGGTGTACATGATTTACACAATATGCAATAGCATTTATAATATTCTCTATAAAGCAATATCACACCAGAGGGACTGCTGATATTACAGCAGAATATTTGACCTGGATGTAATATTGCTTTTATACAACAGTTCGACAAATACCACTTATTATCAACAGATTATCTTTTGGTTGTTTATTTAACCAGTTGTTTTGCTTTGCCAACACATATCATTCTGCAACTTGCAGATCTAACTAACCCCAGCTGGCGGAGCTGGTGCCCGACAGTAAGCGACTGACAATTATTGTGAGGGAAGTTGCGAGTAGCTTCAAATTCTTACCAATACTAGGTAGCTAAAAGGTGAAAAGAATAAACCATGGAGGTGGTAGACAGTCCTGACGCTTATGAGACTTACATTAGATGTCCACTTATTCCACATTAGCATACGAGCTAGTTGGCTCAGTGGCTTAGCGGTCAACACCGTCGCCTTGTACCCCCAGGTTCTGGGTTTGATTCCCGCCTCGGGTCTGTATGCATGGAGTTTGCATGCTCACAAAGTCCAAATGCATGCAGAATGGGGTTTCCCAAATTGCCCATAGTGTGTGAATGTGCGTGTATATGTGTGTGCCCTGTGATGGATTGGTGCCCTGTGATGGATTGGCACCCTGTCCAGGGTGTACCCCGCCTCGTGCCCCAAGTTCATGGGATAGGCTCCAGGACCACTGTGACCCTGTATACAGGATAAAGCGGTATAGATGAGAAGTGAGAATATCAGCTATGTTAACTTTTGGGTCTCTGGGTCAAATCGCAAATAGCGTTAAATGGAAACCTACTGCGCACAATCACTTTAGTGACTGATTAGGGATTAGAGAGGGATTTGGGATTCAGCCTTGTGTGAGAAGTTAGGTAACTTTGTGGCTTGCTTCAGGAGTACATAAAACAATATGGAGGCAATTCGGAATGACTTATAAACAGGTATTAAGGGGACAAAGTGGTGTAAAAGATTACATATTCTTATCATTTCACCCCTTTTTCACCCATGCTGGTGACCGACAGTTAGTGTGATTAACAACGGTAGAACATCTGTTATGCAGAGTGATACATACAGTTAAACATCCCAGCGCTGTTACCATCTAGTATCAACACTCATGGAATGCCTCCAATCACATGTATAATAGAGAATAAGGCTTAGCATTTCTAACGACAAGAGAAAACATGGGAATCGATGGGTTGCTCAACATCTGGTGTTTCCCCCTGAAGGTTTCTTTAATTAATCTCCAGCAATTAATTTAGTTTTAGATGAAACATCCGCATTGAGTTTCTGCTTGAAACTGTGATTCACAGACACTCCCAAGCTGTAGGTCAAGTTTATTAAAACCATACTGCTGAATAAAGTGCCTAGGGAGGTAAACATTCTTCTGCTTAAAAGAAATCACAGTGAGAGGCAAACTGCATGGCTTGCTGGTTGTTATTCTCCAACACAAATGACCTGAAACATTGTGTGAAAAAAATCGATATGTTTTAATTGGACACATTAAAGTAGAAAACAAAAGAAGGTAATTTCTTTTTTTACATATAAATGCAGAAAAAAATTTTTAAGTGCATTTTGAGCTTACTTCTATTCTATTTTATTTGTATAGCGCTTTTAATAATGGACATTGTTACCAATGTTTTTTTCCTTAATATAAATTTTCCGTAATGAGCAAGCCAGTGGTGATATGAGGAAGAAATCTTAAGGTGACCCAGACTGAAAACAGAACCCTCATCTGGGAGACACCAGATAGTGGATTTATATATCAAACCCTTCTATAAGTGTTTGCTTTACATTTAGCAGACGCTCTTATCCAGAGCAACTTACTTTTTTTTTTTCATTATACATCTGAGCAGTTGAGGGTTAAGGGCCTTGCTCAAGGGCCCAACAGTGGCAACTTGGTGGTTCTGGGGTTTGAACCTGGGATCTTCCAAACCGTAGTCCAATGCCTTAACCACTGAACTACCCCTGGCTTTATAGTCATAGTAAACGTTTGTAACCAGGACTTGCATGATAGCTTAAAAACAAAGTCTGTTTTGTTGTTCTACTGTTTACTGATAGAGCCAAGATTTAAGACAGACTTGAAGAAATCCGAACCATCCGTTTAACAAGATGCAGCTGAATTACAATCAGAACCATGTGACTCATGAAGTGCATGCTGGGAAGCGAAGTCCATTACAAATTCAAAGGCAAAAGTCTTATGGAACACAAAAGACATACACAAACACCAGGGAACAAATATGAGAGGAATATGACCCAAATTTTAGGATTTTAACTCATGTAAATGTGTATTTATTAAAAAAAATAATTTTATCAGATTTTTTTAAGTTAACGCTGATAAGTATGAAAGCGATATTTCAATGAGTTAAAACATTTCTTTAGGTAAACATGTTTGTTCATAATTCTTTAATTTTGTGTTGATTTCCACTCTTACATTCTTTTCATTTTTTAGAGAAAAATGGCAAACTAGACTGATTAATGAGAATAAAAAAATACTAAATATTAGCCATATTTCTACATATTTACCCACATGCTCAAATGATGTCTTAACGATGTCTCATGCAGCTTGTTTGCTAATTGTGAAGATGTTTGCTAATTGACATGCTGCTGTTTTGGAACACTGTTAATGATCTGATTTTTATAACTTTAGAAATGCTTGAATATTTGCTTACTTGCTGATTGTAGTCAGGCATATTTTTATGTTAAGAGAATTGATCACGGGTGGTGAACCAAGAAGTTGAGCTGACAGGTTTAAAAGTCATGGGAATCACCTGATACGATATTATCACAATACCTACTGTAGGTACCGATTATATTACCGAATATTACGATTCTGTATCATGATTATATAAATATCCCAAATTGATATAATTTTTTTTTACAATTGTAAACCTTCAAAAAAGGTTAATGAGTAATTAAATGTAGCCCGTTCCCTATACAATTAGTTTTCTCAGCATAGCATTGAAACAATACAAACTAACTACAATTAAAAGAATTTAAAATTTAACCTAGAATTACATTATGCAAAAAAGCTCTGTCATTCACCAGATTTGTTATTTCTAAACAAACTTAGCAAATAATCCTCCACTCCTGCAGTACCATAAGGGATGAAAATGTGTAAATAGCTCAGAGTTTACCACCTGTAGGATTATAAAGAAACTGCAACATTTACCTCCTCAAATGCCTCCAAAGTCTTGACAGTGAGCGCGCGAGTATGTGTTGCTTCTAACGCAGACCCGCTGGCCTTTTTAACACACACAAATTTCGACTAATTTGCACTCAGAGTTTTTTGAGACTTGGGCACGTACAGTATGTGTAATGAATGGGTTCGAGACTAAATCTCTCACAGAGTTTGGAGAAAATGGCCAATTGGAGGCTTTTAATGCACATGATGTAACACCACACAAAACTGTGATTCATAACTGAATCAATTTTTCCCCATCCCTATTTAAAATACACAATGTCTCAAGAGTGGCTGACAAAACATTATGAACATACTTTGCTAACTACTTCGCAAGTTAGGTAATTAACGTGCTAGCAAGTTTTGTGCTACAGTAATTCCTAACCAACTACCATCACTTTACACACATTATCCTTCCCACTATGTACCAATAGCTGTACCCTCAACACACCTCCATTACACACTCCTGGCTTAAAGTTGAAACTAGACACTTCTTTGACCCAGATCACTCACATTCTGTGTTGTAAGACAAATCCACAAAGACTATAGTATGGCAGTGCAGTGACTTTCCTATCTCTGTACTTGTTTTCATTTAATACAGAGGCTGCCAAATGGCTCCATAGATGTCCATGATGATTCCACTCGGGCTGTGGAGCTGCAGGAACTGCTAGACAAAGCTAATAAAGATCTGTCGACGAATCGTGAGCGTGCTAACACGTTGAATACCCGCGTGGCTGAGCTCGAGAGCGAACTCGCCAATGTGCGCAAGGAGCTGCTCAAAAGTGAGGAGTTCAGTGCCAAACACCAGCGAGACATACGTGAGGTTAGTGTGAGATACGCACTCAAACAAACACACACACACACACACACACACACACACAGACTGTGTTTATCAAAATATTCTACTTTAGCTTCAATGGCAATGGTACGTTGCTGCTAGGCAATTTGAAACTGTATTGGAATCCTTAAGAGTACATTTTTAATGTACATTGTTTATCTTGGAAGGTCCATGTTGTGAACAGTACTGAGCAGTAGGCTTTTTCCGAAAAAAAAAAAAAAAAAAAAACTAATTAAAAGGTGCATCAAAGCACCATAAATCATTTCAAATGTACACTATGTTCATGTTTCCAAACACACACATTGCAGATAGTACAGATTCTGGAAACGTAAGATACCCTGAGAATGTAGGATTTTTTTCATTTCCACTTGGCTCACTTTAATATCTTTACGCGGTATGTAATGTGTCCTAAGCCAACATCGAGTTCCTGTAAGCAACCCAAAGTTGAATATTTTCCAATAATAATAAATCTAAAGTGTGCTCCTCCTCAGCTAAAACAGCTATTTACCAAAGGTTATAAACTGTCCTCCCATTTTGTTTGACCGCCTTTAACTTTGATTACAGTGTGCAATGTGGGGGCCAGTTTATGTGGTAAAACTCCTCATGCTCCCAGACCCACAGTTTTCAATCCTGGAATATGCCTGTGCCTGTCTGTCCAGGGGAAAACATTGATGGGATAATCTGGTCATTCTGAAATGTAGATCATCAGCTGACTTCATTTTATTGCTACATAATGTTGCTGAGTGTGGCCCTGAACAACTGCCTCCGGAGGCTTGTACTGTATGTACATTGGATACTATTCATGATGGGGTCATAGCTTTACGCACTTATCTTCTTACCCAGACACGCCCATCGCACTGGAATGGGGTCAATCTGAACTCATCAGACCACATGACCTTTTTCCATTGCTCCAAGGTCCAATCTTTATGCTCACTAACAAACTGAAATCTTTTTTCCAACAGACTAACCACTAACAAGTGGTTTTCTTATATCTGCACAGCTGTTTAGTCCCATTCCTGTCGTTCCAATCAACACATTGTACTGCCATCGCATCACTAAACTGAAACATAATTGTGATTTCTCCTGTCCATTTTTGTGATCGACAACATTTCTCTTATGATAATGATAATACTTTCGGGTTTTAATAATAATGCATTGAACAGTTCTTATTTTTTAACCCATTTCCAATAATTTCAAATCTCCTCAGTTGTTGTCTTTGCTTGGTGCAGCCCAATCATTTGACCCTTTGGAAACAACAAATTTTTTCCCATGCAGTGTGTATATATTATATTAATGTATTGTATTAATAAACAGCATCTCATACTTTTTCCTCATTTATGCCTTCATTTTATGTTGTGGAGTATCTGAGAGACAAGGTAGATCCACATATTATATCCTTATGTTATAGCAGTTCTAAACGGTCATTCTATTACCAGTGTTTCAGTTCTCTTTCCCGCGAATTTATAAAGCTATAAAAAAGAAGCATGTTATGTTTCTGGGAACAGAGACATAAAAACACAATGTCCTCTACTGTATTAAACTATGCTGTATAGGCTTAGATGGTGTAGAAGAACTGCTCAGTCTTTCACGTTCTTATAGTACAACAATAAAATGATTTAATTTCTTGCTGTCAGAACTGCTATTAGAGCTGCTGTTACAGTAAACAGGTCAACACCTGACGAATCAGACTGTGTTTTGCTCTGGCTACATGACCAATTCAACAGGCGATGGCACAGAAGGAGGACATGGAGGAGAGGATCACAACGCTGGAGAAGCGCTACCTGGCTGCCCAACGTGAAACAACCTCCATCCATGACCTGAATGACAAGCTGGAGAATGAGCTGGCCACCAAGGACTCGCTTCATCGACAGGTCCAGTCCAACAGATTTTCATATAATCCTGAATTTTGGAACTAATAATAACATAAATATATATACTTTTGTTTTTATTTAAAAACTGACAAATGATTTTAGATATCAAAAGACAAGAATGTACAGTACAGTAAGTATGTAAAATCATTATTGGACCGAATGCAAAATTTGTCATCCAAGTTTCAATCTGCGTGTTTTTCAGAGCGAGGAGAAGGTGCGTCATTTGCAAGAGTTGTTGGAGCTGGCTGAACAGAGGCTACAGCAGACGATGAGGAAGGCTGAGACACTGCCAGAGGTGGAGGCTGAACTGGCTCAGAGAGTGGCTGCTCTCACCAAGGCAAGTCACATCCAAGCTAAATAAAATTGAAATCGAGTTCACTATGGCACAGGAGCGCGTGAGGAAGAGTGCTTTCAGAGCTGTGGCTTGCACATCACTAGTCAACATCACGCTGCCAGGCTATAATCAGAACAACTTCACATGCCGTCTCAAAACTGACTACATTTTGTACACAGGCTCTGATATTCATAACTAATTTACTGAGCCTCCATCTCTCTCTCTCTCTCTCTCTCTCGTTTTTTTTTTTTTTTTGATCTGCTCTCCCTGTGACTGGTGGGTTTCCCCCAGGTACTCCAGTTTCCTCCCACAGTCCAAAGACATGCAGGTTAGGCTAACTGACGTTCCAAAATTGTCTGTAGTGTGTAAGTGTACTTCCAGGGTGTAGCTCATGCCCTACATGTCCTGAGATAGGCTCCAGGCCTCTCACGACCCCGTAAACCGGATAAAGCGGTATAGACGATGAGTGAAAGTAACTTGGAGTAGTGTTTGCATTTAAAAAAAGAAAAGTAGTTTAAGATTTTTTTTAAACCCCTGTCAAGTCTTTATTTGCGTTAATTCAATAATCCTCAAGTAACTTCTGGAGTTAATGCCCTAAGCAAATCAATGTGAAGAACTATCTCACCAAAAAAAAAAGCGTAGTCTGCTTGCTCTCAGTCTCGCTATTAAGTTCCTCAATTAAAAGAAAAAAAAGGTTCTTGACAGTTTAATCAAACACCCAGTCCAAGTGCTTAGCTAAGCGTTGATGAGAACAAAAAAGTAATATTTTCTCTTTGCAGAGTATGTGTGTACAAGAGCTCCATTTCTCTGACCTTTTCTAAGGAGCCACACCACACCATAAACAAATGATTTCATTGAGATGTTCCTAGAGCTGTGTTGTGCGTAATATGCAACATGCACCATATCATTATTGTGCTTACATCTTACATTGTTGATGATGATGCAATTAATCTTTCTACAGTTCTGTTTTGAAGGTGGAACACAGTGTTGATATTTTCTAATATACCAGAGAACTTTGCTTTGCGGTTGTCAATTTATTTGTACAGATTTGCCGCTTATTGCCAACACATTTTTGTTTTTCTGGCTTATTTGTATAAAATGTATTTGTATTTGCACGGTGGTGTAGTGTTTAGCACTGGTGCCTTGCACCTCCAGGGTCCTGGTTTGATTCCCAGTCAGGCTCGATTCCCGTCTCTGTGTGCATGGAGTTTGCATGTTCTCCCCGTGCTTGGTGGGTTTCCTCTGGGTACTCCGGTTTCCTCCCACAGTCCAAAGATATGCAGGTTAGGCTAATTGGCGTTCCCAAATTGCCCGTAGTGTGTGAATGAGTGTGTGTACAGTATGTGTGTGTACCGTGCGATGGATTGACACCCTGTTCAGGGTGTACCCCTTGTGCCCTAAGCCTTCTGGGATAGTCTCCAGGTCCCTGCAACCTTGAATACAGGATAAAGCGAAATAGACGATGTGTGAGTGAGTGAGAGTATTTGTATATATGTCAGTAAAATGACTTAGTCCTGTCACCTTGCACATCCAGGTTCTCGGTTCGATTCCCGCCTTAGGTCTGTGTGCATGGAGTTTGCATGTTCTCCCTGTGCTCGATGGGTTTCCTCTGGGTGCTCTGTTTCCTGCCCCATAGTAAAAGTAATTAGGCTAATTGGTGTTCCCAAATTGCCTGTAGTGTGTGAATGAGCGCGCGAGTGTGTGTATTGGCACTCCATCCATGTACCCCAGGTGTACCCCACCTTGTGCCCCAAGTATCCCCCCGTGACCCTGTATACAGGATAAAGCGATATACTGTAAATAATGAGTGAGTGAGTAAGTGAGTATTTGTATATAAATGTTAGCTAGATAAGGACACAGGTAGCCTTGGCTATTATTTGTTCTTCCTGTGGCCATATTTCCCAGTTTCTGAGAGTGATTTTAAGGATTGGAACAGCAAGTATATTGTTTGCTACTTACACGTCAGAAACTCTTTAAATTTGAGCTTTTCTTGTTAACATATAAATCTGAAATCAATTAAAAAACTTTTTTGCAAAAGAAAATGCATCATGACTATAACTAACATTAATAAAGTTTGTTTTTACAAGTGATCTTCAATTTTGCAGGCAGAGGAACGACATGGGAACATTGAAGAGCGCCTTCGGCAATTAGAGTCACAGCTGGAAGAGAAGAACCAGGAGCTGAGCCGGGTAAGTGGCATGTGCTCTTATACCTGTGTACTTGCTGCACAAAAAGGTACTCTCAGAGAAGTTCTGATTACTGCATGGTTTCCATTTCGGAGGAACTTCTTTACATTTACACAAAAACCAAGTGGGAGCACACCTCTTAAATTTTGTTCCCATCTATAGATGCTTAAATGAAAATGCCAGAGGCAGCACAATGGTTGGCATTGTCACCTTGTACCTCCAGGTTCCGGGTTTGATTCCCGCCTCGAGTCTGTGTGCATAGAGTTTGCATGTTCTCCCCATGCTTGGTAGGTTGCAAAGACATGCAGATTAGTCTAATTGGCATTCCCAAATCGCCCGTAGTGTGTGAATGAGCGTGTTAATGTGTGCATATGTGCCTTGTGATAGATTGGCACCCCATCCGGGGTGTACCCCACCTCGTGCCATAAGTCTCCTGGGTAAGACCTCAAGCCCGCGTAAGCCTGTATACAGGATAAGTGGTACAAATGATGAGTGAGTGAAAAGGCCTGCCATCTACTGGTCGCATTATATTTCTTATCTTCTCATAACATGCCTTAGGCTCGTCAAAGGGAGAAAATGAACGAGGAACACAACAGGCGTCTGTCGGATACAGTGGACCGCCTGCTCACTGAATCTAATGAACGCCTGCAGCTCCACTTGAAAGAACGAATGGCTGCCCTGGAGGATAAGGTAGAGACACACCCCTATACACTCTTTCTGTGCTGTATATTGAAACAGGCAGGTGTATACTGTACAGTATGTTCACTCAAATATACAACTAATTGTGCAATCAAATATGAGAGAACAGCATTTTTTATTTTTTTTTATCTAATGAGTCAGCACTGAGCTAGTTAGATTTCAAAGTATCGGATAATTAAACGTGTATTGCTTAGTGAACATTTATTTTGTTGCCTAATACACTATAAATCATTGGCTGTAAATTTTACAGTCATTTACTGGCAACAAGGTGCACTTTATAATAAACAGCTATAAACATATATAAAGTAGAGTGATATCTTCCATAGTATAAAATAACACATGATCCAATATCTTTGCTGCCTTGGCTAATGGATTAATAAAAGAAAAAAAGACATCCAATGCAGAGTAGAATTGAGCTGAAGGTTAAGGAAAATGAGCTAACCATGGCAATTTGACTGTGCTGAGATTAAAACCCATACCCTTCTGACCTATAACTCAAAGCCCTAAACACTGAATCATTATAACTATCTCAACCAGCTTACACTGAATCATTGTTATATGGATTAATTTATTGGAAGAAGTAGTTGACTCTATGCAGGTTAGTTAAATTGGCTTTGATTTGCAGATCAGAAGGTCCTGTGGTCAAATCTCATCCACTTGCCATAGTTGGGTCGATGAGCATGACGTCTTCAGCTCAGTTGTATCTTACATCAATTGAAAATTGCTTTAAAAAAAAAAAAAAAAAACTTGTTTTTGCACCGACACCAAACGATCCATAAAATCTTTTATCGCTCATAAAAGGTTGTCACCAGGGGCAGAATTTGAACGTAACTGAAAGTTTCGAATCATAGCTCTTTATGATTTATTATCTCTCTGTGAGCATAAAGAGCATGCTAGTACTGATTCCTGACCCACACAGCAGAAACATGAAAACGCTAGCCATAGCGCTTAGCTTCCTGTAATTGTGTTTGTGAGAGTTCAGCTGAGTCGACGGAAGAAATACATTGAGTGGAAAGAATGTGATGTAATATAACTTTTACGACTTCTACTTTTGTAACAATGCAGCTTTGATATTGTTGGCACAGGATTTAAGAATGATACCCCACCTGCCATCTGTTTTTTTTTATTTGTTTTCTTCTTTTAATAGAATGCCCTCATCCAGGATCTAGAGAATTCACAGAAACAGTTAGAAGAGTTTCACCATACCAAGGTAACATAAACGCATGCATGCATTAGAGTTTTTTTTTTCTTCTTCTTCTTTTTCTTCTTCTGGAATTTGATAATAATTCTGGAAATAATTCTGAATCCTTGGTGGAATATAAAATGAACCTTTTTTTTTTTTTTTTTAAACATATTACACTGTAATAAAAATGATTAAGCGGTGAAAGCTAAACAGCTTTATATTAAGCAATATCGCATGAGCAAGAATGTGGTTATACTGAATATCGCCTGGTTGTGATTCACATTTTTCACCCTAGTAGGCTGAGTGAGATAGATACTCACAGCCATGCTCGTATTTAGTACAACTTTTTGTTGGGCTTTAAACCTTCTATCCTAATGGTCGCCACATCAGATTGTTTGATCTGCAAGGTCTGGCACAGGTTTTGTATGGGTGTACTGTAAGGTTAAGAGTCTTGGCAAAGGGCCCACCAGCGGTGACCAGTGTTGGGGGACGTTACTTTAACTAATTACATTACAGGCCTCCGAGTGGCGCAGTGGTAAAGTGCTCGCCCTATCATCCGGAGATCGCTGGTTCGCAGCCGGAGGTCTAGAGAGTGCTGATTGGCCGAGCTCTCTTAGAGGGGAGGGATGAGAGGTACTTCGTGCTCCCACATTAATCACGGCTCTACAGCCAATCAGGGGCGTCTGTGAGCT
>JAQMYJ010000016.1:15070757-15089113 GCA_030014305.1 Clarias laeviceps | reverse complement strand
GATTTTTACAACATTATTGTTGAAATACACAGTCCTGAAAAAGGGACGTTTCTTTTTTTGCTGAGTATATTTATTTTTATTAAAACACATATATACTTGCATATTCATGCTGATAATCATCAAAACATGCAGATACAGGTAAAGAGTGCGAGGTAATATTCATAACAAACCACTCTTTGCAACCGTGCTGAGCAGAAAAGCATGCCAGAACACACAAAACACAGCAATTTGGGGCAGATAGGCTGCAAAAGTTCACATACAATATTTGAGTTACTATTTGGGTAGGCTGACTACAAACTTTGGGTTGGGCATGTTGGGTTCTCATTAACATTGTTCTTTTTTCCCTTTTAGAGCCATTCATTTCTCTACATGATAAACAATCTTTCAAAACTCTTTTCAAGTAAATGTAGCTATTTGCAAAAGGGCATCTCTCATCTGCTACAAATGGCAAAAAAAGAAAAGTAAATGATTAATTGAGATTGATAGTACCAAAAAATCTGGAAAAGATTAGGCCCCACATGCAGATATTTGGCATGATATATTTCACTGGATTGTATATAGCAGATTGATTCTCCATGAACAACTGTTAAAAGTGTTAATATGGGGAGACTCTTATAACAGTCTGTGAATAAAATTGTGTTAAAACTTTACTCGCTTTAATGGAATGAGACAGAACACACCATTTGGACCAAACTCTACATCATTTCTCTAAAGATGCTTTGTGACAATGTCTGTAAAAATCAAATTCAACTGAGGTGACAAAGTACATTTACATGTACCTTTTGTTTACATAGTTTGGTGTGAAATATCTTTAAAGGGTTTCCAGTATACATACTGAAGCTTTTTTCATTGTCATTTGCTGCAGGATGATCCAGGTCGAGCGGGAATCAGCAGAGCTCCGGGCAGACGAGATCGAGAGCCGTGTGAACAGTGGTAGCATGGATGGACTGAATGTGACACTGCGCCCAAGGTCTACTATCCCCACTTCGGTTACTGCCCTCTCACTCGCCAGCTCTTCACCTCCTGTCAGTGGACGCTCCACTCCAAAGATGGCATCTCGCTCCACTGCTCATGAGCTGGGTGTCATGACCCTGGTGAGAAATGAGAAATCACAGCACTACACTTGCACATTTAGTGTGCAATAAAGGCTTTACTACACACTTTAATAGGCTCTTTAATTTTTTATGTATGGTTCAATTTGTCTACAAAAAATTTATAGGAATTTAACAAGTCTAATATACGAGGGGTGTTCACGTCAAACCGGGACTTTTGATAACAGCACATTTATGAGAATTATTAACTACCTTTATTCACATATATATATATATATATATATATATATATATATATAATCCCCTGCTACACTAATGCACTTATCCCAGGATTTCACTGGGATTGTCAGTCATTGTCAGTCATAAACATACAGCTTTCTTTCATTTGCACTATTCAAATATTTTACTTTTTAAGAATCTCTTCACTGTACTGTGCTTGTAGTAAAATCAGTTTTACATCTTCATTTATGAGAAATTTCATTGCCAAGTCCTGGTTTGACTTAAATGTCCTTTGTATTTTGCAGTTATCTTAGTTATTTATAGCAATATAAATAGTATTTATTGAAATAGGATAAAGCGGTTCTCGGTTCCGCTCCTGGAGGACCACTGTCCTGCATATTCTAGTGTTGTTCCAGCTCTACCACACCCTCAATGAAGAAAAGTCATTGGTAATTATTAATTAATTGATTAGTTGTCATTGTTAATTAGTTGATTAGTTAAATCATGTGCTGGAAGCCGAGAAAGCCCTAAAATGTGCAGGGCAGTGGTCCTCCAAGGGCAGAGTTGAACCACTGTCTGTTGATATCCTTGAGATTCCTCTTTTAACATTTTTTTTTTCCTGAAGGACAATAAGATAACTTGACCTAAGCATTCTTCAAGACGGTTAGATAATTAAAGCAAAACAAGGGCTACTGATCAACATGTTTGTGCCTTATTTAAGATTCAAAATAATCAGATGGTCAGAAATATTATTTATTAGATCCAAATGATGCAACCACTAACTTTGTAAATGTTTAACCTGCAATTAGAACTGATGTATTTTTCATTTGTTTGCTTAGTGTGTTAAGGCTCTGAGTTACTGGTCAGAAGGGTGACGGTTCGAGCCCATGTTCCGCCAGGTTGCCACTGTTGGGCCCTTGAGCAAGGCCCTTAACCCTGTCTGCTACAGGGATGCTGTAAAAATAGCTGACCCTGTGCTCTGACTCCTGCCTGCTAACAAAAAAACTGGGATATGCAAAAAATACAGAATTTCTCTGTGCAGTAATGTATATTTGATGAATAAAGGCTGAACTTACTAAACTTACTTGCTTACTCTTAAGTCATACTCAAGTTTTGGCCAGGAAGTGTGACAGGATCTCAGTGGGGCTTCAGGAACTAATTTATTTCCCTTTATCTTGATGTGTGTTTAATGAACTTAACCTGGCTGTTTGCATGTTTATCTCTTTTCTTTTTTTAATGCTGTCAGCCTAGTGATTTACGGAAACATCGCAGAAAAGTCACTGTAAGTTTCTTTCAAATGAAACAACACAAAAAAGTTGCTTTTTATCTCATATGTATAAGTCATTATTAAAATACTTGATGAACATGAAAAAGAGCATGAACTCTAAGAAAAGAGTTTAATGTTAATAATGTAGATATGTAAGGTTTAGTTTCATTATGTGTGTGCCTGTTTGTTTCATTGCTCTAGTCTCCAGTGGAAGCGCGTGAGGATAAGGCCACTATAAAGTGTGAAATGTCGCCCCCTTCCTCCCCACGTAGTCTTAAACTCGATCAGATAAACTTCGCTCAGCTGACTGGAAGCCTTGAAGATGGACGAGGGTACAAACACACACACACACATATGCACACACATACTGTAAGCACACACGCGCACACACACACACACACACACGCACATACACACGCACGCACACACACACACACACACACACACACACACACACACACACACACACACACACACACACACACACACAAAATCCAAAATGAATAGAGAGGTTCTGGATAAACAAATTACTTAAATTACCTACTTTGCCTTGTATTGGCATAAAATTTCAAAGACTGAGTTAACTTTTCAAAAAAAGTGATACCATTTTGGTGAAGAAGGAAACAGACAGAACTAACATGCAAACCTCATGACCTAGGTAAATCTAGGGTAATTCTAAGGAATCAGAGGTAAAGTAAATCTGAAGTAAATTTGAGATAATCCTGAGGTAATTGTAAGGTAAATATTATAATAACGAGATTAATCTGAGGTAAATCAGTTACTTTAGAACTAATTCAGAGCTAATTCTGAGATAAATTTTATGTTATCTTATCTGAGGTAATTGTGAGCTTAAACTGAGGCAAATCTGAGGTAATTCTGTTTAGAATCAGTAATTCCAAGGTAAACAAGGTAAACCAGTGTACTGTACACTGCAAAAACAACACTTTAGCAAGTCAAAATATATTAAACATACAGTAGTTACATTTATCTTTAATTTCTTAAAATAAGGTTACACTAAACCAAACCTTATTTTTAGATACATTTTGCTAAATTATTTAGCTTCTTTTTCTGTTGGCAGGTAATTTTTGCTAGTTGAAATTAATTACTAAATTAACTTTTAGTTAAAATTTTTTGTCAAATTTTATTACAAAATAATCTTAATAAGCTTAGTAGTCTTTAAAAAAAAATTTTTTTTTAAAGAAATTGTAGATGAATTTGACAATTCAATAATATTCCTTGCTAACATTTTTTGCAGTGTATATGATGAATGTATGTCTTTTCAGTGATATTCCACACACCCGATTCAGCTCATCTGCTTGGCTCTGTACATTATATTATATCTTTACATAGACATCATTGTACCATATTAAGAAAACTTGGTATTATGTTTGCTATTGTTTTTTTAACAGTAGAAAAGCTTGAGTCAGGTGTCTCTTTTAATGAGTAATGTCATAGAAATAGCTACGTTTGTTTTTCTGGTGGTTTACTATAGGCATGCTATTAGAAAAAAAAATTTATTAGTGCTGTCAATCGATTAAAAATTTTATCTAGTTAATCACAGTCATAGTCAGTCACAGTCATAGTAATTTTAAAATACTTAACACTAATAGTTAATGTATTGTTATAAAAATATTTCCCCTTAATGGTAGCTTGAGCACACAAATTAATGGCTTTATCCAAACATCTATAGAAGCTTTTAATTATGATACTTGCCATTCAGCATACCTGGTGATGTTTCCTCAGTCATCTTATTATCTGCGCTACACGTTCCATAAACACGTGTAGCATAATTAGTGCCATAACCGGCAATTATGGAAAGTCATTAGGGTCAACCTTGGTCATCTGATTAATTTGCATTAAATAAAATTAATGCGTTAAAATTTCTAGATTAATCACGTGTTAACGTGCTATTATTGACAGCCTTAAATTAAATATAGTAATTCATATTTCACATGTGACATGCTTATCCAAATAGACATAGATGTGCTTGGCATAAATGGTTCTTTACTACTACCACCCTTAAGACCTGTTGCTCAATGTTTTGTTGCTTGTCCAAGGTCATTAAGACCGCTATAAATAAGACTGCCATAAAAAACAATGTTATCACCTCCTTAGTCTTTGCTAGACAGAGAATCCTGAGCTGTTGAATACAAATCACTCTCCGTCATAAAACTGCCCTCTGGCTAATTATGTGTGACTTTCACAGATGTAACACACCACTTACTGAGTATTTAAGCTGCACTCGTCCTTAAAATTCCCCTCACACTCTTTGCCCACATGCTTCAATGGCATGCAATTATTATAAATGTTCTGATATAATAGCTGGACAAAGACGTCTCCTTTTTAGTCCCTAACTTTTTTTTAGGCTCCCTCCCTCTCTCTCTCTCTCTCTTTCTTTTTCTCTCTCTCTCACACACACACACATACATACGCACATGCACCTCTCCCAGTGCTAATGAAGTTATTCCCTAATCTCCTCTGAAAGCAGAGTGTCTCTTGTGGGAGGCAGTGATCTATAAATATTCATGGAGGGGAAATGATTCCAAAGATTTAATTTCAATGGACATCGAATCTGATTGAAGCAATAAATTATTTTTTTGAATAACAAATAGACTGGCAACAGGGGAGCAAAAATATGTTAAATTGATAAAATGATAGAAATTGCAAATACAACAAATAACGAGATGAGTATAAGTGAAAGCAAAAAAACTCACTCAATTTACACAATTACATACTGTTTTCTTTAGCTCTTCACAACCATTTCACTTCAGTTCATTACTATCGAACTTTTTAAAAATAATAATAGTAATTTCATGGATAATAATATATGGCAGGAACATAAATAAACATAATCTTATACGCTTGCCTATGATTTCTTGTTTATCATATCATGAGACAGACAGGTGCGGTGACACTAGAGTTACTGTGGGTGATTCTCAGTACTCCAATTTTCCAAGGATAAAGCCCATAAATGTTTATAGATGTAGCAATTTTTTTAAACACACTCAAAGGAGGTGAGGCTTCTAGAGCAAAGACACACCAGTGCTTCTCATGCTGAAGTTTTAATGTTGCATATGATGGTACCCTTTATATACATTCTTCACCTCTCCAGTCCAACAGTTATTCAGGTATTTATTCAAAGTCATATTATTTAGTAATTAATTATTAACTAATTATAGCAGAATTATTCAGTGTTAGTCTGGACGCACTGTCGCCTTCTGGCTGAAGTAATGCAATAATGTTAATCAATTATAATTCCATGTATAATCACAGCATGTAGTGGTTATTCACATCTGTTATACCCAGTAAGAGGCAGGTGGACAACTGATCATTAGCAGGTATTATACTACAAAGCTGAACGATTTTTTAATCTAATTAGACAAAAGTGTTGATTAATTATCTATAACAGCATAACTCTGACAGTAGTGCCAAAAGATACAGTATAACAGGATTATATTATTGTGCCCCTTTTAATACGTAATGGCTTACTTCACAGGAAGTGAAAGGTGGGTACTCAAAACAATCTGACTGTGATGATCAGGCTGCTGTAGTATACCGGTGACGCTGAATACTGAGTGGTTGGAACGGATGAGAGGGGAAATGAGGTTGTTACATAAACAATATATTTTTTTCATTTTTCAAATCCTATTGCCATCTCGGGAAGTTTTTCCTTGCCACCGTCGCCCTTGGCTTGCTCATCAGAGACAATCTTACAATCTCATTACTATCTAAACACATTTTTTTCTCACCCATACACACTTCTATAAATTTTCTTTTCATTTTGTAAAGCTGCTTTGAGACAATGACCATTGTTAAAAGCGATATAAAAAAATTGAATTGAATTGAATTGGATTGAATTATTTCTTTAACTTAACACATTACACAGTAAAACATTTATTCCAGTTTCTTTAATTTAATCTACATAATTTAAATACATTTATTATGAAAAAAATACTTTTGCACAGTAGTGACTTTAAACTCTGTGAAAGTCCTGGTCAGAGTTTTAAGCTGAAACAAATATATCTAGATCTGAAAATGGTGGAACCCATCTAACCTGGTTGAAGAATTATGCCAAGAAAAATGGGAGAAACTTCCAAAAGAAAGGTGTACCAAGCTTGTAGGATTATTCACAAGCAGACTTAAAGCAGTCATTGCTTCCAAAGATGCTTTAACCAAGTGATGGGTTTGAAAACACCTGTGTTTCACTTGGACCTGTGTGTCATTATGGATTATTTTGTATAGAATGATGAGAAAAAAAAAGATTTGAAAGGATTTTAAGATGGGTGCAACAAAATAAAAAAATGTAGAAGAATTGAAAGAGTCTGAAAACCTTCAATCAGCACTGTATGCATATCATAGTATGAAAAGGTTATGAGAGATGGTGGTTTAGGAAAATAACCAAGCACTCAGTTATGTTTTCTGTTGATTTCATGCTTCATTCCTTACTAGAAGAACATTTATTTATGCATTCACAAATATATTTGGCAGTGATTGTTCTGTCATTGTGTTTTTCCCCTCTTACTCATCAGAGACTGTTCCTAAGACAAAACAGAAGGATGCAAAAATATAAAGCACCTGTAATAAATATCCTTTAGCTGGTGAGAAATCTTAGATTGTTCCTTCTCTTTCTCTTCAGTGGCAACAAAAAGAAGGGAATCAAGTCCTCCATCGGCCGCTTGTTTGGCAAGAAGGATAAGCCTCAACCAATGACCAAAGACGGCCAGATGACACCACCCGTAATTCCTGGTCGGCACATTAAAATGGTTCCTTAGAAAGTTATTCGATGCTGGATTGCACTGTGCTTAAATAAATTATATTCTGATCTTTGTACATTGTGAATGGATTGCAGATTTTGAGATGAGTATTGGAGATACTATGACCCTGGGCAAGCAGGCTGAGAGAGACCGCAGGATGAAGAAGAAGTACATATTTCTTCCTCTTTTATGTTTGTCACCACTAAACCCATCTCCTTTCTCATCCCTACACATGCATAATTGTGATTCAAGGTGTATTAAAAACAATTTATATCATACATAAGACCTGATTTTAATTACGTATTAATAAATCAATAAATAAATCTACATTATATTTGGTTCGATTTAACCGCTCATTTTGAGTGTGCATTATGAGCGGTTAAACTGAACCAAAATATAATATAGATTTGTTTAGAATTAAGGGAGCCTGAACAAAGCACACCAACGTACTGTATTTCAACCCAATGTGACAGTGATACAGAGAAAGTCGAAACGGTACACAAGAGCTATGACAAATATTAGTTCTCAGCTGTACTACAAACACTGTTAATAAGCTTTCGGTCAGACATAAAAAAGAATAAATTAATCACAGAAATTAATCAAACCGCTCTAGTACTTTATTAATCTCAAAGAGAAATTGCATGCATATTACACTCAGTATATTACACTCTACACAAAATTATATCTACCAACAAATGTATACTTACTTACAGTAGGACCAGTAGGCAGTTACTCAGGGTGCCAAATTCTCTCTCTGCTAAATATTATTAAATGTTTATGATTAATTATCAGTATTATAATATTTATGAAAAGTAATCAGCACTAATAAAACAAAGCCATAGGATTTAAATTTGGTGTTATTTGTCATTCATAGGGATATTTATATACTATATATACATGTACATTTATATAAGGATATTTTCAAGAGCTATCCTATATTTCATTATTAGTGAGGAATCATAATTCATGATCATAATAATGGCAAAAGGAAAGCTGTTAATGGAGAATCATCATTAACATTTACTTTTATTGTCCTGTCAGACCGTGAGAGTACAGGCTTAACAAATTTTTTTTTCCATGTGGATGGATTATTGATTTGCACGGCATTGTCATAGGCTCATGAACATGAAATAAACAGGCACAAATGGAACAACTTGCCTGCGGTGCCAACAGACCCCGGGCCAGCCCTGGCTTACATCCCAGTGGCATTTAGGATTACCAAATTGTGAGACATGCTCTGGCAACCGAAACAGGAATCCACATTTTTAATCGTTTATGGATTTTTAGGAAAAGCAAAGCAAACATTCTGTAACTACAGAACATCATAGGGCTTTTCTTTTATAAAGAACTAAAGCAGGTTGGAAAGATGGACAAATGACATTGACATCTCATAGTGCAGTAGATTTTACACTATCGGTTTTATTGCACCTGATTTTATAAAATTTTTGTCACTTAAGTATAGTATAGTGTAAATCTTTAATTAGCATTTTATTAATGATTTAGTAAAAACTGTTGTTAGTGATGAAATCAGACTTTTGGAATCTACTGTATTATGTTGACATTAGGCCTTTAATACAGTATGTTGAGTTTAATATTCCAGAAATCCTAAGTTCTTTTCTTCCTCTCCCTGTCAGACACGAGCTTTTGGAAGATGCACGGAGGAAAGGCCTTCCGTTCGCTCATTGGGATGGCCCGACGGTGGTCTCTTGGCTTGAGGTAGAGCATTTCACACAAGCACATGCTCACACCATGCAGCCACCGTGGTGATGATTATAATTACAGTAATCACTCTGAGGGGGATGACAGACATGATGAAAACATTTCACTGCTCTGTGATAACGATGATGATGATGATGATCATGGCATTGAAAAGAGTGTTTCTTTCTCCCGTCCCACAGCTGTGGGTTGGAATGCCAGCATGGTATGTAGCGGCTTGCCGTGCCAATGTGAAGAGCGGTGCCATCATGTCTGCGCTATCCGATACAGAGATCCAGAGGGAGATCGGCATTAGCAACCCACTGCACAGGCTCAAGCTCAGACTGGCCATCCAGGAGATGGTGTCACTCACCAGTCCCTCCGCCCCACTCACTTCACGCACCGTAAGAGCCATTCCCGTAACTCAGGACTTCTCAGGAAATAAAACACCTGTATTACATATGACAACTGAGATAAATATCATATCTAATATTTTTATATAATTGTATATACAGTGTATGATTCACGATTTTATTCAAAGTACTTACTACTCTATACTTATATCTACAGTAAGCCCGTGTTTATGATTATATACAGTAGATCAAATAGAGCATCACATGTGGGTGTGGCAGAAATAAATGTATCTAGAAATGTTTGCAAATGTCAACTTCAAATATATATATATTATATATATATATTATAATCAAGCTAAGAGTGGGTCCCAATAGGCCATAAGGTTAACATAATTTTGGACCAAAGCATATTCTCATATAGCAGAGTTCTGGCAGAATATAGAATACAAATTGCTTGACCCCTGCTGCACCACCCACGCATGTTTATTTCTGGTCATGAAAATAGCAAATGGATAAAAACTGGCTTACACCAAGCAAAGGCAGCAATATGTTTCATTCCTGGACTGCACTAAACTATTTATACAGTCCTAACTTATCTAAATTCTGATTAGAATATTTTTTTTGTCTGTATTGTTCTTCAAAACAAAAGGCCAGGAAATCCACGCATCAATTTGCCCAAAATAAAACTCTCAAGACCAAGATTTAACCAATCATATTGTGTTTCAGAATAGGGGATTCCACTGCATTTTCCATGAACAAACACGATTTCTGACCAAATATGTAGGATGATTGCACAGCTTGGTTATCCATTGAGTTGCATTGTTTTTTTACACTACAAAATAAACTGTGAATCGGATCTTTTAAAGCCAGTGTAAAATCATGATACTTAGTTACCAGTTATAACATTATATTGTGTTATGCAAAAAATTGCTTCATCTCTAATTAAACTGCTCTTTTATATAACCATTCCTGATAGCAGTTTCACACCAACTATCTACGCACTCCCATTTTCTTTTCTTTTCCTCTTTATTTTTTAAGTCGCAATGTAAAATCAACACAAAACTAGGTAATACTGTATATAGTGATATGTTGATCCCATGTCGGATACAGAATGTATTGCCCAGGCCACTGTAACCCTAACTAGGATGAACAAATTAATGAAAAAAAAAAACATACTGTATCTATGTTTCTTATTTAGAACCTCTTACACTTTCTCCTCTCTCTTTGTACAGTGATTTTTCTCTTTTCTGTGCAGTCCTCCGGAAATGTCTGGGTGACGCACGAAGAGATGGAGAACATGGCAACCTCGACCAAAGCAGTTAGTCCATCTGGGTCGCACCTCTGCTCCTGCAGTGCCAAGCATATGCTACATTTCCTTTTCTCCCTGCTGCCCGTTTAACACCATCCCTAAACCCCAAAACCTGCAACAACGCTGCCTTTGCATATCCTTCAGGCTGGTTTTTCAGACAAAGGTTAAGTCTGATAATAACCTGAGAATCACTTGCAGTTTAGAATGATTTTACTTTAAAATTACACTTAATCTGCATCTGAAAACCAGCCATCTGTGCTTAGTTTTTGTTTCTTTTTTTGTTTATCAGTTTTTGTGCTGTTTGCATGGTTAAAACAAGAGATGATAATTAACGTCTTCATACAGAAAATATGAGTTCATGTTCAATCTTGCCTTTGTACAACACAAATGCCTTTGTTGTAACTAATTATGAAAAATGCTAACATATTAGAATGAGGCACGAGTGCATTAATGCTGTATAAACTTGCGATGTACATACATTGTGGTACACAAACACTGTCAGCATTGCTGATGAAGAAAATGAATCAATGTTTTCAGACTAATCATAATGGAGAATTCAGTAGCGATGTGCTAGAAAATCTTCATTGACTACCAGTATAATGTGTACTACTGTAATTCCAGCTTTTTTCACATCAGCAGCATGCAATCATCTTTTCTAGTGTTGTCTTAACCCTAAGCATAAAGCTTAAAGTCATCTGTTCATATGGCTTATCTTGTAAATTGTTGCTTGTTACTGCTACTGCACCCTTCCTGTCTATCTCATGACTGTACTAATTAAGCTTTCCCTGAAAATGAACTGACTCGCTCTCTGCTGTGCATTAACATGCTGCTACTGTGGAATTTGGCTGACAGGAGAACGAGGAAGGGAGCTGGGCACAGGTGAGACAGACAGACAGACAGAGAGATAGAGAGAGAGATAGAGATGAAAGTGTATTTTCCTTGGAGGATGGCACGGCAGATCAATAGCTGTGAATGGCTTGCAGTGCCTCCACTCATTAAATTCAACATGTCACATGAATCTGTGGGGTGTACAGCAAAAAGAAAGATGAATTCTTAATAATTGGTGTGGTTTTCTGTTTGGTTTGCGGTGCTCGAGGGGTAGGATGACACTTTTAATATGAAAAGTATAACCAATGTTTCAACATTTTACAATCTATCAAAAACTATCACTTATTGTTTTTCTAAATGTCATGAAGAACTTCCCTTATAACATCGATCCATCGAAGTCCTAATCAGACCATGTTGTTTGCAGACCCTGGCATATGGAGACATGAACCACGAATGGATAGGAAATGAGTGGCTGCCTAGTCTGGGTCTCCCTCAGTACCGAAGCTACTTCATGGAGTGTCTGGTGGATGCTCGCATGCTGGACCACCTCACCAAGAAGGACTTACGCACGCACCTAAAAATGGTGGACAGCTTTCACAGGTAGGTCATACTACTGGTTCCAAAAGTCTAATTCTACTCACTAGTTTTTATGCAGTAAGGCAATGAACTGATTATGATTATAATTCTCACCTCCAGTGATCTACATTCTGATCTTGCACAAGAAAAAAAGTCTAATGTGAGAACAGTGCATAACTGAGAACTGCCAAGAATTCAGGTTTTTATAATTGAAATAAACTATAATGATTTTTTTTTGTTTTGAATTGGAACAGGGCCAGTTTACAGTATGGCATCATGTGCTTAAAGAGGCTTAACTATGACAGGAAGGAGCTGGATCGAAGAAGAGAGGAGTGCCACCATGATCTCAAAGGTAAAGTCTCCAGAAAATGAAAACTCCTTTGTGATTCCTCATGCATGTTGTTTTAGTCAAGACCTTTATAATTATTCTACCATCATCAGTCAGCGAAGTTTGGCCCACAATCTGTAACTACTAATAGCAGGAATAACAGAGGGGGGCGGGTTATCGAGGGTGGAGGCGGTGCTTGTAGGACGACTTTCACACTCACACACACACGCACTAACGGAATGACTGCTGTCTGGCTCACGGATTATATAAATTGTCTGAATAACGGATTACATTTTTGAAAATATAACTAAATACCCGAGTACTTAAATGGCGGCCCTAACGCATTAGATTACTCGTTACATCAAAAAAGTAATCCAAGTACTCGAATTAATTACACCCAACACTGCATAACAGTAGCACAATATACGGCCAAAACATGGTACTGGTGGTAAAAAGTATCTCATCTGGGTGAAAAAGTGAATTTTCAGATAGGATCATATAACACCATTTATCATAATACTTAAAACTTCTTATTTCCTAATCCATGCTTCGTTTTTTTATAAATATGCAAACACATTTATATTTTTATCAGATAAAAAGAAACACATTTGCTATATGTAGTGTCCGTAACTTTTTTCAATTCAAGTCTTTCAATTATCTTAATTGTCATTTAGATGAAACTTGGCCAATTTAGATTTCACATAAAAAGACATAAACCTGATTATTATTCTAAAATGCTCACTCACTCACTCATTCATCATCTATACCACTTCATCCTGTATTCAGGGTTGCGGGGGACCTGGAGCCTATCCCAGGAGACTTGGGGCATAAGGCATACACACACACTACGGCCGGGAATCGAACACGGACCCTGGAGGTGCAAGGCGACAGTGCTAACATTCTGAAATGCAAAATTATTAAAATATTGCAACATGAAATTGACATTACGAACACAAAAATTTTTTTTTAAGCTTTTACCAAAATAAATAAATAAATAATTGAATTAACAATTTTTACAGGTCATACAAATACAAATTTTAGTATCAATACTCATAAAGAAATGTAAATAATGTGCATTTTAAATTATTATTGTTTGAAGCGAGACAGTATAGCACTAAAAATGGCTATTTTTGGTGCACATATGAAATCATCTCTCCAAAAAAGGCTAAAGTTAGCAACTTGAAATTTGTAGAGAAGCAAGATTGGTCCATGTTGCATAAACTTCAGAAGTAGCTTCTTTGGCACACACATTTTCTGTATTATATGTATAACATAAAAAACATTTAATCAGCACCAATACTGTGTTTTAGCCAATAGCAAGGTATTAATTAAATAAGCAATTTTAATTCAGTTTAATTTCGATGCTTATTGTGACAAGAACTGAATAAAGACGTAGGGCATCACAAGGGATCGTAATACATATTATTGGATATGCTCTTGTCATATAGTTAAAGAAAATGTACATTGTGTGCCGAATGCAAGCAGAGATTCCAGCTAAGACAGCATATCTAAAAGGAAGAGACAGGAGGTAACAACACAGACATAAGGCCACCCCGAGACATAAAGCAGCCAGACTCTCTGACATCAACAAATCTGAGTGAACCATGTACTCTGGTTTCTTTTTTTAAATAAATATTTTGTTTCTGTTTGTGCAGAAATAAATTTCCCTGACAAACAGCATCATCTAGTGGTAGCTTCATGTGGAAAAGTCAACAGCTGAGACTCAGTGTCAAATCCATTTAAAAGCCCCGTGCCTTGTTGAACTCGAGCGTGACACATGAACTTGATCCAGCTGCTGCAGCCTTTCATGTGCTTTACTAGCAACGTCCACAAGACACACTAACGCGTGCAGATTTCGTAAACGTACTCGAGCAAACACGTGTGCTGTCCTTTAAAGTAGACTGGCCAGCTGTGTGGAAGGATCACCAGGAATATGCATCTGTTGACATAATGGCATGATGTTACTATGAGTTCATTCTGTCCAGGCAATGGACTATAGAGTTTCCATGTACAGCACTAGATACTGTAAAAATATGTTGATCATTTCCTCCCTCTAGACAAGGAGGAAACTTTATTTCCTAGGCCAAAAACTCCTATATTGCTGTTTTAAAGGAATAAAATTAAGCGTAAAAGAGTTAAACACAGACCAGAAGTAGACATACTAGTTAACAGAGTATTTATCTGACACTCCACAGACGCTCTGGTGTGGACAAATGAGCATGTGATGAACTGGGTGCAGACCATCGGGCTAAAGGAGTATAGCAATAACCTTCTGGAGAGCGGAGTACATGGTGCCCTCATCGCCTTGGATGAGACGTTCGACTTCAGCAGCCTGGCCCTCATCCTACAAATTCCCATGCAGAACACGCAGGTGACGAACATTCACATACGGTAAAAGCCATGATGTTGTCATTTACATTAAAATAGGGGTTTATCACATTGCAACAAGCAAAACTGCAAAATCTAAATTAATGGTCATTTATACAGTGGTGGCCAAACGTATAAAAAATACAAACTTCATGCCATGTATTATAGTTCCTGTGCACAAAACAGGTGATCAGTACTTAGTTTGAGGCTGAAGAGTTGAGCTAATTAGAATTTGGTTAATTGATGGAACAAATAAGTGGCAGGACATTTAATTCCTAAAAAACATTGGATTTCACTGTGTCTTAAGACTTATGGCCACCACTACTTATTTACCTTTAGATTACATGTGTCAAACATATTTCACACAGTCTAATTAAACCTGTGGTAGATTTCTCCATTTTTTCTTTAAATATCCAAAGGGTAGTTTCTAAAAAAAAAAAAAAAAACATGTACTGTACAGTATATACCAATCAGCCACAACATTATGACCCACCTAATATTGAGTCGCTCCCCAATTTTGCCATGGAAACAGTAATGACTGTGTGTTCTGACTCCTTTCTATCAGAACCAGCATTGCCTTTTTCAGCAATTTCAGCTACAGTAGCTCTTCTGTGGGATTGACCTACACGTTAGGCAGTAGTAGAAGCGGCCATGTTGGATATCTGGTAAAGAATTTAAAGCTTAACCTACCACCAAAAAATCTAAACATATGGTAAAGAGAGTTCCACTGAAAAAGTAACATGGAAAAATTACACCTCATATTATAAATCCTGATCTTCTTTCTGATCTTCTTTTGCAGTAAATTCCAGCAGGCTGTATTACTGGTTCTGACCTCCATATGTCTGTCTAGCTGTCTGGCTAGTAGCTTTTAAATAGAAACAGGGGGGGAAAATGCATCATCCCGTTTGGTTTCTCGTCACAGCAAGTAATTCAGTTTACTGAAACTGGCACATTTTCCTCCAGAGAGGAAAAATGGAAAACGCATTTACTCGAAACTCACAGAATGCTTTCATGTATTACTGAAAGTTATTTGTAAAATCAGCTCCAAACCTCCTGAAGGTAAGAGAAGGACCTACTTTTTAAGGCGAGAAGGACGCCTGACTATGTAGTGTAGTAAAGTGTAGCTGAAAGTCAAAATGGAAGGGTTTCTCCATTGTATTGATTGTTGATTCTTAGTCTCAATAGAACATGAGAGAAGAAAAAAAATATGAACGTGACATGGGCAGACGAAAGATACACAAAAGAAACTAAAAGTCCTTTTTTCCAAATAGTATATACACATTTTCTTGTTTTTATAAGAAAGTGTTTTGCATGGCGTATAGGAATGGAGATCTTTATAGTGCAGTTCATAGGGACCAATCACCTCTTGTTTCTTATTGTTCTCCATGTTCCTGATGCTTCCAGGTTTTGCTGCAACTCCTTTTTTAATCTTCCCTCTTTAATTATACACCTGTTTGCCGATGATTAGTTGTGGTTCTATGAACTTTCTTTTAAGCTCTACGTTATTAAGCCCAATGTTCTGCCAGTTTTTTAAAGCTTATGAATACATATTGTACAAGACAGAATGTGTGTAAATTTAAACTACATGTATGCACCTTCTAGTAAATATATGCTGGGTATTCAAGTCAAACTGGGGCTTTTAATGATGGTGTGGAATACCAGAACACAGTTATGAGAGTAAAACCTCCCTTTATTTCTCTATACAATGCACTGCTACACTAATGCAGTTATCCCTGAATTTCACTAGTGCTTGCATACCATCAAGGTAGAAAGATGTCTCAGTATGCCATGATCAAACTGTCTGCTTCACGTCTGAAACACTGGCCTCTGAGGGAACTCCTTTAATGGCCCAAACTTGAAAATCACTTAAAGCGAGGTCAGGTCTGTAAGGCAGATGTGGCAATAACTCCCAGTACTGTTCCTGTAATGTGCAAATGGTGCGGTGGGCAGTATATTGTATGAGGTTGTTGATGAGATGACAAGTCCCGGTTTGACTTGAAGGCCGCTCATATTATACAATCTACAGTAAAAGGTAAAACTATGCAAAACTAACACTAACACAGTTATACAGCTCAACATGGAAAAATCAAGTACAGGTTAACTTGGATATATTACTTTTCTAACACCTCATATCTGTTCCCGATTTCAGGCCAGGCAGATCCTTGAGCGGGAGTTTAACAATGTCTTGGCCTTGGGGACTGACAGGCGTCTAGAGGAGGTATAATCATTAGGTTTAAATTCCAATTCCTGTTTAGAGAAAAGTTTGTGTAACTGTCATTTGCAGGAATGTTTAATATACTTCACCAGTTTGTGATTAACATGATAGACCACAACTTTAATACAGGCATATGGATCTTTATTATGTTTACCATGACATGTCTATTGGTCATTATATAAATAACATTGTTTTTTGCACAATTTCTTGCTAACAGTGTGATGATAAGTCTTTTCGCCGGTCCCCATCATGGAGGAAACGTTTCAGACCACGGGATGGCCAAGGCCTGGGCATGATGCCCGGCTCAATTGAGACACTCCCCGCTGGCTTCCGCCTCTCCACCATGTCCATTCCCTCCTCCATGAGTGTCAATCCCAAGAAACAGCTGCAGCCCGAAGGTAAAAAAAAAAGAGGTTCAGGGGTAAACAAGTTCATCTTTCTCACTGGCTTACTGCACTCATCTCACGATGCTATCATCACTAACAACATGTATTCCTGCAAATAATTAAGATAATGGCTTGGCTGCTGATCCTATTTTTATAACCTTGTGCAAATGAAATAGCATGCATTAAGCTAATCTCATCACCAGTCTTTTTCTAGGTATTTAAGTGAAAGTACTAACGCTACGTCCACTCATAAGCGTGCTTTTTGCATGTTGTATTCCTTCTGTCCCTGTGTAACTATAGCTGGACCCCAAGCTCCTCAGAGACTTGATCCCTCTGCCATCAGGACTTACTCTTGCTAACTCTGCTTTACTAACAACTCTCATGTTATCAGGTAAGCGGCACTGGGAAGCTTTGCCACAATCATATGTGCTCCTGTCAGGGAAGACGTAAGCCTGTATTTCCCAAAGGAATAGTGGTTCTAGCTTACTTAAGAAGCTTATCTCAAAGGAAAGTGTTTGTTGTACAGGACCATTGAAGTTCGGATCTTCTACAGGTTCCTGACCCTTTCTTGCTTCCAATATGTACCTGTCCGGCATTCTACAGTACTTCATTTCTGTCCAGAAAACTAATGCCAAACAAATGCTGACAAAGTGCATGTCAAAGGTGTATAACTCTCATGATAGCACGACATTGACATTGACACTAGACAGCTTCAAATATCTGGAACACCACCATTGGTGGACAGTGGTGTCTTAAGCGGTTAAGGCTTTCGGTTACTGATCATAACGTTGGGAGTTCAACCCCCAGGTTGCCACTGTTGAGCCCTTGAGCAAGGCCCCTTAACTCTCTCTGCTCCAGAGTCAGTGTATCCTGGCTGCCCCTGTACTCTAACCCAGGATTCCTTACTTGGATATGCAAAAAAAAAAAAAAAATATATATATATATATATATATATATATATATATACACACAGTGGAACCTTGGATTACGAGCATAATTCGTTCCAA
>JAQMYJ010000016.1:15043786-15070657 GCA_030014305.1 Clarias laeviceps | reverse complement strand
AATTTTCCCATAAGAAATAATGGAAACTCAAATTATTCGTTCCACAGCCCAAAAAATAAATACATAAAAATAATTAAGACAAAATATAACGTAAAAATAAAAAAATTAACCTGCATTTTACCTTTTAAAAAAAGTTAAAATAAATCCAACAGATTAAAAGTGTTTCCGTTTATGCGTGTGTGTGTGTGTGTGGGTGTGTTTGTGTATGTGTATGTATGTGAAGCTAAAGTAAGAGGAGACTCTTACTTTCAGCCCCTCCCGTCCCGAGAGAGTTTGTGTGAATGGGCACGGTGTCAAATTACGTGCGCGTACACACATAACTACAGAGAGGGAGAAAATGTTTTTTTAAACGTCTAATGAGACTTTCTTTTGCTTTACACGCGCACACACAGGTGTGTTATAAGAAACAGTACACACACGCTTACAAACAAAAATAAATTATGTTTTACACACACACATGGTCACAGTGTTATAGTAAACAGTACACGCGTGCACGGCTGTTGATTATACCAGTAAGAGACGAGCAATAAGACCCAGCAGGGGAGACGATTTAACCACAATTCTTCAGCACAAGAGAGAGAAAAAAACCTTTGGATCAGTTGTGATCATGTGACGCTCAGCGTCAAACCAAGAAGCACATGCGTGATACATGATACTCGGTACTCGTAAACCAAGACTTGCTCGTTTTCCAAGTCAAAATGTATTAAAAATCTTTGCTCGTCTTGCAGAACAATGTAGATGCAATGTAGAACAAACACTTCAAGGTTGTTGATCTGTCCTCTATATTCCTCATAGCTCAATGTGGTTGAGTATCCATTGAATGTGCTAGATAAACAGAATTCTGATCCATGGAGGCCTACTAATATCCTGGTGCCAGATATCACAGCACACACACAGGTGTAAGCGGAGTCATGCCAAGGGAACCCACCCCTGACTACCTTTTATTCTGCATTGATAACTAATTATTTTTAGTACAGTTGGTTAAATTTGCAGACATGTTGGACATATTTCTCACTTCCAGATGTGTCTCATCATGTTAGATTTGTTTGAATAAAATCTGTTTCCTAATTCCTCTGTTTTCTCTTCTGTCATGCCAGTACATTCTCACTACCTGTATGGACACATGCTCGCGGCCTTTCGAGAGTGATATGCCAAATTTCTGGGGCAGATGTCCTCCTGCCAAATGAAACCAGTGCTTTCATGGACACCGTGCAATTGGAAGTGGGATTGGGGGGGGTGGCAGAAACAAACAAACAAATGAACAAACAAACAAAAAAACTAAAGAAAAAGCTGAAATGTGAACTTTTGAACGCATTTTTTTGCGTAGCTGCTCTTAGAGGAGATATATTGTTGTGTGAGTCACTTTCTAGTAGCCAGAAGTTATTTAGTCCTTGTGATGGTAATTTTCAGCTGGTGTACTTGGCCCTAGTGTGTCAGTTTTATTCTATTCCCCAGGGTGTGTTGATGGCAAATTATTAGGCTTCCCCCTCTCTGGTTATGCAAGGTATTAATCAGTGTGTCTGTATATACAATTTATTATAATTGTTTTCTTTTATATATATAAAAAAAAATGCATATAAATAACATATATTGGAATTGTATATGAAAAATATTATATCAATATGATATGAATACTGACGATATGTCTCAATTGTGACTGTTTCTGTTTGTTTGAAACTCTTTGACCAGTGTTAAACTTGTAGCTACTGTTTTGGACAGTGTACCTTTTGGATTAAGCTGCCCTTTTTCTGTTGATCTGAGACCAGTTTTGGCTATAAAATGGTTAACACTGGGATCTAGAAGCGGGGCCAAGCTGATTCCAGGTCAGAAGAAAGGGGCTTATTATATCAGTAGCATCTGTGGTGTTATTTAAGGAAGTTATTTTTTTTGCAGTCACATGAACAGTGCACATCTATATGTCAGTTCATTCCCCCCCCCAAAAAAACAACAAAAAAACAAAATAACAAAACAACCCACGTCCAAGACTTAAAGATAACGCAACTCTTCATCGTAGACAGAAATGTGCATAACTAGATGTATAATGTTAGCAGTGCAACACCAAAAGCAATAGCCAGCCATGACTTTATACTTGATACATACTTGAAAACTCAGTTGGAGACCTGGTAATAAATAAGGTTCTGTCTGACTTTCTACTGAATATTATTAACATAAAAATGAGAGATATTATATTTATTATATTATTATAGATCGAATAATTATTAGATATTAATACCATACAAAGATGATACATTTTACACAAAATAGCACTTGAATCAAAAACTTTTGAAAGAAAATTGACTACTGATTAACAAAATTACATCCAGTTCCCACTTTTTTTTTAATTCTTGGCTTTCTGTGGCTCCAACAAGCTCTGATGTCATTAGCTATGGCTTAGCAGTGAGTAATTATGAATTGCTCGCAGATGTGCTACGAGGGTCTACAGATCCCTATACGGAGCACCAATTCTGGTGCTTGGTTGTCACGTGACAAGGGACCTTCTTCATAGCACGACTGTAGGAATCCTAGCATGCCGTAGCTTTTGCTGTATCTTATCATAGCTAATCGTAGTATGCTATAGGTGCTAGAGTAACTCATGGTAGCCTGCCAAAGCCCCTCTTAGGTGCTACACTAATTACACCATACAGTAGCTTTGCCCTAGGTCTTCATGGCCCATAGGCTGGCCACAACTGCCTGTTATTGACTATGGACACAGGTGGCAACCCCGGCTTCAGAAAGTAAGTGTCTTGCCACATACAGTATTTGTTTCTTTCGTCCATTAACTAAACCAGCACAAAACAGGCAATTTCACTAATTTCACTAAAGTATTGTGCTAATTAGATTAAGCTGGTTTAGTTAATGGATGGAACCAATAAATGGCAGGACTTTTACTTTCTGAAGCCAGAGTTACCACCTCTAACTACAGAAGGCCATGATCAGTGTCAGTAAGCATACCGAAACATCGGGTGGACCTACGGCAAACCTGCCAGTCATAAATAGTCATAACTCCCTAGGAATTTTTGAAGGCTGCTCAAAAAGGACATAGCCCATGGTGGCAAACTACGAATCACTACAGGTCACCCAGGCAAGCCATGATCTTGTAGAATGAGTACTCACAACTCCTTAGAGTTTATGCATTCACATCAATTCTTAGCAAACATCGCAAAGGTGTGATTCCACTACAAAAGTGTGATTCAGGGATTATCCAGTTTGTACTGTATAGTTGCCAAAAAGGGCACCACATTAGTTAGCTTGGATCATGTAGGACTGCAGTGGGGAAGACAGCATACCAGCTAATACCTTCTGTTTTTCATCTATTTTCATTTTTATTTTTAGACATTTTTTTCTTCTATCATAGCGTCTCATTTTCCCTTGTAATTGTCAGATGTCAGGTGCTGAGGTTCTTCCTCTTGATATTATCAATTCATATGTCCATTGAAATCACATACACTAGGCTTGTGTCACATAGTATCATGGAATTGAGTGTTGGTATCAGACAATTATTTATAAGTGCAACATCAGACCAGTACCCAATACCAGCATCGTATCCATGCATCCCTAGTGTAAAATTATGCAAATACACTGCCTGTCCAAAAATGGCACCCATTCAGAAGGGTCAAATTATTGGGCTGCATCAAGCAAAGAAAACAACTAAGGAACTGGGTTAAGAATTCTTCAACATATTAAATAGAGATCACTGTAACTCTTGGTGAAATTGCATGGTTAAAAAAATCTACAGTAAAAACCATAGGGATGTTTCATAGTGAAAGTGAGATCATATGCAATACACACAGTGTGATGATAACTCACAGGATCGGGACTAAACACCTGTGTGGTTTGTGGTCTGAGTCCAGATTGACCCTATATGGGCGCGTCAGAGTAAGAAGGGAAGCACATGAAGCAATGCACCCATCATGCGTAGTGCCCACTGTACAAGCCTCTGGGTGAGGTGTGATGATCTGGGGTTGCTTTAGTTGGTCAGGTTCAGCAACATTATGTGGCAATAAAATGAAGTCAGCTGATGCTAAATTTGTGAAAGAGTAGTTCTGGGAGCATGAGAAATAATTTTCAAACAATTGGCTACATTGTCTACACACTACATTGTGTGCGACTTTTTTAGCTAGGCAATGCATGTAAAGGGATAAAGCTGTATCAGTGTATTTGTCGGTTAAAACATGGATCTATAACTCTAAATCACACAACTGTCACACAGAACCTTATCAATCCAAGAGTCTCAAATGATTTGAGAGCAAACTATTTCCTAGCATTTCCTATTGCATTAACCAATTAACCAAAATGTTGAAATGTTGCATTATGTGCATAATGTCCTTTTGGTGTCTTTTTGTTTTATTAATTTATTTCTCTTTTTATTTGTAACAGTGATTCTATTTCAAACACATGTGCCACTCAGGCAGCTATTTTGCTAATTTATGTATATGTCTGTAAGTATTTGTATATGTATTTTATTGTGTATTTTATGCCAAGTAATGAATCAAGCCATTTTTGCCTGTTTACTGAAAAAAAAATTGCATACAGAGAAATAACTGAATCCAAATTCCCACTCGATGGCGAGTATTATAATGTGTATGTGAAGTAACACTGGAATATCGATTTTCCTGTGTTCCTATGGGGCACTATTGGCAGGAGAGGGACATGTTGGAGCATGCATGCCACAAACCTGACAATCGCTCTCTCTCTCTCTCTCTCTCTCTTTTATTCTTTCTCATTATTTTTGTTTCTCTATATCCAGCTGAGGAAATCCATCAGCTGAACACTTAAACTTGAAACCCTGTTGTGTGCTGCTCTTTTTTATTTTTGGTTTGGTTTTCTTTTTCATTTTTATTTATTTAATTTTATTTATTTATTTCTGTATCTGCCAAGTGTGCCTGATCAGTTCACAGAATCACAGATTCATGGCCCAACTGTTTTTTTGTATCTTTTTTGGTCTCCCCTTTCTCCCTCTTTGTCTGTCTCTCTGTCTGCCGTTTTACCAGACCATACGCTCACAGTAACTTATTTGACGTTTTGAATTGTCCTTTTTGAATCTTGACCTGGACCAATCCCCAGAGTGATTGTCATCTCGCTGATGACATCTCCTTAATCCAGCAGATAAATGACGTGTGTAAATTTTGAACTGACAGTAAGTGAAGCCATCTGCTTTTGCACTGTGTTCTCCCGTGATTGTTGGTAGCATTTATTACCCTGCCATTCCTCTAGTTCATGACAGTAATGTGAAATGTAAGACAGGTGCAGCACTCTCTCTCTTTCTATCCCCTGTCTTTCTCTCCCTTAAACTCTCACCTCTCTCTCCCGTTTTATCCACATCTCTCTGTCTATCTCTCCCTCTGTTTCCCCATCTTTCAATCTCTTTCTTAAACACATGCATTTCTGTTGAGTCTCTCTCTCTCTTTCAATCCCTCTCTTTTTCATATTTCAATCTGTGTGCATGTGCTTAGGTTTCAGTGTCTGTAAATAGTCTATTTGTGTACAGAAATATGTATACAGTAGTTATATCAGATTCCACATGAGGCATGTGGGTGAAGTCTATTAAAGTGAAAAATTCTCCTTGACTCATTTTCAGAAGGACATTATGTTCCGTAGTTTTTTTTTTCTTTCACTGTAAATCTATATGCATATATATGTACAATATATATGTGAAATAAATATTTAACTATGTAACAGCTTTTGGGGGGTTTCTTGACATGTTTATGAATGCAAGCGAGAAACAAATATGAGTTCCTTCTGACCAAACACATGTAGAAATACACAACAATCTTTATTTTAAAAAAGTCCAAATAAATTATTCCAAACAAAAAATATTTATAAAATAAACTAACAGATTCACTCCGTAGAAAATAGGAACGTATTTACATGGTATTATGGAACTAATTAAATTAAGCAAATATTGGTCAAAACAGTAATAAAACATTGGCCCCATAAATGAATATTTGTTGGTAGGCATAACACACATGCAAAAAAAAAAAAAACAATGCAAAAACAAAATGACTGAGGAAAGTTTTAAAGGACAAAACAGTCTAGACTTGCTAGCTTTAACATCTTCCAAACATAAAAAAATGGAAATATTTGTGATGGACCACTAAATGTGATTGGAAATTGTACCCCGGGGGCTTTTCATCGATTTCTTTGGGTTTTCATGCTTTTGGTGTAACAGGTAGTGCTGTATTTATAGGCATTCTGGAACTGGATGTTAGAATGATATTGCTTGCATCACTCCTTCACCCTTTAATCATGCTGTTGCTCACTTCGTAATGTCCACTGAGTAAATGACCGGCGCTCCCTCTGTGCCTGTGATGCTGTCGACGATTGACGTCAGAGATCTCAGATTGGCTTGTTCCGAAGAATCTTCGTTCAGCAGATCTGTGGAATTAAATAAGGGGATAAGAACTTTGTTTTTCGGTAACCTGTAACACTTCCTTAATGATATAAGTAAATTATAGAGTTGATGTATTGCTTATGAAGAAGCTAAGTGATGTTTGGTTTGGTGAAAGTTTACCTTCATGGGTGGAGCCGTAGACTTGGGTGCAGTGGTCTGATGCAGTGCTCCACTCCGGGCTGCTACAGCATGTGCTGCCTGAACCCTGGTCACTGGAGGACGACACCTGTTAAACACACAAACAACCATCAGTCACAACACTGACCCACTCATGTAAAACTGTCTCTACTTGACGGGGAACAGCATTTTAGGTGTGGCCGAGAGCAAACATGCCTGAGTACAGCAAGTATATACAAGTATTGTATAAACTGTGATAACACCAGTTGTTAGAAAGTAAATTATTATTTTGTTAAAGTCAGGTGTCCTTATCATGTTATAGTGTCTATTATTTTGGAGATGTGTAGCTAAGAACAAGACCCCATGTTGATCAAATATTTTGCTTTGCATGTGACATAATTGACATGACAGTCTCTATAAGCTACAAGACCCCTGGCATTTCTTTGCTCACAATATACTTTGTTCTCTAATAACACTTACCCTCTGAGCAGCTGAGGCCCTGTAATGCAGGCCAGCCTGCTCGTGATCCTGCTGATTAAGTGAACTGACAAGTGCCTGTAGCCGCTCAATGTATTGGATAGCACTTCTGAGGATCTCAACCTTGGGTAGCCTTTGGTTGGGGTTGGTCAGTGTGCTGCGCTTGAGTGCCTCAAAAGCCTCATTCACCTTCTTGAGCCTGCGCTTCTCACGCAGCGTGGCTGCTCGACGTCGGTCCATGCTTACTGACTTGCGCTTGCACACCTTGCAGGCCCATGGCAGGCACTGACCTGGGCAGTGCTCTTGCTCCTGGTTGGGTGAGAGTGACAGCGAGAGTGTGGAGGTTGGAGATGGCTTGTCTTCCAGTCCTACAGTGCCAGAAAGCAATCTTCCATCCCCACACATTCCCACCATGGAGCTCCTGTCTTGGTATCCTCCTTGATCAAATCCCCCTGTAAGCCTGGAAGGGAAGAAGTTCTCGCCGGTTTCATAAAAGCGCTGCTCAGGGAAAAAGTACGGGTTGGTCTCAAAAAGCTCCATCTAGGCTGACAAGACGGGAGAAGTGTGCACTCCACTGGCTCTTTTCTTTCCTCACTTGCTCTTTCCACGTACTAGGTCCTGTGTGGTGTGTGTGCACTGCACGTGTGTATCCCCAAGCATGTGCCGAACAAGATCTGTGGGCAACAACTGCTCCACACCAACTGTAGGGGTGGCATTTAAACCTTCTGCCTGGTGTTAGATCACTAGGTTAAATATAGCCAGAGCCCTGAGAAACCCGATCCCATGTTAAGCTGTTGCCACACATCTATACTTTGCATCTCTGTCCATTGCCCCCAAGTCTCTCTGGGATGTTTTTGGGGTTCATTTTGTTTAAAGAACAGGCGGCAGGGCACTGTTGAAGTCTGTGAAATATGATCTTGGTGCCAAGGAAATCTAACAAATCACAGGAGATTTGAAGAAGCAGTCCAGAGTGACTACTTTAATTAGCCAACAACTCCAGATAAGTTTGTCTCAAATTTCACAGGATCGAAAATTTGATTTATATAAATGCTTAAAGATGTTCTTTTTGTTGTTCTTGCAAAGGTAACAAATGTTTGTGTCTTAAATCTTTTGTGTGATGAAACATGTCAAGGATCATAAGGCTGGAAACACCCTTGCAGGAGAACCTTCATGTAGAACTCTCAGTCACAACAATAAACAGTCCAGTCACACATATCTAGACTATTCCATCTTGGAATATCTTAATACAGTACTGGTACTACACAGTGAATTAGCCCTTCAGTGTCCTTGACCTCAATTAACAAATTAGCATCTCCTGAGGCTGAATATCTCTCATGTGTATGTGTGGTCTCAAAACCTGAATGCTAATTCTGTTGAGCTTTCTTTTGACTCTTAATGTAACACACTGGTGTATTTAAGTTACTTATGCAGCAGCAGCTATGTGACACACATCGAAGGGGATTTTCCACAAATTAGCTCTGTCATTACTTATATACAATCTGTCTTGTGTGTTTATTTATTTATTTAGTTCTTGCCTCAACAACAGGTTCATATACGATTCTTAATCTGTCTGTTTACTTTCTCTTCATAATAATTTCAAATGATATGTTTTTTTATTATTATATATTTTATTATAATGTACATATCTTAGTACATCAGTTAATTCCAGGCCATTAATTAATTGATTGAGTGGCATTCTAAGAAGAAATTGTCACTATTTAAGTTATACCACCCGTCTATGTTCACTTGCTAGTTTCAGTTCCTACAGTAGTGTTAGCAACATCAACAGAAGACAGATATTTTCAGGAATACAACTTTTAACCTGAAATATGACAACTTATCAGATAAAGATGAAAATGGAAGAAAGCAAGTCAAGTTAAGCAGAAACACATTTAGCATCAATAAGCAAATCAATGCGAGCTAACTAGCAGCCTAGCTGACTAGCTATTAAGAAAGTTTGACTCACAGTCTTTATTGTTTTATTTCCGCTAGAGGAGCAAAAATTTATTGAACATTTAAGCATATTTCAGTTACTGTATTTTAGTTTCTTGTTTCTAATGCTGTTATACATAAGCAATATAGTGTAGTTATACTGAATATAATCAGATGTATGAAATATGAGATTCATAATACTAAATAATATTAATGTTGGCCATTTGTTGTCCAGTGGTAGGTTTTTTGTCTTCGATGCAGAAGGTCTAATTTATTAATTTATTTTAGGCACCGGTGTAAAACCTGTGCCATGTTATATGCGGCTCAGATGGTCTGGTCTGATCTTAATATTAATTGGTCATATGATATCCATATACAAAATCTTCCTTATTCTTCAATTACAGTATTTATAAATGAGAGGATACAATTCATAAGAATTAGTTCTTTTGCAGGTCTTATCTTCAGGAAAGAAAGAATGGTATCGCAAAATTTATATTTGCAACAAGGTAAAATTATTAGTTTACCTTGAGCATATGTCATAAAGTTTATTACATTACTACAAGGGGTGTTCAAGTCAAACCTGGACTTTTGCTTGTGCAGAATAACAGAACACAGTTATGAGAGTAAAAACTACCTTTAGTTCTCTATATAATCCTCTGCCACACTAATGCACTTATCCCACCATTTCACTAGTGCTTGGATACCATTAAAGTAAAAAGATTTCTCAGTATGCTGGAGCCATGATCGGATTGCCTGCTTTGTGTCTAAAACACTGGCCTCCCAGGAACTCCTTTAATGGCCCAAAGATATGGAAATGGCTTGGAGCAAGGTCAGGACTGTATAGGACATGTGACTCCCAGCCAAATCCTTGTGATGTTCAAGTGGTGTCGGTGAATGATCAAATGAGTCTTTTCCACAAGTTGCCGACAAGTTATCTGTTGATTTTTTTCTTACCATCTCTTTCCACCATTCAACTGCGGCTAAGAGTTTCACCATCTGAAGTCTTGTAAATGTCAATAAATTTTACACCTTCATTCACAAGAAATTTCATCACAAGTCCTAGTTTGACTTGAACACCCCTCATAATTCTATACTTGTAAATATGCAATAACCAGTATTAATGGCTTTGTAACAAATATGTAAGCAAGAATATGGTCATGTTCAAAAGTTTGTACACCCTCTTTTATTTGGTGTGTTTTTGTGTGAAAAATCAAGTTTTAGGCAAATACAACTTTAGACAAACTACTGTACAAGATTTACCTTTTTACCATGCTATATATTTTACAAAAAAAAAAAAAAAACAAAAACATGTGGGCAATACTAAGTACCCCCTTACTGCCCACAGGATTTAATTATCAGCCCTTGGTTAATTGATCATCAGCAGGTGTGCAGACCTCTATAAGAGGTCAACTCATAACCACTGTCAAGCATGACAGTAGAGGGGTGTTGATTTGGGCTTGTTTGGAAGCCATAGGATCTGTTCACCTTGCAGTCATTGAGTGGAGAAAAATAAAATAACCAAGGTTTAAAATAACCAAGTACAGCACCCAACCCAACAATCTGACGTTGTATTTGTCTAATACTAAGACCCACTATGATCAAATGATTTTTATTATTTTTTACACAAAAACATATAAATAAAAAGAGGGGGTATGACTGCAAATGATTAAGACATAACCAAACGTTGACTTATCACTTTGTATTTTCATTCATTGATATAGAAATATATTCATCTGATATTTCCTAAAATACTCAGCATATGTTCAGCTCAGTAGACAGTGATTGTGAAATATTTATCGATTTAGACCAACAAAATTCTTTTATATGTATATGTGTGCACAAGACGTACAGCAAATAATTAATTGAGAGAATTACATGGTAAAAACAACACCTCTGTGTCCGAATTGTTTTTCAAAAGTAAGTTAAAAAGTCTTTTAAAAATTGGGTTACGAACTTATGGAAATTATGCCATTTCATTTTTAAAATGTTGATCGTTTTGATCTCAGAAAATAAGGGCAAAGCCACACCTTAACGCATATCACGTGAGTAGCACTTGCCCTCTCGTTGCCGTAACCCTAGCTTTCAGGCCTGGAAGGATTAACAGGCTGTGCAGTTGAGTTAAAATGTGTCAGGTTAGAATGTGATGGATGGCCACTGATGGCTGAAGGAGCACAAAGGGCCCTCTGTGGCTCTCTGGGCTGGAGGGAGCACTGTGTCTGTATCACTCACTCAGGGCCTCCCTTTAACCTCATTGTCAGCATAAGCAGGGTGGCAGCCGCACGCACCCAAACACACACGTGCTCTCTCTCTCTTTCACTCACACACACACACACACACACACACACACACAGACATATCCAACACGATCTTAATAAGGTCCTTCCACTGACATTACTGAATCTAGTTAATGCAATGCCTACACCAAAACCAACTGCTATTAACTACAGTAACCAGAGGCAAATACTTTAATATATTGGCAAATACTTTTAGGTTTTTCAAACAAAATTTGTGCACATGCACTTACACACAAGGACTTCACATGAATAGGATAGTACTTTTCCAGAATTTTGGAAAGGTTGTTTGTCTGCTGGAGCAGATTCATCTTACTCAATTATTTGTGTGTTTGAAACTGTTACATTTCACAAATACACTCCAAATAATTATTTAGGCCATGATTTTAGCACTGACTAATTACCAAAGATTCCTTTTAAAAAACTGACCTGGTTACCCATGTCTCCCCAACCAAGAGAAACCTCAACCACAGTTTCTCTTATTTGTTCATTTTCTGTACAAAATAGTGATAAAATCACAGTCACATGATAGATGGCTCAAAAGCGGAATTTGAGAATCAGGTGTGCTCTCTCTTGGAGAAAGAATGTGTATAATGTGCTGCTGGTCTGTGAGTGCACATCCTTTACATCCATCAAACACCTGATTAAAACATAATGTTGTGTAGAATAAAAGAGTCAATGTCTCAGTCATGTAATGCACTTTTGGATTACCTATGTATTTTGGATAATGTATGTTTTGTTTTTTCATAATATATGGAATTCCTGCGGGTACTTATGTCAGTTTCCTTGTCAGGTATTTGGTGTCGTTCATATTAGTACGAATATTTAATATTAAATCAAGATTAAGGCAAACTTTCTAAATTCCTAATATTCAAAATTTCATACAATTTCTCAAATTTTAATCCTTAATGTACTTGATCTTGTTTGTCATTACTTAATAACTAATAAATGTCAATGTCATCCATGTCATCTGAAGATAAACTTACATAACACTTATACACCCTCTTCAGGTCATGCACCACTTCAACATGGAGGCCTGACTCACTCCTCAAATGGACAGCTGATGAGAGTCTGTTAGATTGGGTCTTGGGTGTGAGGTGATGTTCAGTGCCTCTGAGAAACAGTACTCTACTTCTTCCTCAGTGACAAGCAGCAGCACATTGCGTGACAGCTGGTACAAGGAGGAGAGGATAAACCAGCCTGTTGTAAAGAAATGCCCAGAACGTGGCTGCATTAGCCATGGAATGTGCGCTCTCCTCTTATGCTTGGCTCATGAGTCCCTAGAAGAAAAAAGATTAAGGCCTTCATTATTACTTCAGCGAGAGAATTGACTGTAGTGACTGCAACAGATGCTTGGAGGGGTTTGGGATGACCCATTGCTGGTTCACTATTTCTTTTTTTTTATTATTGGATGGGGACTTTTTTCAAGCTCATCTGCTTCAGCTACTTGCATAACTATGTTATGACATGAACAAATTGGCTTGTTGCACTGATGTTGCATATAATGGAGAAAAAGGAACAAGATGATGTCTTCTTAGTCAAGAAAGAATGCTCATTTATTATTATTATTATTATTATTATTAATAATAATAATAATAATAATATAATTACTCTATTATTATTATTTGATTATTTTATTTATTTATTATTTTTACATAAATGGCATTTGATTCACTTTTGATTCTTATCTTCATTCATTCACCACTTTATCCTATAGTTGAGGAGAATCCAAAGCACACATTTATTCATACCATTCACACAATTCAGGGTAGCCAACCCACAGGTATGCTTTTGGAAGGTAGATGGAAACTGGAGATCAGAACCCATTTGGAGAGAGTATTTAATTTATTAATCATTTATTTAATATATTGTACAGCACTGAAATAAGAGATCTCATGCACCAGGGTCTGCACTTCACAAGGGTTAACTGAGTGGTTAAAACCTTTAAAACTACACAGCACTACACTGACCTCAGCATAGGTCAATGACGATTTAAAAAAAAAATGCTTAGATGGAAGTCTTGCCTGTGTGTGTTAACGGGGGGCTTCAGACATCAGACTGAATTCAGTATTTGGGTTTTCAGATATGTCAGGTAGAACAAAAGTTATCACTACTTTGATAATAAAATTTTACTTCTACCAGAATATAGGAATGATGCTGCAAACTCTCAAAATAAGAATATTATGATTATGATTTTTGGCCTATGTGACCCTTTTTTTTTTCTTTTTGCTTAGTCATGTTTGGGAAGTTGGTTAAAATGAACTAAAATTCAGTTCATCATATTGCCTATTTTATACTGAAAAGAAGAAAATGTCACTCTATACTGCACAATCCTGAGCCCTATATATATCTATAAAAAAAACAACAACAGCAAAACAAATAATGGCTAAAATGCTCTGAGCTTTAAGGGCTATGGGTTCTTAGCTTGTTCTTCATGTTCTTCTTGGAACCCTATTTGATTGGGGACTGTTACTGGAACTGTAAATAGAACTCTAAAAAATTCCCACAAAAAAAGCTAAAATATCTGCAAACTGAAAAATTCTGTGTGAGAAAGATTGAAACGTACATTCTGCCATTTAATAATTCTTTTTGTATCCAACACCTACTTCACTAGCTGTTTCTTAATAAATTAACATTCAGAATTAGTTTGAAAATGAATATTTTAGTTATTATTAAATAATTAAATTTTATTTAGTTACTCTTATAGTTACTTATATAAAAAAAATTATTCATTTAACACTAAAGTCTTACCTGTTCACTTAAACCATATCTGCAAGCAAGTGATGCAACCTTTGGATAAGCATCCCAAAAAGCTGCGCTAATGTAGGAGCTAATCTGCCACTTTGCATTCTGGTCTGTCAGCACTGCACCGCTAATGACTCCAGCCATTTACTGCAATATGGTTTGCATGGATCTATTTCTTAGAGTCTGACTTTGCTGACATCAAATTCAATTCGATTTTTCCTCTGGTATTTGTAGCTTTAATGGATAATGAGAAAAATGATGTATATGATAAAATTATGGATATTATATAAAAATGATCAATGTATGATAATAATTTTTCTCAGATAAGAATGGATTATGGCATTGGAGCAGCAGTGGAAAAAATACAAATATAATTTGGTTGAGAAAAAATATAAATATTTATTTTTTTTCTCCGTGGACCTGTATTTGGATTCTTGTCTTTATATAACTATAGTATAAGTTTTAATGTTGTTAGTTAAATAAGTCATAGTAGTTGCTACTTAGTAGGACTTTCAATTAATTGATAAATAATAACTGGATTTTGCTTATTTAGAGAAGCACACAGTGACCCAAAATACAACAATAAAAATGTCTCTGGTTTGTTTCTATTTCGTTTTATCATATTGTACATTATTGCAATAAGGAATTCCAATTTCAATATCAATGTGTTCTGGTATCTTGATGTACTATTCAGCCCCTATTTTAAATTCACCTCTTTTTTACGATCACCAGAGGCAGTAGTTTAGTTACAATATCTACAAGGTTCTCTCAGGAGGAATCAGAGATCTTCAGAAGTCAGAAAATTGTACATGGTCCCACAATACTAAAGTCACTGGGTCCTTTTATTAGTTAATAATCCCCTACAACAAACAGAATGGAAGGCATGTGCATACGCAGCTGTCTGTGTCTTAGTGCAAGTGGTGTCATGTTAAGTCACAAGAATGACTGTGTGCCCTGCTTGCCTCACCCAACATAGGCATTCGCTTTACTGTTAGTAAAAATCCAAGCCACCACAAACAAACTGGCTATTTTTTTTTCACAACTGAATGGGGACGACCATGAAAATAAATCCAGCGGGACAGGGTGAGGGCTATGCCAAAAAACAACCAAATGACAACCAACTAACCAAGTAACCAAGCACTTGTCTAACCCATTCATTCACATCTAAATCATGATTTAAACTCATGCTGTGTGTCACTGTGGCTTTTCATTTGCGGAGATTAATATTTAGTGACAACTAGCCATCATTACTCGCCTAATGGTTAGCATCCATTTGTACAAGTCCAGTGATGAGGGACAGCTAAGACACCTCTCTACAGCCTTATATCATTTATCTGTATACACTGCTGCAGCATGGCGCATGTACTAGACCACCTATGGTTACATAGTACCTATGGAATATCCTAAAGTCAAAGGTTTGAGTGCAAATGCCACACAATTTCTTCAATTCGAGCCACGAATAGGTTTATGACTCATGGAAATTATGTAGCTAAGTAGAGCGTATGGAATTTCCCATCAACATTTTGAAGGCATGCCCCCATTTTGATCTGGGACTTTTCTTATTCCTAGCAGTTACTGAATTCTTAGTCGGATATATTTTCAGAAACAGTAATGAATTCATACATCCTGTACTTGAGCTCATATTCCCGAGCATGGAATTTGTTTTACTATAAAGGGTGAGACAAATGGGATAGCATTTCATTGTTTTGCCGAAACTATGACCTGAATTTTGTCTAGATTGGGATGCTGATGAAAGCCGAGCTCCCTAGTAGGCTTTAGCAACAGAACAAAAATACTGCCTACAAGGTTTTCTCCTTGTCTCTTCTGTGTTTATATGTGGCCTGGCTTTCATTGACCTTCTCCCATGTCAGTAAGGAGACAAATTTAGAGCTCCAGTTTCCGGAGAGACCAAATAACCTGACAACACTGAATGTTCACACTTTTTCAGATGGATACTCATATCTCAGTTCATGTCCTTCAGGATTATCAAAGTAAGAATGCAACATGTGGTGGCAGAAATTTCTTGCAAAAGTAGATATTTCTTTCTCAAACATGTACTAGCTGTAGGGTTCTTGAGAGAGCGGTATGCAGCTGGCATGCTGGGAGTGCCGGGGTGGCACAGAATGGCAATCATGTTGTAGCTGTAATAACATGTCTGTTCATACCAGCACTTTGGCTTCTGCTACGTCACCATTGGCCTACAAATCTTTTTCCACACTCTCCTGGATGACTGAGATTTAAATAACTAACTATGCTGAGCATGAGGAATCTACATACTGTAACACCAATGCAACACCTAGAGTTACATTAATGTAATTAATATAACAATATCAGACACATGCACTCAATGCACCAGCTAACAAAAAAGAAGTACATGCAAATTCATTCAAGCTCGGTAAGGACCCTTCATACTGTAAACCATGCTCACATAATAAACTTTGAGTAAAGAATGTTGCACCTGCTATAGCACTGTTATATATTATTAAATCACAAAATCTGAGTTGTACCTTCAGTATACTTTTCCTCTACCATCTTTGATGCACAAACAAAGGGGGAGGGCGGGGTTCCACCTACATAGGGAGTGACATAGGCATGACCCCAGACCCCTGCTGCCAGTTTTTTTTTTTTTTTTGGTTTATTTATTTATTTATTTAAATTTACTTTAATTTTAAGAGAACGAGACATATACATTTTTTCTGGTGACCATCGAACAAGTATAAACTGTAGGCTGGACTTATGCTCCTTCTCTTCTCCTTGTGCATGCACTGGCTATTGCTGCATACGGGTTGGACGCAAACCATTTCCCTTTGCTTGCCATTTACATTGAATCAGAAAAGCCAACCACTTTCCCAATGTTGAATTAACATCCAGCAGTGTTTACATTGATATACCTAGGTTATTGTGTACATTGCCTATCTACTGCCTCATTACTTTACTACTACATTCTTTAATTGACTTTTGCTCTGGGTTCCTATCATACTGGAATTTCTTTCTTCATCTGTGGCTTGACCCAAAATACTATAGACTGGTATTTGGAGCTATGATTCTAATGATTCTCTCAAACCTCACTAGAGGCCCAGGTCCAGCTGAAGACTAGGAGCTCCACAGCATTACAGCACCACCATGCTTCACCGTGGAGATGGCGTTTGTTTAGTGATAAGCAGAACTATGGTGTTATTTGTTTAAATACCAGGTAATACCTACACTATTGTTTTTTATATTTGTATTCTCTGTGCTGCTGAAAACCTATCGGCGAGTTTTAAGGTGGAATGTTCACATTGTGAATCTATCAACACACCTTAAATGTTACAACGTAGACCATTCCTTTTTCTTTTATATGTACTCTTATGTGACATACTCTTTGCTGACTAGATAGTGAAGCAGTTACAAAAATGCATATACTGTACATTTCAGTCGAATTATGTGGATATTAATTTTCCTCATTTGGAGAACAAAACCTATAGTGATAAGCTAATAATTTTTTTTCACCAAAGATATTTTAATGCACCACCATATTTTGTGTATGCACACACACACACACACACATGCTACATTGACTCTTGCCAGAATATTTTGAATGCTACCTCATCACTATCATTAGCTAATTAGCTAGCAAGCCTCCATAAAGCTACGACATTGGATTTATTTTCAAGCAACTCGTTTTTCTGACAAATAGCAACAGCTGCCTCAACAAACTGTATTTTATCAATTAAATCTTCTGTCAAATACAAGAATCAGGAGATTTTTCAGCACACGGGCCACAGACGCTGCTGTGTTTTGGCAGTAATGTGAGGTGGGCTGCAGAGAAAGAGTTTGCTACCATAGTTGGAGAATGAAGGGCAGGTGGCTGAGCAGGGCCTGTCGTGAGGAAGACTCGAGAGGACAGCTGCTCCTGTCAAACAATGACTTATTCTTCACCATTCGCTGATCAGCACTGTACCACACAAGCTTCTCGCCTGTATACTGTAACAGGGTATTTGTGTATGTGTGTGTGTAAAACCTATATGAGTATATGAGAGTGTGGAGACAAAATGAGACACTTCTTTTAAAAGTGTCCTTTGTCCATTTCAGAATACATCATTGCCTCACACACACACACACACACAAACACACGCATGCTGTATATACATATGTTTTTGCCTATGTGTGATTAAAAAACAATAATAATAGAAATGTTCCAACCCACAATTTCTTTTTTGTGCAAAGATATACAATATGTCTACATATCTTGTGTATTTACAGTATATGGTCTTGGGAACCTGAGACAACGACCACTGTGGATAAGAATATTTTGGATACCATGTAAAGAGACATATGATGCAATATTTCAAATAAGTTCTCCCACCGTACAGTCATCTTCCTCTGAAAGATTTCCTTGGAGCTGATGTTGGTTTTCAGTGAGAAGGAACCGTGGTAATTTTCTGGTGTATACAGCTATAATACAGCTATATACATAAATAGTGTTCTGTTTCTCCCCTCCAGGCTACAATATCACCGGCAACAGGACATCCATGAAAGGGTGTTCAGGGATGAGTTTCACACTCACACCACTAGGAGGGGATAGCCTGGCAAAAGTGCTCGCTGACTCCCAGGCAGCAGCAGTACAGACTTCCTGTAGCAGTCTGCTTCCAAGTAATGACCCTGAGGAAGAGATGCTCTTTGTAGCATGGCATGTTAGGAGCCAAGGCATTTATCACCACCATACATACAGTCAGGTGGAATAAAATAAGATAAGATAAGATAAGATATACCTTTATTCATCCCACAGTGGGGAAAGTTCTGTTACAGCAGCAAAGAAAAATGTGCAAATATGAACCAGAGACATAGTACAAATATGCATACAGTACAGAGTATAAATATAAAAGAAAAGAAACAAAGAATACAGTAGTTACACTTTCAAACAAATTGCACTACAGTAGGTAATACTGCACAGATTACAATGGTGATAACAGTGTGCATTATGGTGACTGGTGAATGAACTTTTCTGTACAGTCCATGGAGTTTTAGCAATCACTTACTGTCTTCAAAATAGCTTCTTACTTTTTCAATACGTCTACAAATCATGTTATTTTCTTTTGTTTTCTTTGCTATACTAACTTGATAATAATAATAATAATAATAATAATAATAATAGGACATAATGTTTATGGTATCCTTCAACCTCTTCCTATCTGTGCTATGTTTTTAATACATAGCACTTCTTTAAGTTCACCTGGATAAGTAATGTAAACTTAAATGTAAGTAGATCTATACATAACCAATATTAGTCTCAGTCAACAGAGAATTGAATATACCAAGAAATGCTGTCTCAAGTGAAATAATATAATGGTACGTTTTAAAGAGCAGGGCTTAAAAAGACAGTTTTTAAGATAGCCAGATAACACTGCTTTGTTGGCCCAACGTCAGCAAAATTTTGGTAACCTTTTGTCAGTTCTCCGACGTCTGGCCAAAGTTGGGCAAACGGCAATGCATACGTTGGCCCAACATCATTTTGTCCATTGGCAAACTGTTGTCCTATTGGTGGGGCCAAAGATAGGTTGGGCCAACATTGGTTCAGTAGATAATGGCAAGGTTAAAAATTGGAAATTGGAAATGAAATTATATTGCTTTAGCTTTGTGCAGCAGGCTCTCTCAGTGATGCCATCACATTAGGAGCTCATATGAGGGATGGCTACCAATCTAGTACATACAGTAAATAACATTGAAAGAACTATATCTCTAACTCAGTGGATACCACCGTTGGCCTGTGTTGCTCCTATTCTCCCTAATAGGTGGTGACACTTTTCTACATTCACTGGCTAACCAATGCTTTGAGTGTGTGTACGCATGTCTGGAACTATCACCATTTTCCATGTGTAAACAACGTGTACAAGGACAGACGTTGCTTTTTTTGAGGTTTGCTAGGACTAAATAATTTGTAAGAAAATGCATTGCATTGAGAGAATAAGACTGAGAAACAACAATTTGCCCATTATAGCTCATGCACGCTAGCGTGGTTGAACACAAACATGTTGTATGCTGCCAAAAGACTTTTAACAATATTACTGGAAATACAATAAATGTCCTATTATTATATCTAAATTATATCTAAATAGATTTGCTATGATGTCAGCTAAACTATGGTGATAATGTGTAGTTATTCAAAGACATATCTTTTCTTTTCTTATGTTTTCTAAAATGATAAATGTTAAATTCATTGTACTTGCTGAACTGTGAACACTGTCAAACAGGTCACTAGATGGTGCTTATCGCTAGGGAGGAAACTAAAAGCCCACAGAGGCCAGGTGCTGCTGATTAAGTCCTGCAACCAAGCTAAGCACAAGCTAAAATGTTGTGCCTCTTTCCTCCTAAGTACAGGTGGGTTAAAATTCCTTGTATGTTTATGCGGTTTGTCAAATATATGAACTAAGGTAGTTGGCGTGTGAAACATATCATTTGACAATTTTGCTAGGTTATTTACTGTTTGAATTACTTTGTTTCGTCTGGAGAAATATATGTATACTCTAATACTTGAGCTGAGTTGAGCCAAATGTGGAAAATGTTTGTTTTTCTTTTTATCATTTTGCTGGTTGAAAACGAATATTTCGAAGAACATATTTTGAAGTACATTTTAATGTACAATGCTCAAATTATTGATGTATTTACACAGAATAGTCACAGTTCTCCAAAGATGCTGTAATGAAGATGATGATAAAGAACAGCTGAGCTACAGTGACCAAGCTGATGGTGAATGATGATGAGGAAGATGCAAAGCCACCTGATATACCAGACAGTCTGATGCAATGGGTGCTTTGTTTGTACGCATTTATTTTCATCCACCTTGCTGAGAGAAAAAGTGCTTGTATTAGGTGTTTATTTTCTAGTTTATCATCATAATGGTTACATATATTTTCTTAGTTTGTAATCATTTTAATCACACATCAAATTAATAAATACATTTCTGGGAGATAAAAATGTGTTTTCTTATTATTGGCGATGATTAAAAGAGTGTAATTTTATTTCCAGTTTCCAACTTTGCCATTATCTACTGAACCAACGTTGTGCCAAGTTATGATTATCTACTGAACCAACGCTGTGCCAACATTGGCCCACCTTGCCATTATCTAATAAACCACTGTTATGCCAACCTATTTTTTGTCCCACCAATGAGCCAATGTTGGGCCAATGGACATTGGGCCAACCACTGATGCCAACATTGCCCAATGTATGCACCGCCGTTGGCCCATTGTTGGCTCTTCAGCAGTGTGCTATTTGGGTAGTTGAGACAAGCAGAACCTTGAGTTCCCATATAATAATAGTTCATAAAAAAAATTATTAATTTCCACTTTTTCACACTATTTTCCTCTGATGGAACCTCTATGATTATATTGACACTGGTGGACAGTGAGTCCATAGAATTGCCATGTTTTCTTTGGGCTCTGAGTTTTCCTCCAAAAACATTCCTGTGGATGGATAAGCGATGCTATATTGCACCAAACTGTGAATAAGCGAATGTGTGTGTGTGTGTGTGTGTGTGTGGTGCTCTGATGAACTGATGTCCCATTCAGGGTGAAGTCTCATATTGCTATCCAGTTTTTCTGTGATCAGATCCAGATCCATTGCAACGCTGACAGATGAATGCTGCATGAATAAAAAAAAATATTGCACCAGGGGGAAAAAAAAAAAAGAAAAGATGAATACATTCTTGGTTGCAGAATGTACTGTACCTAGATCCGTATGGCTTGCTTTTTACATACTTATGAGGACTTATTTAAAACATAATTTAAAACATAAGCACCACAGGGTAAATATAGTGTAATGTTTTAAAGTGAATAACCTAACCTTTACCTTGTTAGGAACAGGACACTGGTATGAGATAAGCCAAGTTTCTTCCCAATGTATGTTTTATTAAAGTCCAATAAAATACATATTTTTGGAATACTCTTGTTAAGGTTATGAATGGTTTATAATGGTTTAAAATGTTTATTGCAGCATTTTCTATCAGTAATGAGAACATACGGTTGGTTTGTTGTACATATAGTACATTAGTTAATATTTCACATAAACTGAGATTAGATTTACAAAGTTGCAATGAGCAGCTTGGGATAGCATTATCAGTAAATTCGTATTTGTTTATGAATTTTTTATCTGTAAGTACAAACCCTGAACCATCAAGTAACAAAGATATCAATACTTTTTAGATGCCATTTGGAAAGAAAAAGTGGTTTCCTTGGAATGTTAATATTAGCATTGTTCCATAGTAAAGCTCTTTGTGGTGAAAAGAAGAGAAGGCAGATTTTCCAAACTAACAGTGCTTGCTGGTGGAAGTTCGACAGCTTAATAGGCAATCTGCATGGTGAAAAATCACAAGTCAACAAAAATTTTGTTGAAAATGTGACATGGTATTAAAAAAAAAAAAAAAAGTAGGGTATGCAAGACATTTTTTTTTTTTTTAACAAATCAATTTATCTTAAACACAGTCTAATACTTTAAGTCTTCCCTCTGTTTTCTTACTTGCAAAAACTGACTGTTTTATTTTTTGTATTCCTATATTTCTTGGCGGCACAGTGGTTTAGTGTTTAGCACTGTGTGTCTTGCAACTCCAGATCCCGAGTTCGATTCCCGCCTCGGGTCTGTCTGCATGCAGTTTGCATGTTCTCCCCGATTAGGCTGACTGTGCCCACATTGCACGTAGTGTGTAAATGTGTGCATGTGTGTGCTCTGCAATGGATTGACACCCCATCCAGGGTGTACCCCGCTCTGGGATAGGCTCCAGGCCCCCTGCGACCTTGTACACAGGTTACAGCGGTATAGACAATGAGTGAGAGTGAGTTGTTAATGTTAATGTATAAAGACAGTGCTGGGTAAATAAATCAGGACAAACCTTCAGCTATAGAGAGGCATACTTTTCGAAAATCAGACAATTCTTATTGTAGCCAATTATTACATATACTAGATATTTCCTTCTGTCTTTGAGAAAAGTTTAGTTGTTATCTCTCAGCTATATTTATCGAAATTGATTGCATTGATGTTTTTATTTTGCTTTTGGCCAAAACATTGGTGCTAAAAGTGTCTTACCTAAGTAATAAAGTGAATTTTCAGATAGGATCAACATTTTTTAATAATAGAGCTTCTTATCTCCTGATGCTTTCTACATACTGTATTCATACGCATTTATATTTTAGCTAAAAACAAACAGATTTGCTAAATACAATTTCATTCCCTTTTACAGTATGTAGTGTCCGTAACCTTTTTTTTTTTTTTTTTTTAATTCAAGTCTTTCAATTATCTTATTTGTCATTTAGGTGAAACTTGGTCAATTTAGATTTCCCATGAAAAGACATAAACCTGAAAAAGTGTATTATTCTAAAATGCTAAATTGCTAAGATATTGCAACATGAATTTGACATGGACACTACAGACTTTTTTTGCTTTTTAAGCTTTTACCATATGCTTCTAGAAATGTTAGTATCAATACTCAAAGAAATATGAATACTTTTGTATTTTTAATTATTATTGTTTGAAGCGAGACAGTATAATGCTAAAAATGGCCATTTTTTGAGCATACATAAAAATCATCTCTCCAAAATGGTTGAAATTAGCAACTTGAAATTTTTGGTCACTTTCATGTTGCATAAACTTCAGAAGTAGCTTCTTTGGCACACACATTTTCTGTATTATACTGTATGTACAACAAAAAAAATTAATAAAATCAGCACCAATACAGTGTCTTATGTTCTCTTATTTTATTCCACTATTTCTTTCTTGTTAATTGTTTTTACATTTTTAAGGTCACGGGCGGTCGTTTAAGCTCTATTTCACTGCATATCGTACTGTGTGTGTGACAAACAAAATTAGAATTTGTTTACCTTATTTCAATTTACAGCCCCCGCGCCACGCCATGTGATGGCGCTAAATAAGATGTTGCTTTCGACACACTAGCACTGTGAGCTGAAGAAAGAAGAAGAAGGACGGTAGTAAATCCAGTCTATTGTTGTCATTAAGTTTGCTGCGGCCGGGCTGTTTAACGGCACCATGACAAACCTGCAGCCTTTAAGGATTTTCCTGACGGAGCGCTTAATGCTGGCGGCTCAGGAAATTTTCAAGGCGGTGGAAGTTACCATTACTGAATACCACGACGAAATTTCCCGCTCCAGACAAGAAAACGAGCTGCTGAAGAGCAGACTGCTGGAGGCAGGTATACAGGTTTATCCAGGTGAGTCCGCTGGGTTTGGGTTCAACACTTTAAACGCGGCTTACTGAGTAGCGTACGCTTCGGGCTCGATCCGAAATGGCGACACGGTCACTATCTAAGTGCACTATGCAGAGTGTAGAGGAACTGTGTGTACACAGTAGGCAGGGTATTAGTCAGTAGTGAAGGAATTGGGACTTAGCCAAAGCCTTTTAGGTGATTAGCTAATAATTGAGCAGTGTGTATTATGTGTAGACGCACAAACGCTTGGGGAAGCGTAAAGAGATAAAAAACACTAACACAACCGCCAGGTGAAGGGAATAACACTGATTACCAATTCCATGCCAATAAACTGGTCACGTGATCACGGTCATTTATGCCTGTGTGGGGAGAGCAAAGGCTAGCCTATCTGGTCTGATCACACAGAATTGACAATGTCGCACATATTCCTGAAAAAAAAAAGAGTTTATGCTGCATGTGATAGGACGGTATCCCAATAGAACACACAATGCTTCAAAAAGTGGCAAAGCAAAGTTGTTGATCTGTCCAGCAAATTTCCCAGAGCACCCATGGGATATGCACTAGACAAACAAGTCTGATCCATGGAGGCCACACCTCGCAACCCAAAGGATCTGTTGCCAACATCCAGGTGCCAGACACTGCAGAACACCCCCTGAGGTCTTATGAAGTCATGTCTCGAGGGGCCGGAGCTGTTTTACTGGCACAAGGGGAACCTACACGATATCGAGCAGAATGTTTTTAGCTGTTATATTATGGCTGATAATATGATAGTACGCGTCATTGTTGTTGTTAGTCTTTCGTTAGATGTGCTGCTGCCATCGAGGGGTCGCCACAGCGGACCATCTGATCCGCACACAACTTGGCACAAGTTTTGCCCTTCCTGATGCAACCCTCACATTTTATCCGGTCTTGGGACTGGCACCGCATCCATTGGCTGGGGTTTGGGCATTGGGTGGGTATTGAATCTGGGCCTTTTGCGCAGGAGGTGAGAAACCTACCACCAAGCCACCAATACCCTATCGGTGTAAATGCATACACTGATCAAACTACCTGTATAATGTTATGTAGCATTGATCGATATGTGCATATATACTGTATACTGATCAATCTACGTGTACTGTATATATTATACAGTTCTCCTTTGTATCAACAAAGCGGCTCTGACCCATCTAAGCATAAACTCCACAAGAACTCTGCATGTGTGATTCGGTATCTGGCACCAGGACGTTAGCAACAGATCCTTTAAGTCTTGTAAGCCGCGAGGTGGGGCCTCTGTGGATCAGACTTGTTTGTCCGGCACATTCCACAGATCTGGGGAATTTGAAAGGCCAAGTCAACACCTTGAACCGCTGAAAGAAAACGCTGCCATTAGAGAATATGGTTGCTGTATGAAGTAGTGTACTCAGTCTACAGCAATGTTTAGATAGGTGGTACGTGTCAAAGTAACATTCACATGAATGGCAGGACACAAGATTTCTCAGCAGAACATTGCACAGAGCATCACACTGTCTCCCAGGATGCCTTCTTCCTATAGTGCATCCTGGTGTCATCTCTTGCCCAGGTAAATGACACGCACGCACCTGGCCATTTGATTTTTCCTTCGACTGATTTTGGTAGGTACAGTAAGCCCACTACATATGAACATTTGAGTTACGAACTTTCAAAGGTACAAACATTGTTCACACATGTTATTTATTTGTTAGTTTATTTGACAGGGACATGGTACATTCATTTATGTATTTGTAATTGTACCAGAATTAGCCAAATGTCTATTTTTCATCTGCAGTCCCTGGACAATAATGGTCACCTGATCTGTTCAATCGTGGAAGTTAGATCACATGTCCGGCGTACATTGTCACGTGCATGCAGCGTGCATCCCAAGACGAAGCTGGTACTGCTAAGAAACGCTAAGCAATAACGATGGAGGAAAAAGGTGAAAAGATGGCAGACATTGCTTTTTTTTTTTTTAAACACGAATCGTCCAACCATTGGAATGATTCTAAAGAACACTGTACTGTAATCTATTGTGTATAGCCAGTTGTGTTGGTATCCTTGTACAGACAATGTTCATGGACTTGGACGAGCAAATTGGATTTATGAACGAGCTCTCAGAACGGAACCCGTTCATATGTAAGGACTTGCTGTACTAACCACTGTATACTAGGAACACCCTACAAGACCTGCTGTTTTGGAAGTTGCTCTGATCCACTCATCTAGCCATAACAGTTTGGTCTGTGTAAATTCTCTCAAATCCTTACAATTGTCCATTTTTCCTGCTTCCACTACATGACCTTCCAGAAATGACCGTTCAATTGTTGCATAATATATTGCTTGTCAGATGCCATAATCAGTTATATTCACTTCACCTGTCACTGGTTTTAGTGTTATTCTGATGGGTGTAGATGACTAGAGAAATGCTAAAAAGCATAAAATAAAGTGGAGTCACAAATACAGGACTTCTACATGACTTGTATATGCTATACACCCGTGGTTCTCAAAGTGTGGGGCGCGCCCCACTAGTGAGGAATACAGACATGACAGGTGGGGCGCAATGAACCGGAGGGGATTAGTGGAAAATAATAGGAAAGTACCTATTCTAATTCATGCTTTTCTTTATTAACAATAAAGATCGGACACTCGAAACTAAAAAATCACACGCAAAGAAATGGATCATTAATACAAGTAAATTAAAATAACATCAGAGAAAAAGTGGAACCATAGTGCAA
>JAQMYJ010000016.1:15010040-15043686 GCA_030014305.1 Clarias laeviceps | reverse complement strand
ATAAGTGACAAAGTAAGTCTGTTATAACAATTGCATGTGTATTTTATCTGTTTTGAACTTGGTGTTATTTGATCTTAGTCGTTTAGAATTTGATATTTCAATAAATAGTAAACTTGGCCGAAGTCGTTATTGTTTTGTTGACAAGTGGGGCTTGAAAATTCGCCCACCCCCATAAGTGGGGAATGTCAGAAAATGTTTGAGAACCACTGCTATACACAGACAGAGAGAGAAATTATCTTTAGATAATGTTTTTATTATATTGAACCTTTCTGTTTCAGAGTTGCAGCCTGGCCTGTCTGTCTTCCACAGAGAACCCTGTGCTGGATCAGAGAGAAGAGATCTAGGCGAGAAGATTCAGGTGAAGCAAGAGCCGAGTGCTTCAAGGGAAGAGCCACAAGTTCCACCTCCTCAAACAAGCGTGCCTGAAGAACCAGTTTCCCCAGCTGCATGTCTAGAGGATGAACAGAAAATTGAAGAAATGCTGCATCCACAGATGACGGACATCAGTGCGAGTCCTTTGCTTGAGGCCCATCAGTGTATGCAGATTAAAGAAGAAACTGATGAATCAAAATCTGGTTTGGGGACTGAGATTTTCTGCATGACGCAGGGCAGCACATCTGATGATCTAAGCAGTGCTGTTGCCTCTAATCATGCCAGTGTGCTTGAGACACAACTAGACGATCTTTCCTCAATGCAGAATGCCTCTGAGGTAAGTGACTTTAATTTGTGACCCTTTATGGGGGCCTATATGATGACTAGCTACTTTGTCATACTTTGTACAGCTGCCATATGCACTGTATTTGTAGGAATATGATTGCAGTGCAACATGGAGTTGCACTCACTTCCGACTAGAGTCTGCTTTAAATTCTTAAAAAAAAGTTTTCAGTGTGGAACATTTTCTTTAGATTATCAGTAAACTGTGTCTGGCTGTGTTTTATTGTTGGATTAAATTCATTTTTGCTTTCATCGTTTGGTAAGAAAAAAGAATCCCATGCTGATTTGTTTTCCACTGAAGTGATAAAGCAAGTATTTATTTATTTATTTATTTTTTTTTTTTTCTCCGCCCTCTCTAAGAAATGAAATTACTGCCAGTGTATTTCATTTCATGTTTTCCTCTCCAGTGTGATTGCTTTCCTTTCTGGTGTAGAATCTTCTGCATGCGCCACTGACACAGCTGGGTCAAAGAAAAATGTGATTTTTTTTATTATTTTTTTTTTTTTTCAGCTTGTTTTTGTTTAGGAAGGAGACACCAAAACTAAGCTTGAAGAGTCATTCGTTGAATATTATATTACCATGTCAAACTACATAAGAAAAATCTATAATTTTTGAATAGTAGAATGTACTCTGTTTTATTTTGAAGACCATCATGTTAAAAGTTGTATATGGGGCTACGTCCTAACCTAATCGCAGAGACAACCAGCTTTTATGCTGAAATATCATGGTACATAGCATAGTTGATCATCCCATCACTCGTTCAAATATAAAGCTCACAATGCGTCAGTTATCCTACTTGTATTTTACACTGTTTGATTGGTGACTGTGGCACCCTACTACATAGTGAGCTGCTTGCTTTTTAACATATTATGTGAGGTGACCATCCTCTAAATATTTGATCTTTTTAGAGAAATGCTTTTTAGAGCATTTCAACCCAAACCTTTGCACTTATTGCTCTTTCATAATACATGATTAAAATTTATCCAGAGTTGTGCATTTTTACGATTCCTCTTATGGTACGACCATCAAGAAGAGGCCATTTCGAAATTTTTCATATCGAACACAATTCGGTACCAGGAGACATCATACAGCAACATGCCAAGAAACCTTGGAAACATCTAGAAGGTTTGTAAGATTTTGTGAATTTAGAAAACTTCTTTTAAGTAGTTACTCCATGAGGCTGTCATGTGGTATGACCTCAGATAAACGATGAAAATTACTTCGTATCAGTAAACCTATATTTTTACTATAGATTTAATAGTGAACTTTAGTGAGACTTGTTTTTAAACTGACAATTAATATTTGTTGATATTTTGAACAATGTAAAAATGAAAAAAAAAATGCATTTTCATATCCGTTGATGTTATTAGAATGCATGTATTAATCTGTTCTATTCTGTTTTCTAGGTGCCACTAAGTAGAAAAAAGTGCACTCCAAGTCTGACCCAACAGCAAGAGCTGAATCTCTTGTTAGAAGAAAAGTATGGAGTATGTTTACAAGAAATGAACATAACGTTACAATGATGCACAGTTGTATTTTTATTTAGTGGTCATATTGTACATGTTTTTCTTTTACTTTTTTCCCTATCCTTAACTTGTAAGAGTATAATGTTACAGTGCACGCACCGAGACATGTTGGATATGTTTTTATCCTGAAAGAACTCCTTGTGACGCAGGTGTCATACAACTTTAAATGTTCTTGAAGATGTTCAGGATGCACTGGAGATCATCACAGAAGATGTCAGTGATGAATGTTGAGGGATGTGGAAGTAGCTTGGCTAAAGATCTTCACCCTAATGGCACTTCCAGCAATGAAGATATGGAGAGTGATGAATCAAGTATTTCTGGTGATTCAAGTGATTTTCAATGAAGTACCGGAACCAAACATAAATCCCGGGCTGCAAAATCCAACAGACCAAGAAGAAGAGGAAGATTAAATAAATGTTTTCTTAGTGAAAGAATTGTTGCAAGCTAAAACATTTTCATCGCTGCTGTAATTGTCTATTAAAAGACTTTTAAGTATATTTTTTTTATTGTGACATGCTTGTATATAACATTACAGACCTTTAACATTAGGAGGACTAGGAGGACATTAACACCACTGCTAGGTGAATTAAATAACATTGATTTATCAATTATATACCAGTAAACATGACAGGATCACAGGCACCCAAGGCATATTTATGCCTGTGGTGGTAAAGGCTAGTCAGTTTAGTGGTCCTATACAAAAGAAATGCTAATGTAGCAGAAATTGCTGAAAAAGCAAACCTGTGGTGTGTGTGTGGCTTAGCAGACAAAGAGTTCAAGGTTGTTGATCAGCCCTTCAAATTCCTCAGATCTCAATCTATCCCTATCTTGAAACTTACAATAAAGGATCTACTGCTAATGTCCTGGTGCCAGATAGCAAAGCACACCTTCAGAGGTCTTGGAAAGTCATGCCTCAATGGGCAGAGCTGTTTTGGTAGCACAAGGGGAACCCAGACAATGTTTTTTTTTTTTTTTTTTTTTTTGGATTTTAATGCTATGGCGAATTGATCTTCCATTTGGGCCATTTGGTTTGATTTATATCCCCAATAATTTCCCTTTAAGAAGAAATAGGTCTGGAATCGTATTATTGTTCAAATTCTGACTCCATCTGCATGTCACAGAAAATAAAATATTGACCTTGCCTACTGTGTCTTTTGGATTTCTATTCTTAGTTGACAGGAGTGGAACCCACTGTGGTTATGTCCAGCTGTATCCCTTGTGCTTCAAGGTTCAATGTGTTATGTGAGATGTGCTCCAAGATGTTTTTCTGTTCACAGCATTTAAAAAGGTCATTATTTTAGTTACGGTCACATTTTCACCTGTGATAATTCTTTTGCCACATGATTAGCCGATTGGTTAACTGCTTAAAAGGATGAGTGTGCAGGTTTAGCTAAAGCGGCTGATGAGTGGATGTACCCTCTTTAATTTTTTCTTTTGAAATATGTGGTTTGACCATCTAATTCTGTGCATTTACTCCAGTGTGTTTACAGTTTTTTTTTAACCAAAAATCAATGCAATCATTTGCCCAAAGTACCAAAGAAAAGACCACTTTTTATGAGTGGGATGCTTTTTGTAACATTTTAAACCTCCATATTATTTTTGTTTCTCACATTAATCTGGAAACGGAAGACCATTGCAGCTTGGTATGTAAAATCAGACTAACAAGCAGTCCAAAGCATTGGCAGAACCACAACGGTCAACACTGTTCTGTTTTGATTTCATAGATCACTGGTCTTTTTGGGTTCAGTGAGAAGGGTGATCTAGATACTGTACCTAGGTTTTTCGGGTTATTGTAAACGTCCCATATGTGTGGCCTGCATGGGTATTTTTCTTGAGAGCAACTGTTTCCTCAGCTATCTTAAACACTAAATGGCATTATTCAGGACAAGTATGTATTTGTGAGCTTGTGCAGGCGTGTGCAAGTGTTGCAAGCTCGTATATTTGCATGCCTGTAATATTTTAAGGTCTTGAGTTCCAAACAGCAGTCATGATACAGTTAACGTTTTATGCTGTTGTCTTTGTTCCTGAATAGTGCTATATTGCCTGAGGACAACCACTGAATATGAAACTTGTTTTCTCATAAACTATAAGATTTGTAATGGATTTAAAACAAAGTGAAATGCTTTTTTTTTTTTGTAATATTTTTCTACAGTTTTAAATGAAGGATTTCTTCTTTTACTTTTTTTTTTTTTTTTTTTTTAACAACATCTTTTTCAAATCCATTATAGTACAATGTAGCCTTGAGGCAACAAACTTCTAAACTTGATTTTGTGAAACAAATCTATTTCAAGTAGGAGTAAATGTGTAACCATTTTTTTAACCACTGTAGTAGTATCATAATATTGTACCATAAGCCTTTTAAAGGGCTGGTTTTGTAGAATTGTTTCCGTATGTAAGCAGTATGGATTGGGAATTTCACATAGTAAAATCTTTTTTTTTTTTTCACTGCCATAGCATTCTATTCCTTAGGTGTACTGTATATCATATATAATATATAAAAAAAATAACTAAATGCATAATGCCACAATATTGTACACAATTCTTTTAGCTACCTTGGAAAGAATAAATCTGTAAATTTGAGTGACTGAGGCAAGAAAATAGGAAGAAATAGAAAGCGCAACAAAAGGCTGCATCCCGAATTTACTGGGAGATAAAAAATATGGCTTCATCCGACACCCTCCTTACCTGACATGGTGTTGTGGCTGAATGGTCAGAAATTCCCATATTCACACTTCCAATTCTATTGGAAGGATGACAAAGCGGAACAGCAACCTCGGGCTTCTATAAGTTGAGCAGCCCGTATTTGGCAGAGTTAAAATTACATGTCTGCAGTTTAACATGCCATGATTCTGGTCAAAATGATTAACACTTTGCAGTATTAATGTATGTAGATTTATTTTTTACTTTTTTTTAAAGAGAGAAAGTCAATTTGTACAGCGATGGTGGAAAAATGGCACATTTCTAAAGCTGGATGTTGCTTTTACATAGAAATGGGATGTATTCCTTAAAATCCAGTTTGTTCACAAAACTATTTGTATCCCACGAGAGATCCTGAGTTTGTGTACATATATTTATGAACCGACTTATTCATGTCAACTTGACTGATGGCCTTAGGTTTATATAACTGGCCTAAGTGACTGCAATGTTGCATACAAATTACACTGTCAGGTTTCATTTGTTTAACCTTTTCAGTTTTTGAATAAAATGGAAAAATTTGGTTATTAACTTATAAAGACGAAAGTAGACGAAAACCAGTCCATAAATTAAGACAAAAGACTAGGCCTTTGTTTGCAACAAAATTAATGATGACCTACTGTGTTCATGAAGGATTTTTTTTAAATCAAAAGTTTATTTTAATTATTATTATTATTATTATTATGATTATTTATGATTATTTTTGGAAAGTGCTCTCTCACTATACAGATGAGAATTTTCATCTCTGGTTGCGTTTTTTTTTTCCCGGTGGACTATGTTAAATGTAAATCAGCTGTGCCTTTAAAAAAAAAAGAGAGAGAAAAAAACCTTGAACTTGGAGGTGGGCCAGAGGTTCTGAGCGTTGCCAGAGGTGGGCAAAGTACACACATCCTGCACCAGGCAGAATCCTAGAGATTCCCTAGGGCTATATTACTCAAGTCAAAGTTAGAAATCCTCCATTTACTTATGTCCCTGAGTAAAAGTACAGGAGTAATAGCCTTTGAATTTACTTAAGTATGAAATTAACAGGGCTTATATTAACTCACAGTTGGCTTTTTCATTGAGTTTCTTGGCAGGTGCATTTCCCACCATTGGCGGACAAACAAAACTAGCTTACTTATGCTGATCATTACAGTTGACTGACTGGAGGGAGCCAATGGAAGCTAAGCTGGGATTTATAGAGAATGTTGCATGGGCTTCTCAACATACACTTCATACATGTCTGTCTGTCCGTCAATCTGTATGCTTCAGATTTCAACCATATTTTGCGTTTAGGCACATCTTGAAGGAAAGGGAAGCCAGGCATTTATGCATAATATTCAGCAGGTGGCGAACTTCCCACTTCAAATACTACACAGCACTGCTGTTAGGGAGTGCAATGATATGCAGGAATGTAGTTAAGTAAAAGTACAAATATTTTCTGTTCTTTTGAGTAAAAGTAACATATTAAGCTAAGTACACTTAAGTAAAGTACAAATACATGAAATATGCACTTAAGTACAGTAACAAAGTAAATATACTGTTATCTCCCACCTCTGGCCATGGAAAAGTAAACTGACTTGTACACAAATCAGCCATAAAGCGAACACCACGGCTAGGTGAACTGAATAACCATTATCAATTACATACCAATAAATTGGTGACGGGAGCATGGGCACACGTGGCTAATTTATGCCTATGGGGACCAAAGCTAGCCCATCCGTTCCAATCCTACAGAAAGATAATTTAATGTAAATTGCTGAAAAAGTTAATGCTGGTTATGATACACTCAGTGCAACACAGCTTGCTCAGCAGGCAAGCTTGTTAATCCAGTCTGCAAATTCCCCATATTTCAATCCGACTGAGCATCCATGGAATGTGCTGGACAAACAAGTCTGATCCATGGAGGCCCCATGATGTTAGCAACAGATGCTTTGGGTGAACCCACAGCACCCAAAGGATGTGTTGCTAACATTCTGCCAGGCACCAAAGCACTGAGGTATTGTGAAGTCATGCCTCAAGGGGTCAAAGATGTTTTTGTGGAACAAAGGAAACCTACCCAATATTGGACTTAATGCTTTGGGTTTTATGTTATAGCTGATTTGTGTATACAGTATGTTTGCTCTTATTATTTTAATATTATAATTTAAAAAGTCCTTGTGTTTTGGTCTCTTAAACTAATTGCCTGTAATTGTTTATTAGCTTGTGTAAATAAAAAAATCATTAACTGAACTGTCTCAGGCTGTTTTCTGTGTATTAAGGTGTTTCCATTGTAAATCAAAACGTTTTTTCTTGGCAGAAACTTAAATTGACTCCTCATGGTCTGAAACAAAATAATTCTTTTCCACTTGCTTTATTATTTTTTTTCTTTTAAATTCTTTTTAAAAATCAATTTAAGTTGTTCAGTAGTAAATATTATTAGTAGTAAATAGGAAATATTCCTCAAGGGTTTACAGCACACCTTTGAGAGAGAATTTGTCACACCATTAAAAACTATCTCCACAAGAAAACCCAGGATCTCGTTTATAGTGACCCTAGTAGTTTATAGTGGTCTCGGTTAGCTGGTGTGACCAAGGCCCTTCATCCCCAATTACTCATATTGGTTGGGCAGCCTAATCTGGGAAGACTTGTTCAAAATCTTTTCCATTTGGGAATGAGGGAACCATGGAGTCAACCATGCTCCCAGGTGCTTTAAATGCTGCAGATCTGTCTTGACACAATCCTGTCTCGCAGGTCTACAGATAATTCTCTCCACCTCATGGCTTTGTTTTTGCGGTGACATACACAATTTATTTATATAGTGTGTGCCCTTCCTAATTATCCAAGGAATTCATAATTGTCCAAGGAATTCATTTAGACACAGGTGGACTCCAATAAAGTGTAAAACTTGAAACTGAGCACCGTGCCAAAACTACACACATGGCTTGAATCCAGTTAGACAAAGTCAGATTTCATGTGTGTTATCAGACTGAGCGCCATGTCCTAGATTTAAAAACACGCACGCACACACACAGAGCTTGAATCCAATTAGACAGATTTTACGTGTGATCAGACTAAGCACCATGTCCTAGATTTAAAACACACGAACACGCATGGCTTGTGTGTGTGTGTGTGTGTGTGTGTGTGTGTGTTTGTGTGTTTGTGTTTCTATTAGTTTTTCTGAAACTCAAACTGAAATATATGTAGTTACACTTTTGGCAGAAATTTGCCGTGCAATTTTACCACTTCATACGATGTCCTGCAGAATGTGAATCTGGTTTTTAAGGTGGTTTCTTCTGACCAAGAAGATTGATTTGATGAGAATGATTTTTTTTTTTTTTGCGTTATCATGACATGGAGTTAGAATACAAATAATTCTGTAACTTTTCTTTCCTTACAGCTTCCATTAACAAGCAGAATGAACGCTATTCATGCTAAAATGTGCACCAATTTTGGGCAAGATAAAGAACATCAAAGGAGAGAAAGGTAAGTTTTATACATTTCATATTTTAAACCCTTTAACTCTCCACTCATTTGACTAGTCGACATTTACATTTGACTTGCATATTAGGGGAAAGAAACTGGTGGATATTTTTCTGATGGCATGTGAAGAAAGTTTACAAAAAAAATTATTTTGATAGCTTTACCTGTTATCAGTAACCTAAATCAATACTGTATCTGCCTGGTCTATCAAAAGGATTCAAACTAAGCTAGCTCTACATACTATAAACTGTAATACATAAGCTAGAACTTCATACTACAACGGGCTCACAAAGTCTAGCTAGTTAAATTCTTACATGGAGAAGCAAGCCATAACTCTTGGTCTTTTCCAAGGATCCTGACCAAGTAGATTGTAATTTAAGACTGAAAAAAAAAAAGATGTTGTGATTATTTTGACACACATTGTCATTTCAACTGTGATATTTAACTATTAAATGTAAAATTTTCCTTTCAATTATTTATCTAGGTTAACACCAAATAATGACTCAAATTATCTGATTAAAAGTAGATTTGCCAATATTTACCAAAAATAAATAAAAATAAAAAAGAACAAATATTTAATTACTGAAAAACTCTACATCAATTTCTGTCTATACCACCTGTAATAAATTGCAGCCTTTTGTAATTTAATTATTGAACAGGTCCATAATGTGAGTTTGATTTTTGTGTGATTAATTGTGCAGCACTAATATGATCTGTTTTATTTTCCTTTCCTGCCTGTCAAAAAGGTTTAGCATGTCCTCAGAATGTTAGCACACTAGTTTAAAAACATAGATTGAAAAATTTTGGAAGACAGAAATATGGAGAAATTCCCCACCTCAACAAGCTAGTGTTAGGAACTCTCCAGATCAGCAATTTCTTCCTCTTACTTGGTCAGAAGACCAAAAAAAAAAGATTGTCGATTTTGTAGATGTCCTATATGATTTACCTGTACAGTACCTGTAACATACATACATTTTGATAGCTTTACTTGTCATCATCTAATTCATGAGGGCTCGTGTCAAAAGCTATGACTGAATGATGAAGAGTGGGGTACATGCTTTTATTAATTTTTTTTTATGGAAGACTCGCTCATTAGAATTCCTGCAAATTTTGTGTAAGATTTAGGTTGAAATGCTGAATTGTACAACATCTGGAAACTCCCTCTCACTGGTAAAAGATATGTTTATTTAAGCAAAAATGCATTATGGCTTTTTATATTTGAATGATTTTGGAACATGACCTCATTCAGATAATATTATTTTACAGTTAGCTAGTGGATATGCAGTTGTCCTCTGACCTGTTGCAGAATATTATATAGTGTCATACCTCATTTGAATTTGGGTACAATTAATTGTTAATCTGTTGTTAACTGTTTTGACTTCTATGCTTAAATAAAATAAAATAAAAAAATATAAATCATCATATATTTATGCATATTAGCTTTTATATACACTAGCATTAGTATCTGTCCTTGATGGGTAAAGAGTTTTTAAAAATTAGGCTGACCAGATTTAATGTAATCAGTGATGATAAAAGTACAATCAGCAAAATTTTGTAGGGTTGAGTATCTTACCAGAAAGTTGTACTTCTTTTGTTGTCAGCCAAATACATTTTCCTGTTTAAAGTAGATTGTTAAATCGATCACATTTACTCAACATTTTGATTTTAGCGCATGAAAATGTGCTGTCAGCCCAGATATTTTACACGCACTCACCTCGGACTGCTGCGGAAAACAACCAATGTTTTATCTCAAAATGGCGATTCACATTATTGCTTTTTAATAACGCCACAGTTATGAAGATTCAGTTTTCATAGTGTACTTGCCTTTTTTGGAATAGTCCATGCTGCGCTGAGAGTTCATTTGTATTTCGTGAGGATTTGGGCGCATTATAGGTGCATTATGGTCGTTAACTGAATGGCTGGCAAAGTTTTAAATTCTGTTCAGCGAGTTTTGTGTGATGCAGTGATGAAATCGGCTGGACAGAAATACAAACATAGAGACGGACGGAATTTTTTCTGTGACTGGTTTCAGGACGTCCAATGTATGAAACATAAAGAAATCATTGAAAGAGTGAGTTCTGACCAATGTACAGACAAAATCTTTCTTTTATTTATATAAAATATGTTTTCAGGAAAATGTCTTATCGTGGATCTTGTATTAAGAATTGTGATGGTGTAAATTTGAAATTTTCTTGCTGAAAGAGTCATTTCAAGTCTTCAGCACTATAAATTCATGAACCACATTTAACCTTTTTAGATGTAAAAATGTGAACATGATGATTTACAGATTATTAAATAGTTTAATGATATTTATCTTGATGAGCTAGCAATAATTTCCTTGCCTCAAGATTTGAACATGAATTGTTGGCTATGCACTAGCGATATTTGCTAAAAAAAAAATGCCAAAACATAAGCTTCAAAAATATTTTAGAAATCCAGACCTGTCAGCAACTTTAAACAAAGCTTTCACTAATCTTCCTTAAACTGTAATATCCTGCCTAGCTTAGTTTCCAATCCAGTGGCGAGATCACGGATAAACAATAGCCAACCATAAAGGTTCAAAGACTTGTGGCTAGAAATGTATACATAAATGTCAGATTCTCTTTGAGCTGTGGCTGGAACAAATTCTCTTTGAGCTGTGGCTGGAAAATTGATTCTGAGGGGTTCAAGCTACGTTTACGGTTTATAGTTCTCAATAAGCTATATAATTTTACCTATCACTGGAATAAGGTCAGTCTGGACTCATCGGGCCACATGACACCAATGATGCTCTTGACACCGAATACCTCTGCAAAAGTGGAAGCACTCTAAAGTTAAAAAAGTTGTCCCAGTTACACAATTATTGGTGCGTACAAAAAGAAGAAGAAAGAAATGACCCACTGCACCCATTCCAGTTTTTGATGTGCGCCTGGACAGCATGTGCCACTTAATAATTATGGTTGGAAAGAAAGGGAAATACAAGGTACCAGTAGTGACAGAAATGTGAAATTCACCTTCATTTTACATCAACCAGCAACTGCTTCCTGAGGTTTCACACTGAACGGGAAATCAGAACCTGCTTCATCAAAAAGAGAAAAACAGATTGAATACACAAACACATGCAGATACACAGGAGCATGCACTCTTGCACAAATACACATGTACGTGTGATGCTTGTGTGAAATTTTTTGCATTTAACATTGTGTTATTTTGCGATTTAATTAACCGTTTATGGATTTTTCTTCCAATAAATTTTTTTTCCTAATGTGTATATTGTTTGTTTTCTTATTATACACCAATCAAGCATAACATTAAATTGCGAATCATTAAGCCTGATATTGGACCCCCCAAGGCAGGACTCCACAAGACCTCTGAAGGTTTGCGGTTGTATCGGGCACCAGAATGTTAAAAGAAGATCCCTTGCCGTAAGCTGCACGGTGGGGTCATTCATGGATCAGACTTGTTTGTCCAGCACATTCAATGGATGCTCAGTCAGGATGAGATTTGGTGAATTTGGCATGCTGATCAATAATTTCAACATTTTATTTTTCTCCAATTTGTGCTACATTACCCTTTTTTTTGTGTGTGTGTGTGTGGAATTGAACCAGACAAGCCTTTTGCTTCCCACAACATAACTGAGACTTGGGTGCCCATGATCCTGTTGCCAGGTTACTGGCAAATCATTGATGGTCAATGTTGGTCAATTCACCTGTTAATGTTGTTAATGGTGTTAATGTTATGGCTGATTGGTGATGGACTATTGAAAACCTTGCTGTTTTATTACCCTCAAAACATATCGTAAACCTGAGGCAACAAACCAGTACCTTGCGTGGGGTGATAAAATTTATGATTGGTAATTTACAATCCCAATTCCAAAAAAGTTTGGACAGTATGGAAATTGGCAATAAAACCAAAAAGGAGACATCTGTAAAGTCTCTTTCACCTTGTACTATAATGAAAACTCTACAAGAACTCATTATTGTGTAAATTTAATCTTTTGTTAAAAATATGCACTCAGGTTTTAAATCTGGTGGCTGCAACATCTTATTAAAAAAAGTTGGGACAGTTGACAGTTGTCAATGTTTAACCTCACTATTTAAGCATTTGGGTACTGAAGACACCAGTTTAGCTAGCTTTAGTTAGCTTTAAATTTAGCTAGCGCAAGTTCCCCCCCTTTCTTCCATTATGCAGGTCTTCAGCTACCCGATTGTATGGGGTCTTTTATTACCATATTTTAGCACCCATATTCTGTTTAGCCAGCTATTCATGCGTAATTTGAGCAGAATGCCCTTTGGCATAGTCTTGCTGTAAAATACAGGAATGACTGAAAAAGATGGTGTTTGAATGGCAGCATATGTTGCTCCAAAAATAACATTTTTCCGAATTCATGGTGCCCTCACAGGTGTGCAATTTACCCATGTCACAGGCACTGGCATACTCCCATAACAGGACTGATGCTGACTTTATACAGCTTGGATGGTCCTTTTCCTCACTAACTCGGAATATAACTGTTTACAAAAATTGTTGACTCCCAAGACCACAAAACATGTCTCCAGTGTGCCTCTCTCCATCTCAGATGAGACGGAGAAGTCTTTGACACATCTGGACAGTATTTGTAAATGCAGTGACAAACGGTGTTGGTGGATAAGGGTTTACCAAAGTGTTCCCAAGCCCATATCATGAAATCCACTACAGAGGGATTCGTGTTTTTCTTTCTTTTTTTTTAATTGATAAATTGCAGGTGCAATTACCAAACTAATTGTATACCATCATACAATTGCTTCACCTGTTTAATCACCCTGTAATTTCTACTCGTCACACTGCTAGTCTCAAATTGGCCCTCTCCCAACTTTTTTGGAGGATGTTGCAGCCACCAGATTTGAAATGAGTGCATATTTTAACAAACAATTAAATTTACATGCTAAATCATCAAATATTGTGTTGTACAGTTTCCAGTATAGAACAGGGTGAAGAGACTGTACTGATGACTGCTTTTTGTTTTTATTGCCAGTTTCCATAACCTTTTGGGAATTGGGGTCCCCGAAAAGTGGGGAGAAATATTTTACCACTAAAAAGAAAAGTAAAAAAGTAATGCCATTAGAAGGTTACTTGCAATAAGTAAGCCGGATTAGTGCTTGGATTAAAGTGATCCCGACAATGTGGTTGCACACAGTCTTTAATGTTTTAGTCCTTGAAGGAAGAGAAAGGGGGGGAAAGTTAAAGTCTTGATGTATAAATTAAGTCGAACGTAATTAGAACTGGAAAGCAAAGCAAACCAAACAGAACTTGTAAATATCAAAAGAGTGGAAGTTAAAGGGGTTAAAATGTCTGTTCAAACAGTGTGTGTTACTTGTCAGTACATGTCCAATTCTTTGTACTATGTTTCGCTCAACTTCAATTTTAGATATTCTATGATAAGAGCTCGTGGAATTGGCAAACTACCAAAAGTTGGAAGAGAAAGAAAAATGGAGCCAAGGATAGAAAATCAAAGGACATGTAAGAAAAAGGAGAGAGTCCCAGAAGTATTGATGTTGGAGGAAGAACAATGCATGCAAAGACGTAAGCTGATATGATTTCTCATGTGTATATATAATATATATAAAAATATAATCTTATTGGCATAAATTGTTATATGTAAATTGATTGTTTCTTTTGCCTTGTGCTGATCTAGAGTTACGTATAAGCACAGGGAGCATGAACGAGAGGAATGTTCAACCCGTCCACAAACCTTCTGCAGTTTACCAAAGCGATCCTGAAGCTTATCTGTGTGTCGTGTGCGGGAGAAGTTTCAGCTCTCGAGGACTTTTGAAAGTTCACCTAAGAGTTCATTCAGGAGAGAGACCATATCACTGTCCCTACTGTGATAAAAACTTCAGGCAATCTAGTCATCTTAGTGTGCATATTAGGATTCATACAGGAGAAAAGCCTTACAGTTGTCTTTCCTGTGGGAAGAGGTTCAGTGATCGAAGTGCATGCAACAGACATGTTAGGGCTCATCTGGAAAATGCTGAACTGAGCCATCCTACTTGAAAATATAAATGATTCAGAGGGGTGAGGTTTTTTTTTTTTTTGTGGACTTTTTCCCTTTTGCATTGCCTCTCTTTCTGTCATTATAGAAACACATAATCTAGTATTTTTTAAAGAATTTTTAGCCCTACTTGAAACTTTTAATATATTCCAAACAATGTTTATAGTTTTAAAAGTAATGATTACAAAAATGCTAGCTAGAGTAATAGAAATATTAAAGGTGATTAGCATGGTCTGTATATGCCTTCCATAGGTCCTGAAAATCATTTCTTATTCATTAATTTTTTTCATTTCATTTCATTCATCAATGTTTTTTGTATTGCATAATGTACATTTCAAATCCATTTAACTCAAATTAATGTAACGTTTTGGTCTTCCTCAGTTTCTAATGAAAGTTGTGGATGTTGTAGCACTGTTTTTGTTCTGTTTATCAAAGATTTACCACAAATTTGGATTGTTGAATATGTCTAAAGCTGCTGTCTTTTTTAATTTTTTTTAAACTATTCCTAACATTATTCACAAATACAATTTGTAAACAATGTTGTTTTGTCATTTATTTTAACTTCTTTTCACACTTGACAAGCCAACAGGACCAGCCGACTTTAACAGTTCAGACATTCACAAAATGTGAGATATATATGAGAGTTTTTGCCATGGTTCTAGCTATTTAAAATGCACAGCATGACTTCTAGTTTAACTTTGTGATTAGAAGTGAGTTAATGTCTAATTTATTTACTAAAGGAGAATGTTCAGCAGGAGGTAAATGGAACATTTACAAAGAAAACCACAGGTGAATTTTGAATAGGGCTGACTTGAATGACTGCAAATGAAATCGCATTCGGGAGAAATAGATTTCAGCAGCATTTAATCTTGTCCAAAATCCTAGGAATTGTAGTGAGCGAGTGTGATTTTTCTTTTTCTTTTTTTCTTCCTCCATACAAATGCATACTTAACAACACTGCCAGGATTTTTCTGTACCCCACTGTGTTTGAATTCCTTGCGAATAAATCAAGTCGAGTTTTTATAACCTTAAGCCTGTACCTACTATATCTTTAGCTTTGCATCACCATGTCTGATGAACTGCTCAAACAAGATTGTTAGTGTTTTCAGTACTTGTTTCTAGCACCTGCTCCACCACATTTAAATAAGGAATGTTAGTGTTGAAGGCTATTGAATTTTGGAAACTTGATCGGTTTAGATTATTTTGTGTCAAACTTTCACAATGACAGAGAGTCAGAAATGTTTTTATTTTCGGTTTAATTTCTGTTTTATATTCTTTATTGCATGCTTACAGCTGATAAAGTTGTAAGATCTTTGACTCGGGGTGCACCACAGACACTAGACGAGGTCTTGTGGGGAAAGGGCAGTTTTACTGAAAAAATAGGGAAATTAAGATTTTTTTTGGATTTTTCTACGATTTTTCTCCCCAATTTAGTCGTGTCCAGTTCCTCCCAGTCACTGAGTGGTAGTAGAAGCTTAATGTGGGAGCCCCCTAGTCGGGAGGGCCGCAGACTATCATGTGTTTCCTCCGACCCACGTAACGTCACCGACCGCATCTTTTCGAACTGCTCGCTCACACACCGTTGGGAGCGGCGTAACACACTTGGAGGACAAGGCTATCCGCTCCTTCCGCTTGCGTGAGCTCACAGACGCCCTTGATTGGATGCCGCCATTAATGTGGGAGCCCGAAGTACCTCTCATCCCTCCCCAGTGAGAGAGCTCGGCCAATCAGCTCTCTAGGCCTCCGGCTGCAAAGGTTACAGCATCAACCGGGGATCGAACTGGTTCTCAGTGAAAGTGCATATTGGAAATATGGGCAGCAAATAGGACTTAAAGTACTTCGTGGCTCCCAAGATTATAATTTATAGCAAATCAGTCTAATATTTTTCTTCATTATTTTCTCAACAAAAGAGACATTCGGCTTCATCCTCGGAATACCAAATAAAACTTAACACTGTGCAGAACAACTGTCTCACGTATTTGGGTTCATGTTTTGTTAATCCATTGATCTCAGTGCCCAGCTCCTTGTTTTAAGACCTTGGTTGTACAGGCCTCTTTTTGCATTACCAAACATGGTAAACAAAAGACTTAATTTGACTGCATCGTCAGTCCCAGAGCTGTCCAGAATGAAAAGAATGTAGCTTTTAAACAAAACTCCCAAGAATTCTGAAGAAGATTCTGAAGCTTGTTGCAAGAAATGTGTAGAGGTCACATGGTTTGTGAGCCTTGGTCAAAACTGATTCTTTAGGAATGTAAATGTAGCTGCTTGGCCAGTACACCCATCAGCCATAACATTTATCCCAGCTAGGTTATCGGTTCCCTTTGTGCCACCAAAACACCCTTAAAGGCATGACCCCAGAAGACCCCTGAACTTGTGCAATGGTTTCTGCCACTGAAACATTAGCAGCAGATCATTTAAGATCTGTCATTTGGAGGGTGGGGCCTCTTGGATCAGACTTGTTCATCCAGTACATTCCATGGATGCTTAACTGGATTGAAATCTGGGGAATTTTGCGGCCAGATCAACAACCTTGAACTCTCTGGCTGCTAAGCCCCATAAACAGGAAGATATGATGCACTGATAGTTCTGATACATTGCTATCATAGCCAGAGTTTCTGTGGGATCAGACCGTTTGGGCTAGCCTTTGCTCCCCAAAGGCATAGATGAGCTTTTGGTGCCCATGATCCTGTCACCAGTTTACTTGTATATAATTCATAATTAATGTTATTCAATTCCTGGAGATGGTGTTAATGTTGTAGATAATTGGTGTAAATTTGATGTTGAACCTGGTATAAAAAATAAAAATTTTAGCTAAAAACAATTAAAAATCATTTATTATAACAAATTATAGCAACTTACATGTTTATCATTGTACGCATTTTCCAAATGCTTGTTCTCTCTGGAGACGCACCAGCATGGCAACTATCGGACTCATCAGATTGAAGCATTTGCATTAGTTCCAATTTCTTATCTACTGGTTTTACACCACAATGCACCGCATTTTGCAAACGCAAGCCAAGACAACATGTTTCCCTGTTCCATTGCCAGCTACTGCAGCAGGTGTATCAAAAGTCACAAAACGATTTGTTTGTCTTGATAGTTAGTCTTAAGGTTGTCAATATCCAAAATAGAAAAATTCTAATTTCTTTACCTCTCAGTCTCATCTGTCTTGGAGCCAAAGTGCAGCCTCTGTTCTCCTGTTAATAAGACTTTCTCTTCCCCATGAACTTTAGAGAATTTTCAGAAAATTGGAAATGCTATCATTAGTCACCCTGGTGATCTCTTTTGGTACTCTAAATGTATAACCTCTGTCCTGTGGCAGATATGTAGCTATTGGCTAGCTGACAAATAACATTTATGTGCTTTGTCTCTCCTCTATATAATGAGGTTCCCCAACATGACCTGGCCATTCAGCACCCATTTTCTGTTGCTTTTCAGAGCCCAATTCAAAAAAATTCTGTTGGCAGGCACTGAATAATCTCACATTTGCCACATTCACCCAGTTAATGCAGCAAAAAGCCTCAAACATGGAACCACCAGGACTGCTCCACTTTTTTTGTGTCCATAGCAGCAGGCATCAATTATTGAATATTCACCAGGAAAAAAACGGCACTTTAGATTGCCACACGAATCTGTATGTCTGCCTGTGCTAGCACGCATACCTAGCAGCAGGTTGCTATTCAGCTGAATAATCCAACTCTACTGCACTGAACAGGAATGATTGGCTTGATTATTGTGTAGAAGCTCAGTTCCTTCTTTTCCCTCAAGTGGCAAGTCTGACACGACAGCACTGACCCACAGGATAAGCTAAAGCATTCAGCAACAACACTGGAGATATCTGGGCTGACTGAATGGGACAAATCCAGTCATGCAACACTCATCCCAAATTTCCCCAAGCAAAACAAAACCAGTGATAGAGGTGGTAGTCACCAACAACATCCTTTGAAGTGATTTGATTTTAAGGGGATTTAGAAGTGGGTTACTTTCATTCCTGGTGATGGTAACCTTCCCCCAGATTATAAAGAGCCACATGGCACCGTAATGTTCCCTCCAAAGGCGATAATTTGTCATTATTCACCAACACCTCCTCCAGAAGTTGCATCTGCCCATGTCAGAAGCTGATCCACTGGGTTAAAGGAGATCTACAGAGGTACCCGGCCATCCTGACTAAGGGGCTTAGAAACCCTTTTACCTTATCAGGATCCTCCACCCATACGAACTGTGAGAAATAATTTGTTAAATACAAAGTTTCTCTGACACATGCAGGGGTGGATAGTAACGAGTTACATTTACTCTGTTACATTTACTTGCGTAACCTTTTGAAAAAAATTTACTCCTATGAGTAGTTTTACTGCACCATACTTTTTACTTTTACTTGAGTAGATTTGTGAAGAAGAAATGCTATATATATATATAAAATGTATGTATGTACATTTACTCAGTTACTCAGTACTTTAGTAGTCTTTTCACGGAATACTCTTTTGGTAATATTTTGGCTGACTACTTTTTACTTCTACTTGAGTAATATTATTTTGAAGTACAGCTACTCTTACTTGAGTACATTTTTTGGCTACTCTACCCACCTCTGCTCTAATTGCTTCTGATATTAAGGAATTGTTTTTTTGAGCACTTTACAAATCTACTGGTTCTAGGTTAATGCTGCAATTAGTTCTTGCTCTGTGGTCACTGGAAATGGTATTCCTTCCACAGCTGCTTTCTTACTTTTCTACTCATACGAAGCTACAGAGGTGTTTGCGGGGTATGTAAGGTCACTTCAATGAATCCATATACTGTATGTATTCAAATGTGACATTGACGAGTGAACAGAAAGAAGGTGTTTTGTACAGGAATCAAAAGCTTTTTTCAACTAGGGAAAGTGGTTCACAAGCCTAAGCAGTGAGACACACATTTCCCTGGACTTCCTGAAGTAAGACTGCTGAAAGTAGCAAAATAAATGGTTGGGTTGCGTAAAGCTGGCATATCAATAAGTGCCTTTTAAATTCATGGCATATAATCCCAAATCCATTTTATTCTTAGGTTTGAACATACTAAATGGTTTATAGATAGATAGATAGATAGATAGATAGATACATGCATACATACATACATACATAAATACATCCATACATCCATACTGTACATACTTTATTGATACAAATTTCAGAGTCACAGTAAATGTACAATTTTTGAACATTGTTTTCACCAGGAACCCAGATGAGGAGAGCCAGCCTTGGTGTTTCTATAGACACAATAACACACTGGAATGGGAAGGCTGTAATGTCACACGCTGCCCCGAACCAGGTGCACATCCTTCATTGTTTCTCTTTCTGGATGCCAAACTCCCTCTGTACACACTAACGACAAACCCAGTCGTAGTAACATTCTTCATGTTTTTATAGTTTTGACATCAGCTAAGCCACCAACCACTGATAAACCTGTAACAAACACCACAACTGCTCCAGAAAGTGAGTTTTCTGTGTGTGGCAAGCCAATGCCAAGTAGGATTACATCTAGGATCTTTGGGGGGAGAAAGTCCAAGCCTGGAACTCATCCTTGGCAAGCTTCTGTGCAGATGCGTCGCAGAAACACTACCGATGACTTCCAGCATTCTTGCGGGGGAATTCTCCTCCACTCCTGCTGGGTCCTCACTGCTGCTCACTGCATGTAAGTGTTGTGTACAGTAGACATTGTGGAGCCTTTTTCCAAATTAACCAAAATAACAATGAATTAATCACTCTTTAACCCCTTTTACACTACTTTGTATGACAATAGATTGTACACCCTACATATAGTAGCACACTAGCTTTCTATTTAACACTTTTTGGAATTCAACCTTGGAATTTTAAGTGGAATACATGCAAGCATAAAGAGAAACTTACAAGATTAAGAGGACTGTCCACTACTGCATTTATTCTCCTCACCTAGTATTCGTAATCCAAGTCGCGGTTACAGTATTTAGTTCTGGAAGGATAGATGTTGCCGGTAACCAAAATAACTGGTTAAATAAATAAACAAATCATATTATGCTGATAATAAATTGTGTTTGCAGAACTGTTATATTAAAACAATGCACTTGGCCTGGGCCCTTATGCCTACAACCGCATCACAGCCATTCTATATTCGGCAGTACAGCAATCCCTCTCATGTTTGTATTGCATAAACAATTTGTGCATAATGCAAGTAAATAACATTTTTATTTGTACATTTAAGTGTGTGTGTGCGTGCGTGTGTGTGCGTGTGTGTGTGTGTGTGTGTACGTGTGTGTGTTACTGAAAAAGATACAAGACGTTCGACATGCAGGTGGTCCTGGGTGGTGTGGATCTTGAAAAGCATGAGGTAGCAGATCAGAATGTGGCAGTCGAAAAGTATTTTGTACATGATAACTACACAGAAATTGATGATGTCCAGTACAATGACATAGGTATTCTATTTATTAAATTGTAATACATGGCATTACACTTTTAATATATTCATATATCATCATACTATTTTAATACCAAATTCTAGGTAAAAATGCCTTTTGGATTTTATTTTATGTTTGGTTTCAAGACCACATTTTTATATTACCAATCAAGGGTGACTTACAATTAGTTTTTCATGTGTTTAGGTTTATGGGTCAAAATATCAGTCTACAACTACAGTACTGTCATCGGTTTTATTATTAATAACTTTTTAATTCATTACAAATTAAACCGTTCATTGTGTTTGTTTTAATAAATATCAGCCTTGCTCAAACTGAAGGCTGCGTCAGAAAATGGACTTTGTGCCAGAGAGACCAGGTTTGTTAAAGCAGCCTGTCTGCCTCCTGGGCCTTTTCCTGATGGGATGGAATGTGCAATATCAGGCTATGGAGTCACTGAGACAGGTCTGGCGTTACTCTCTCTCCTTTCACATACCTCTAACTTGCTTGATTATATGTCATCCTTCCTTATTCATTTACATTGTTTTTGTTTTTGAAGATGAGAGCGGTTCTAGTCAGTTACTGGAAACAAAAGTTCTCCTGATCAGCCAGAGCCGCTGCAAGGTTCCTAATGTTCTTGGTGAACTACTGGATGACAACATGCTTTGTGCTGGACGGATGCTAGGAGGGGTTGATGCCTGCCAGGTGGGTACATTGCCAGGAAAAAAACTTAAGCCTTGTAATAAATAATTATTGCAGTGATTGATATGTTTAATCTGGCATCAATTGTTTTAACCCAAAGTAATGCAGTGAGTAGCTTTGCATTTCTTAAACAACCATGTCATCAATATGTACATCATGGTCATGAAAAATATGTTACTGTGTTTCTGTAAGAACAAATTATTGGACTGCATCAAGCAAATAAAAGAAAGATTGCTGAAATTACTGAAATGCTGTTAAGAACTTTTCTGCCTTTTTCTCATGTTTAGGGAGACTCTGGAGGCCCGTTGATCTGTAAGCAGAATGGCACACATTATGTCTATGGAGTGGTGAGCTGGGGCGATGGCTGCGGCAAGAAGAATAAACCTGGTGTTTATGCCCGTGTCACTCAATTTCTTGACTGGATCAATGAAAAGATGCGCTCCACATAATGTCAGCCACATGTTGTTTAATGTTTTAATTGCCACAATGACATATATTATCCATCTTTCACAAAACCTTTATATTTGTTTTCATGGCCAAAATAAATGTCAGAAATCTGTATTATAAAATATTTGCAATCCAAATATGATCACACAAATCAGTTTTTAATTTCATCACTGCAGAATGTTGTTGAAAAGAATTAAAGTTTTGTTTATCAAGACAGCTTAGTGAAACCTGTTTTTATAGCCTTCTCTATGTATGACTGATATTTTCCCATTGGCAGTTCCTCGCTGGGAACCATCTTTATAGCTGAGTTAAGGGTACATTGTAAGGATATACAGTACTGTGCAAAAGTTTTAAACTCATTTCTTCATATTTTGCTACCAAAGACCAGACTATTTAATAAGACAGACAATAGACAAACAGACAGACAATATTTATTTAATTTTTTGGCTCTCATTTTTGGCATGGTTTTGGCTCCCATTTTAAGCCCAGTCCCTGTACCTGACCAGAATAATGTTTTTTGCTTGTTAAGCCTCAACATGGCCTGTAAATCTTTCAAGCAAAAACATTTAACTTAAGCCATGAACCATTGAGAAACACGTGCAGATGATTACAGATATCAGTGATTTGTGTACTCCTGATGCTGAATGCTGAGTGGTTGGAACAGATGAGAAGGGAGATGAGGTTGCTTGCTGAAGTTCTACATAAATAACCAGTTTTTAGATTGTACCATTAGGTTCTTTGCAGCCTGTTGGAATAAAACATTTGGCTTGTGACTACAGTTGCTCAATAGTTTAGGACTGGAATTACCACAGTTTTGTATCTGAGCCTTTGACCACAAAAATGGACTTCATATTAACCTAAACACCTTCCCTGTTATACTGAACTTCCATCCTCCTAACACACAAAATGACTGCAAATCAATCCCTGCTAATTGATCTAACCGAAATGACGATGTTGCTTGTTGAGTCTGGTTCCTTTCAAGGTTTCATCATCTCAAGCAGATTTTCAGGAGCATCAATCATTAATCATTAAATTAAATTAAATTAATTTAATTAGAAAAATTAGGGGTGGCTCTAGACTTTTGCATAATACTGTAATATCAATAATTAGTATCAATTAGCAAAACCTCATTTTACGCACTTCTTATCCACGTAATGTGAGCAATACTAATGCAGAAAATTATTTAAAAACTGACTTAAACAGCTGCATAACCCAACACGGAATGAACATAACATTTGCTGTGTCAATATTTACTATAACTTGGACTTGAGTCGCAAACTCTATGTTAAGCCTTCAGGGAAAACAGGTAACCCGTGTCAGTGGAGGTAAGGTTTGTGCCTATGGCCCAATCACTTTTATTTTTTTAACATTTGTTTTCCAGCTTACTTAGCTCAAAAACAAGAGAAATAGAGAATTCATAAATATTGTATAGATGAGACAACAACATTAAGATGTTCCATATTATTCATTACATTTAGATCAGAACCAGTGTCCTCCCTTGCAAAGAAGACCCATCTTAATTCACTCCACACCAGGGGTGGAAAAGGTGTATTAAAGTAAAAGCATGGGGTCTGTGTCAAAATCTTACTCAATTAAAAGTAGAAGGCAAGGATTAGATTTGCATATTCCCACAGTATTTGCATAGGCTAATTATCAAGGATAGTACATACCCATTGTAATAAATGACAAAAAAAAATCAAATACTGTATATACTGTATGTAGATAACAAAAAATCTTTCTTTCTCTCTGCCTTTCTTAGGGCATGTTTCCTAAAATTACCTACATAAAAAATGTCTTGAACAAAACACCTGTAAAAACTTTAACTGAATTACTGTATATACTGTATACTATAATAAGGCCAACCTGACGGGCACATATTACCGTGAGCAGTACTACAGGTAAGACCTCTTGTCGTTCGGCAAAAGAAGATTTTTGTGATCGTTTATGTACAAAATAAAGGTGAGTCCAAAGTGCTAATTGAGAGTAAATATACAGATACAAGCATGACCACTGACCCAGATGAAAAATCGTTCAGAAGCTATCAGAACTGATGTCACAACAATCCGATGAACGATTAAATAAACAGTGATCTGAAACACCTAGGGATAGTGTACGTACATCCCCGGCCAACAGTCTAATGGGGGTGTGTGTTGTTAGGGCACAGGGTTGTAAATCAATGTTGTGGGCTAATGATTGCCAGCCTGGCAGGAGTGGCTCTATATGAATATTTAAGAGGTGATCCGAATAATTATTACCTACATTCCTAAGGCTGTAGAGATTTCTTTCCTGTAATTGTGTGACCAGTACTGGCAACAACATGGTCACACTATTGCTTTTACTGTTGAGTCTGCAGAGTCTTAACCGAGCAGCAGAAGCAGAAAAGAAGGTATGTAAAAATTTAGTTATAGTTAAACCTTGTGCTAATTAAATAAAATCTTCTTTTTAGAAATCACATTTCATGAACACTAACTGTGAATTAATTTTTTATAGAAGACTTACTTTTTGTGTGTGTGTGTCCTTTCTGTTTTGTACTGTGTTTTTTTTTACTTTGTTTGGGACTGCTAGTCAATAGTGTTAAACTCTACGGGCTAAATGCTTACATTGCTTATAAAAGGCAACCTATTCCTTTTATGCGCCAATTTTTCATGTTTGTTTAATCTTTCAGGGACTGGTCTCCGACTTCATCAGTGGTATAGTTGAAGGTGATATTAAATTATGTCTTTTTATTATAATAATAATAATAATAATAATAATAATAATAATAATAATAATAATAAAAATGAACGGAAATCTTAATTCAAAATCAAAAATCTAATCCCGGGTTTGACTTGAACATCCCTCGTATGTGTATGCATGACTTCAGTCAAACCCCAAACTAAGTATTCGCGTAATTTTTTGAGGGTTTAAACACACATATTTTGTCATGTCAATACCTTTTGTTTTTTAATTGGTTTAGGTTTTTTAGCAGCAATGAATGAGACGGAAGAAGAATATGATGATTCTTATAATACGGCTGAAGAAAGCCTTGACTGGCTGCTTAGCCTCCTGGATGAAATAGGTGAAATATTTTAATTATCATATCAACATTGGACATTTAGATCAGTAAGTGTTTAAAGCATTTTTTTTGACAGTTAACAGTAAGCAGTAGCGCAAAAAAGAAACATTAGTCACAATGTTATGTGAGTTCAGGTAATCAATTTAAGTCTAAATATTTATACTTGTTTTTGTACTAGATACCTCTACTTGAAATGCTGGAGTATGACCTTTTTTCACCATAACTGATATGAGTCTAAAGGACATAATACAGACACTTTGTACCAAATTTAAACTTGTCGTTCAATATGGTTAGCAAATGCATTTAATTGTTAGTTAAATGAGGAATTAAACACATATTTTATATAATACTGATATGTGTTCTCTCTCTCTCTCTCTCTCTCTCTATCTGTCCTCTCAGATGAGTGTGATCCAAATCCCTGTTACAACAATGGGACATGTGAGAACGCTGGTAATGGTGATTTCAAATGTATTTGCCCTCGACCCTTTAAGGGCAAAAGATGTCAAGATGGTAAGACCATGAATTGTTACTATAACCACTTATTTGAAAAGACACTTGGAGCATTAATTTATGGATTTGTGGGATTTTTTTTAGTGATAAACGTGTGTATGAATGTCAAATGTGGTCGTGGCGAGTGCACGTTTACCGACAAAGATCCCTTTTATGAGTGCAAGTGTTACGCACCATTTCAGGCTCCCAATTGCAGGAAAGGTGAGTGTGATCAGTCTTTCACAATGACAGAAAACAAATTTTATTAGAACCCTGATTACACAATTTTTATAAATAGTCATTGTTAAATCATTAGGTAATCATTTTTCAGAGCCAAGTTAATTTTTCAGAGAAAAACTGTTTCTACTGCATGGGAATTGTAAGAAGAATAAAAGTCTTTATGTTGCTCTGTTTTAGCCTCACCCTGTAATCCCAGTCCGTGTCTGAATGGTGGAACATGCGTAAAGGGTCGTACGAGAACTCGATTCCATTGCGAGTGTCCTGAAAACTACAGTGGAAAGTTCTGTCAAGTTGGTAAATTGGATTATTATTATTATTATTATTATTATTATTATTATTATTGTTGTTGTTGGGAATCTTTTACAATATGCTGTTGATTCACCGTATGTATCTAAGGTCCTGATGATTGCTATGAGGGAGATGGGTCATCATACAGAGGTTTTGTCAGTGAAACAGTGTCTGGAGATGAGTGTCTGCCTTGGAATTCTCACCTAATTATGCACTATGGTCCTTTTGATGATGATGATGGAGATGTAAAAGAGGATGGAATTGGACCTCATAACTATTGCAGGTGAGACCTCCCTATGTACTTTTATGTATGATGGAGTCAGAAAGCTTATGGAGTCATAAGTCAGAAAACAACAAATCTAATACAATTTTAAGTATTAAACATTCCTTTGTCCAGGAATCCAGATGGGGAGAGCCAGCCCTGGTGCTTCATCAAATACAAAACCAAGTTGCGTTGGAATGATTGTAATGTCACCCGTTGCCATGAACCAAGTACACAACCTCCATATTTTCTATTTTTCTTCCTCAATCTCTTTTTACATCTTTTTACAACCATAACTTGTTTCTGACATTTTCCATATTCTTACAGGTTCCCCTACTAGCAAAACGACTCTTGAAGAGGATACTGTAAAGGGGGAGTTCTCTGAGTGTGGAAAGCCATGGCCAAGTACAATCACATCTAGGATCTTTGGTGGGAGAAAGTCCAAGCCTGGAGCTTATCCTTGGCAAGCTTCTATGCAGACACGCCTTAGAAATAGCACTGAGGACTTCAGTCACTTTTGTGGTGGAACTCTCCTCAACTCCTGCTGGGTCCTCACTGCTGCTCACTGCATGTGTGTATTGTCTCTAGGAATAGCACAATAGACCAATACATATTGATATCTGAGCTATATACAATTTAATTGGACATTGATGTTTTAAAAGATTTTTTTTTTTAATGGATAAAGAAATATTTTAATATATTGCAGTGACAACACAACTGAGATGCAGGTGGTCTTGGGTGGGGTGGACCTGATGAAGGAAGAGGCAGCAGATCAGACTGTGGAAGTTGAATATTATATCATGCATGAGAACTACACATCAACTGATAAAGCTGTATACAATGACATAGGTCATCTACTAAAACACCTTGTTTCTACATACAATCGATGGAGCAAGCTAACTTGCAATTATATTTTAGTGTTGATGACTGACTAAATTAATAATTATGCTTTTTTTTTTTTATATATATGTCAGCCCTGCTCAAACTGAAGCCTGTATCTGAAGATGGACTTTGCGCCAGAGAGACCAGGTTTGTCAAAGCTGCCTGTTTGCCCCCTGGCCCTTTTCCTGATGAGATGACGTGCACTATATCAGGCTATGGAGTCACTGAGAAAGGTGTGGATTTTTTCCCCCTCTTTATCTTCTTACCTTTTTAGTTGCTTGATCATGTACTTTCCTCTACTGGTTAACACAATCAATCCATTTTTTTCTTCTTTGTTTACACTTTCTTTGTTCTTGAAGGCAGTCTTTCTAAACAGTTACTGGACACAAAAGTTCTCCTGATCAACCAGAGCCGTTGCATGGATGCGGATGTTCTTGGTAAAGTGCTGGATGACAGCACCTTCTGTGCTGGACGGATGCAAGGAGGGGTTGATACTTGCCAGGTGTGTATTAGTGTTTGGTTGTGACTGCAAAAATTTACATATTATAATTTATAGGCACTAAAGAACAGTCATTGGAATTAATTAATGTTTTCATTTGCTTAATAAATCCATACATATTATTAGACAATTTAGTTTTTACTTTTATTTTGTTGCCTTTTGCCCTTTATAGGGAGACTCTGGAGGCCCCCTGAGCTGTAAGCAGAATGACATACATTACATCTATGGAGTGGTGAGCTGGGGGTACGGTTGCGGCATTAAGAGTAAACCTGGCGTTTATGCTCGTGTCACTCACTTTATTGACTGGATCAATGAAAAAATGCGCCCCATGTAGAGTTGCAGTGAGCATGTATTAATGATTTATGTTTTAATAAAATGACACCAGACAATTGAAAGCAAAGCATTGGTTCCAAAAAGCTTTATTTTTAGATCCCATTGTCATAAGACATACATTAAGCATGTACCAGTACTCTTAATTTAGCTTATATCTGTAGCTATTGGCAAAATTAAAAAGCTGAACCTGCCAGGCATAAGGAATACTGTATCTTACACACCTTTAAATTAAACTCTTCTGCCACTGGCAGTCTAAAATATTAATTGTCCACCTGTGACACACAAAATCAGTTATACATTTGACTTTAAATAATAGTTTTCAGCTATTTCAAAATAAATCTGCTTGCTTCAATTCATTATTAATAAAAAAAGGAGAAAGGCACTTGTATTTCCATTACAGCATTCCTGCTTTTTTCACATGCATGATACATTCTCTAAAATACTCAAATCCATCTGTACTTACTTTAAAATCTCCCCATGTGTCAATCAATTATGCCGTCTGTGGATTTATACACCTTCATTACATTTAGACGACCCACACTTTCATAAATCTTCCATCATTCCACCCATTCAGATTTACACTACCAGTCAAAAGTTTGGACACAACTCCAGAGTCTTTCCTGGTTTTTATTTCTTTTGACATTGTAAAACAATGCTGAAGGCATCCAAAATATGCAATAATCTCCTTTGAATAGTTGATATTGATATACGTCCGCTATTTCTGTCAGTATAGCTTTCCAAATTGCTCTAATCTGAGGTGCTGTAAATTGGAAATTTTTAAGGTTGGTAACTCTAATAAGTAGGTTTTGGTGTTGCTTTCCTGGGATGGTCTTTATAAGAGCCAGATTTGTCATGGTGCTTGATGGGTTTTGCAATGCACTTGACAATACTGTTCTTGCAAGAACTATTCCAGAACAGCTAACCTTCATGTCTTAAAATAACAACTAACTTCTTGGTGTTTCTTAATTACCTAATGCCATATGTATTTCACATAAAAATAAAATCCAGTATTGCTCTTAAATGTAGAAGAAAAAAAGTGTGTCCAGACTTTTAACTAGTACTGTATTCACTGTCTTCACATAAATATTCTTCATTCAACTTTAGAATATTCTTTACTTGACTTTATAGAATTGCTGGTACAAAAGCATAGCTGTAAACTGCTTTCTTTACACTACTGTACATTATGAAATGATCACTAATTTGTAATGGATTTTTGTTCGGAGGACTGATTGGTGAGGAATTGGTTTGTAGAGGAGTTAGATGATACAGACTGCATGGTCATTGACTTGGTTGTTTTTGCCTGCTTGAAAGAAGTGTGGATAGTCTTTTTCCTTTTGACATGAAGAATCTCCATGGCGTCTGGATTGGCTGCAGGTTGCTGGACTTGCTCTGTGGTCTCCACATCCTCTGACGAGCTGTGCTGCTGATTCTCTAACTGCAGCTGGCGCTGGAGCATCTGATGGGGTATGGTGGAGGGAAGGAGAGGAGGGGAGAGAAGAAAATAGTTAAGCAGACTTGGGCTAGGCCAATTAATTTGTTTTATAATTTGTTCATTTTCCTCTTTTTTATCATATCCATTTTATATTTGTTGCAATTATAGATCCTAAAAGTTTTATTACCATAAATTCTTGGTACTTGGAGATGGCTTGCTCAGTGTCCAGCCCCTCAGCCAAGCCAAGCTCAGCAGCTCTTCGGGCCATTTCTACCTTATGAGAGCCTGGGGGAGTCCAGCCCACCCCCTTTATCCAGTTCAGGTCAGATTTATAGTTCACCTGCAACCATCACCACAAAATCAAGTCCCACGTTTAAACAGCTAACGAGAGTCCATTAGCTCTCTGATACATGATAAGATAATCTGATAAAAATCACAGCTACTGAGGAACAGTCTGGAGGAACATATCATAACCATTTGCTTACAAAAATATTGGTGAATATCCTTAATGTTACATGGTTCCATAAATAATTTAGTTTTTAAAAAATTTTTGCCATAAAGTAAACATCACCTAGAATATCCACTCACGTCACTCTGCAGTTTGTAGGCCTGTTTGGCGTGTTGGAAGTTCAGCTGCTGCGGGTCACATGTGTAGTTATGGAGATGCTGACGGTATTTGATGTCACTGGCCTGAGCCTGGCTCTTCCTAGCATGTAGGAACTCTGGCTGGTCTCCATGGATCTTAAATTGAGACCGTGTCTCCTGGAACTGCTTCTTGTACTCGTTGTCACTCTGCAGCTTGCCTACAGCCAGTGAGTGTCTCATCTTGGGGTCATCCTCAACACTGAGAAGACCTACCTGCTGGCCCTTCTGTCTCACAAAGGCCTCTTTATAGCGGAGCTAAAGATTAATAGATAAATTATAGCTTAATCCAACAGCTGTTTAGATAGAAAATGTAATTCCTTACTTTTATATAAAACCAGTAAATTATTAAAAGTTGTTACTCACATCACTAGCAATTTCTCTAGAGGCCTTGGCTGTTTGGAAGGGGATAGCGTCTAGTCTCAGGTCAAAGCCGGCTGACTTCACCTGGTCTCCTGAAGCCTTATAAACTTTCTGTAGAGTCAAACAATGGAAAGAAAATGTGGCCATGATATCATATTTAGTAAATGAATGCAGTATGTTTTTAAAACTAAAAGGAAAAAAAAAACTTCTGTCATACATCACTGATCTGCTGTGCATTGATCTTTGCTCTGATGAAGTCAGGGTGATCTGGGGGTAGGGTATATTTGTGCATGGACTCAGAATCCCCGGACTTGTACAATCTCTGAAATAAACAGAAATTTGTTATTACTTTACCAACATTTTCACGCTGTACTCCTATTTTGGAGTATATATCTTTATTTTGCCATTTCTTTAGTATTTGAAATGCATCAGGTAAAGACATTAGTAGACTTACCTCACTACACTGCACGTAACTGTTCTTGGCATGGATGATATCAGGGGAATCAGCCACTTGGGTAAATTTCAGATGGCCAGGAAGCTGACGATATTTCTTCTGCAATTACAAGAAGATGTTTATATTGTAGAAAACCAGACATTAAGCTGCATAAATAAATGGATGAACTGTTCAGTGTTATTGTGTTTTTAGTTAGTTCTACTGTATGTTACTCATAGTGTAGATTTACATCACTGATTAGCTCTCCAGCTTTTCTTGCTGACTCAATCTGAGGTGCACCAACTGAGTCCCAGGCCACTCCTTTCATGAAGTTTAGATCCGATTTGTACAAATTCTGAGAAAAAAAATACACATTACATAGTATTTTATTTAAAATCACAGTTATTCTTGTTCTGATCTTCTCAGCCATCAGAAAAAATTTATATACATTTACCAAACAATTTTCTAGATCCAATAAACCATTCCCCAATAAACTCTTTTTCTCTCACCTGGCTCTGCAGCTCATAAGCCTTCTTTGCCCACTGTGTCTTCATGTCATCAGGCAATATGGTGTAGGAATGGAGGCGTTTCTTGTAGTCCTGGTCACTGGCCAGGGCCTGGGCTTGCTTGGCATGAACCAGGTTGATCAGGTCTAGTCCAAGGTGATACTGCCCACTGTTGGACATGACTTCTTTACGGTAGTCCTTGTCACTCTGCAGACGTGCCATCTGCCAGCAGTGTAAGAGGTGAGAGTCATCCATAATGCTCCGTGCTCCAATGTGCTTGCCCTTCTCCAGTGCATGATTGTGCTTGTACATGTACTGTGGAGTGGAATCAGTTTAGACTTTTAGGTTAGTAATCATAATTGAAAACAAAACAAAAACTAATATATAGTTTTAAAAATATATATAAAAAATAAATAAATTAATAAATTAATTATATATATATATATATATATATATATATATATATATATATATATACACATTACACACTATGCTGAAAATCGCTAGTTATATCTATATCCATTTACAGAATATGTAAAATTAGCACTGATTTTCTTACATCACTGGCAATGCCTGTGGATGCTTTGGCTGCCTGGAAGGGGATGTCCTGCATCGTCAGTTTATATCCCTGAGCCCTCAGCGTGTGCCAGGACTCTTTGTATTTGGTCTAAGAACAAGAACACAAATGCAGGATTCAATTACTGCATTCAAAATCCACAATACAACAAAAGGAAAATCAGAAAATTTTGACACACATATAATATATTATAGTGAGATAATATAAATGATTAGTTGTAAAAAAAAAAATAGGGTTAAATAAACAAAGGAAATGTGATGAAGTTGGCGTAAATGATTTACATCACTGAAATTAGCAGCATTGATCTTGGCCTGGGTAATCTCCGGTCGCTCCGCAGTGATGGTGTAGTTGTGTCTGAGGTTCTCGCCTTTCTCTTTGTATAGCCGCTGTTGAGTTTAAACATAAACAAGAATTGTCCTTATTTGTTTCAATTAACCATCAGATGGTTAATGATTAAAAACACATGATAACGCACCTCGTTGGTGATCTTGTTGCTGAATTTGGCATGAACAATGTCAGGGGAATCGGTAACAGATGTATGCTTAAATGCATACGGCTGCTGTCGATATTTTTTCTGATAAATAAAGACAAAGCAGTTCATCATTACAACTTTGTTTTCTTTCTACTTGTTTTTTTTTTTTGAGATTTCCAATTAGACGTCAAACAATAAAAAAAATATGCCATACCTCACTGATTAGCTCTGATGCATGTTTGGAGCCTTCAATCTGTAAGGCACCAGTAGCAATCCAGGCAGCACCGCGCAGGTAATTCATATCAGAGCGGTATACTTTCTATTACAGCACAAACAAAACACAAGTAACTACTCAATAATAAAAAAAGCAAGTTGTTGCATACAAGTTCATTGTATGTACTGTATATATCTAAGATAACATTTGTTACAAAGCTAATTACATGCAATAGATCCAACAACAATCTTTAGCTATACAGTGAAGACATGTGATTTTATAATATTGCATCAATCAGTTAAGGATTTTTAATATTAGAAGGCATCACAGGTTACCTCACTCTGCAATTCATAAGCTCTTTTAGCAGCTTGCACCTTTATGTCATCAGGCAGAGCAGTGTAGTTGTGCAAGGTAAATCTGTAGTCTTGGTCACTGACCAGAGCCTGGGCCTTCTTAGCATGAACCACATTCAGCATGTCCATTGGGAGGTGGAACTGAGAGTGTCCCTTTGCAGAGTCTTTCTTATATTTAATCTGCAGATTGTGCATGATTTAAATCAAATAAGTCAAATTAATGAATATTAATATTCTTACATACAAAATGGATATTTTAAATACAGTATACACAACTGGTGGACTCACATCACTCTGTAGCTGGGTGGTGTGCACTGAGTGAGCAATGTTAATGTCATCCTGCAATCCTTTCAGGCCAATCATCTTACCCTTTGACTTCTCAAACTGCTCTTTGTATTTTTGCTAGAAGTGAAAACATGTAGAGCTCAGTTATTTCTACGGTGGCCCTGAAGTGCAAAACAAATTAACAAATCTGAAAACAAAATAACAAAACCCAAAACAAAACAACAAATTCAAAACCAAATTAACAAAACGGAAAACAAAATAACTAATTCAAAAACAAAATATCAAAACCCAAAACTCATTTTTTTTTGTGGGGGTGGAGGGGGGGGGGGGACAAAATAACAAAAACAAAACAACAAAACTCAAAAAAAAAACTTGGGTTTGGGTGTTGTT
>JAQMYJ010000016.1:14995534-15009940 GCA_030014305.1 Clarias laeviceps | reverse complement strand
TACTTTTTACTTCTACTTGAGTAATATTATTTTGAAGTACAGCTACTCTTACTTGAGTACATTTTTTGGCTACTCTATCCACCTCTGGACACAGGACAGCCAAGGTATCTCATGTTCTATGTTATTTTTTGGCAATGGTTCAGATGGAGCCACATTTTGCTACACAAAAACAGACAAAAATCAAGCACTGAGTTGGTCATAGGTGTATGAATAGGAATATGAATCATGCTCAATTTATCTGCTGATGTTGCAAAAAATTGTAACAAGCATAAAATGTTGTAAGGTGAAATAAATTTAACAGTAATACTGTAACCCAGTGGTGTTACTATTATTTTGGCATGGACTATGCCCCTGTGTGCCTCCAGTGTAAGAAGAAATGGATGCTCCCAGTGATGTGTGAGAACAACTCCTGTCCAGTGGTGGCCGGTCAATAAGGGGCGCAGGGGCGGCGCCCCCTTAATGTTAGGCAGAGAAGAATGCTACTTTAACATGTAATTATTTAACATAATAAATATTCCTTTTAATAAAGAAATAAAGTCATTTAGTCACAATATTCCGCTGTATTTCTTAATATAATTTATTTACAATAAAAACAAATTTAAACTGTATTACGTTCATTTGTGTTCGTGTACGCGGGGTGCCGGACAAACAAGTGTTTATGTAGGCATGTAAATTTTTGAAAAGCATGTGATTTACGGCTGAGCTCTAATTGGATTTTTTCAAATCATCCTTCGGGCGTGGCACTGTGCGCCTGAACCCTCCCACTTTTGTTCTTAGTGAATCAATATTGTTTTTAAATATTTGGGCTCATGTGATTGGACCATTTTCAACGAGTCTTATTAACGGTCAGCAGATTGTTAGTTAATGTATTGAATAGTGATTGACGTGGAAGCCAGCTAAATATAAGAGGAAATTCGCAAGGTGATCGGACGAAGAAAGAAAAAAAGTTAAAGAGCTTGGACCAGATCGACCTTATCTTCTAATTAAGCAGCAGTCAAGTGATCACGGCCGAGCTCACACTCTGTGCTTTTCCAGCACTTCTTATGGCAAGCGGAGCTGGCTGACAGGAGGCGATGTGATTTTATGCCTTTATTTTATACTAGTAGTAATGATGCTTAATCACCTGATAAATGTCTATTTACAGGAGATCATTAAAAGTTAATTTTAATTTTGTTTGCTCCCCCAAAAAAGTTTTGCACCAGCCGCCACTGCTCCTGTCTCTTTTACTTAAACTCATCTGACCTGCCCTCTGCATTGTTCTTTTTCTAAAAGAATTCATAAGATAGTTCTGTTACTAGATATGTGTATATCCATTTCAAGCCTTTGAATTTATGAATTAGTTTTAAACGTTTTCATAACATTAGCAAGCAAATAAAATAACTTTTAATTATTTAGGTAGCAAAGCAAAAGTCATTGTTAATGTATCATATTTAAAACAAAATGATGCTTGAATATTGATGAATCTGTAAAGCAGTTTCAACTAGCGTTATCAGGGGCAAATCTTCAGTGACAGTGCATTTTTGTAAGCTAAAATACATGCTAAAGTTTTGGAACACAGATTAGCATTATATATTTACAGTATATGAAGCTAAATGGTAGTTTGTCCTATGTGTCAAAAGATGCCTTTGCTAAACCCACACACACACTCCTGAAACAGCAATCTTCTGTTTCACTGTGACTAGCATATAACCTTGATGTACAGTAACTGCTATTGCTTAGGAGAGATAAAAGGGAACCATGACTAAGCTTACACTCACAAAGTGGTTATTTATGCTTCAAGGTTCCAATTTTAATGATATCAGTATAAATTACTAACGGTAAGAAAATAAACCAGACTCATTTGTAGATCAGAAATTACTACTAAGGTACTAAATCAAATACTATGTTTGTGCCATGTTCTGCTAATGTTTATTGACTGTCTCTGCTTATAGCCCTACGTTTGCCTTGAGGCTTCTGGATGAAGAAAGAGGGCAGCTGGTGCATAAAACCAAGCATATACATTGTAACAGTTACGGGCCTTGCACCACAAAGGACAGCCACCTACGCTCTCTGGACAAAAATCAGTGCCAGCTGTGTGGAAAGATTTTCAGACGAATTTCAGATGTCAGAATACATGAGAGGGTTCATTCTGGCGAGAGACCGTACCTTTGCCATTATTGTGGCAACAAATTCAAACAAAAAGGCCACCTCCGGACACACATTAGGATTCATACAGGAGAGAAACCGTTCATGTGCCCGAAATGTGGGAGACGTTTCAAAGACCCGAGTGTGAAGAACAAACATGTAAAGCGGTGTAAATTTTACACTGTAAAAATGCTGGAAATTAGAGACACTTGATAGATGCCTTGTACATTTTAAAAAGTTTTTTTTTTTTTTTTTTTAAAACATTATTGTGTTTTAGGAGGCACAGTGGTGTAGTGGTTAGCACTGTCGCCTTGCACCTCCAGGGTCTGGATTCGATTCCCGGCCAGGCTCGAATTCTGTCTCTGTGTGCATGGAGTTTGCATGTTCTCCCCATGCTTGGTGGGTTTCCTCCGGGTCCTCCGGTTTCTTCCCACAGTCCAAAGACATGCAGATTAGGCTAAGTGGTGTTCCCAAATTGCCAAATTCATTGTATGAATGAATGAGTGCGTGCGTGTGTGCCCTGCGATGGATTGGCACCCCGTCCAGGATGTACCCCGCCTGGTGCCCTAAGTTTCCTGGGATAGGCTCCAGGCTTCCTGCGACCCTGAATACAGGATAAAGTGGTATAGACGATGAGTGAGTGAGAGTGTTGTGTTGTTTAATATTCCCCAAAAAATTTATTCATGACTTCAGTATTGTAAAGCTGTGTATTTCATTCGTCATGAATAGACAACTAGAAAAATGAAACTTGCCTCATCCTGTTAATGTCACTAATGCATTTTTCATATTCTTTTGTATATAATAAGTATATTTGTGATGTGTTCTGTAAGTCATTTTCACAATGTTCAACATAGTCTGTGGAGTGCAATGTTTTGAGATTTGGTATAAGTAAATTGTCTAATACACTACATGGGACTGTACTGTAAAAATCTCTTCATGTATGTTATGCTGTTTCACATATATATACTGTATATTTTTTATTTTTGTTCTGAACTGACACAATTTACGTCATGTAAAAAAAGCACTTACAATGCTTAACACGTAATTCTGTTATTACTGTAACACTGCAATAAAATTTTTTTCTTTTAATAAGAATGGGATTTTAGCAATGTGTTCCAAAAAACACAAGGGGGCAGACATATTACACCATTTGTGTTACAGTGATTTTGTTCCCTAAGATTGGTCATGTAGAAATCTTTGCTCGCTTAATTTTTTTTCTTTTTTCTTTTTAAGTCTCAATTATTCTGACATTCCTCTATATAATATGCATTCTTTGGAACCATAATGCAGCACGTAATGCCATAGCATGGGTACATATAGGATTACATAAAGTGCAAATAGGACTACTACTACTACTAATAATAATAATAATGATAATATATGAACAAGCAGGACAATGCACACTAACTAGACAGGACAACAAAACTGTATTGGATGTAAAAACACCACTTGCAAGTAGGTAGAAAAAAAGATTGAGAAAGTAGCAGGAGTTTAAAACCTTGCATACTTAAAATAAACTAGGGATAAATGCAGAAGAATGCAACATATTACACAACCTTCTATACAAATAACTAAAAGTGATATGTTTAAAAGTCTTAGTCTTGGTATCTGCAACATTCACAGGTTTCACTTTTAATGCATGCAGGCATTTATTGAAGCTTGCCTGAGTCATTCCTGATTCTGTAATTATTCTTTTTTTTTTTTTTTTTTTTGGAACCTGTTGCATTATAGTGAATTTGATTGTAAATTTCATTTCCCTTATAGTCTGTTCATACTGAACCTGCTCTGTGGGTGCTGTTTCTAGCCTGAAGGGCTTTTAAAGCACATGAAAGTATAAGCAACGTTTGTGTCCTGAGCACAGTGCTCGGTAATGAATTCACTCCAATTCAGCCACTGACTCTTAGCTGACCCCCCAACAGAACACTGCAGTGCCAGGAAAGCGGCTGTATGGTTCACTAATGGTTTAGGGAAGTAGAAGAAAAAGCTTGCTAATGATACATCTATCTTTGTTAGGCCATGATACACTGCACATTAACCATATCAGGTTATGGTGCATTATGAAATTCAGGCTAAATCTCCTGCAGCATGATGTAGAGACATATGCAATCTACTGTAGGTGTTAGAAGAGGATATTAATTTAAATGTTGGCAGAGCTGATCAAGAATGTCTTAAATTCACATTGCCCTAGTGATGTTTGTTCCACACTGCTGAATATTATTTGTAACTAATACCACTACTAAAGGTGCAGGAAGTAATTATATTCTGAAAATGATTAGGGAATATCTCCTCTCTGTCCGCTAGCTGTCTGTTCTGTGTGCGTGCTGGCAAAAGACATGCTGTATGCATGCAGCCCTGGCGCAGACTCTACCCGAACCGAAAAACACTGCTCTAGCCAATCAGCACTAGGGAGAGGAGCCTGTGCTCGTGCACAGGGCAGGGAAAGTGGAGGGTAAAGGTAGATAGTGGCTTACAAAGAGAATACCCAGCAGATGGTAATGTTAAGTGTTTGTAATTGTTAGATGCAGACCTTTTTATTTACCATGGGAATTCACCACTGTACTTTTTGTCCTTGTATACACTCTCCCCAGGGTTAAATCCCTAAATGTCTCTAAGTACAACTTCAGTGGCTTTTTCAATCTGCATTCACAAGTTTGGAGGTGGAGCTTCTAGGGGAGCACTGAAAAATTGAATTGAAAATTGAATTGAATTATTTATGTTGATAAATTCTCGGAAAACCAAAATGTTTGCAGTTGTGCCACAGTATATGGCTAAAGACACCTTGTGTTTTGTACACTTTTGAGGCCACAACCTTTAAGATCATATAGATTGCAGTCTAGTAGGATTTTTCAGACTTCTGTGTTATAATAATAAAAATAGCATGCACTGAACTTTATGGAGCATGTGAATTTTAACCCAGCACTGAATAGTAGCATAGTTCTGATCAGTCTCTGTTGCAGTTCGACCATCTGTGCCTACACTTGCTTTGCAAATACAATTTCAGTTTAAAATGTTTTTTTTGGCCCCTGAGTGGCGCAGTGGTAAAGTGCTCGCCCTATCATCAGGAGATCGCTGGTTTCATGTCCTCTCAGTGTAAACTCGCTGCCCACCAACGGTGCGTGAGCGAGCAGTTCGAAAAGATGCGGTTAGTTGGCGTCACGTGGTTCGGAGGAAACACGTGATAGTCTTCGGCCCTCCCGACTGAGTGATCGTAGTAGCCTTAATGTGGGAGTCCCCTAGTGACGGGAGGAATTGGACACAACTCAATTAGGGAGAAAATCGTTTTTGAAAACGATCCCTGTCACTTCACAGCAAGATTGGCACTGCATATAGAATATCAACTGCATTAATTAAAAATGCATGAAAGTCAAAAAATATATATGTACTGTAAACATATTTTGCAATTGTAAAAATTATATGTGCACTACAATTCATTTGTTGTCATGATGGTAGGGGAAAGAAAGAAAGAAACAAAAATCTTCCCTGGTTAAACAGTGCCCACTTCTGAATTAAACTGTAGAAGAGATATAGATAGATACTGTATTATGACACTACTACATGCATTAATCTCGGCTCTGAGAATCTGCATGTTCTTTGACTATTTCATATAAGATGTTGAATAATATTTCAGAAACATTTCTTTCTATTTATTATATATTAATTCATTTAGTAATTTTTAACTTAATTGTTAAATGAGCATTAAACCGTATGATAAAGTGTTGTTTCATTAGCACTTTATTTTCAATTCATTAATTTTGTGTAGAATATGAAAGGATCAGTGTGATCTAGTAACAACCTTGGGTGTTTTTTATTTATTTATTTATTTATTTATTTTTTACAGTCTTTCATCATTGCCATAACTGATCTGGAGATCTGTTTATCAGAAAGAGCTGGTCAGAATGTATGTACTGTAACATTATTGCAAACATTTCTAGATATATGTTTGTAAAAGTAATACCACCAATAATGTTTTATTGATTGTTCCACCTTGTTAGATTCTCAGATATTGAAAATGTTGCAGTTGTGCCATCTGACTAGTATTGTGCTGGAATGACACTTTGGCCAAATTATAAAACAACAACAAATGTAAGGAAAAGGCAGTTCAGTCATATGCTTAATTATATAATTATAATAAAAATAAAAACATACACATAAACTTAAAGTAATAAATTTTGTCATTCCTTCTGTAAGCGTGTTTAATAATATTGTTGTTACCAGCCAAATTAATGTGTCTCTGTGAGTTGATGGTTGTTGGTCATTTGATTCAGTGTTTGTTATACTTAAAAGACCTGTCTAAGATTTTAACTTCTTTCAAAATATAGACAAAACAATAACATAGACAATATATAGACAAGCCATAGACTACAGTACCTCTTGGCTTGGCCTCAGGCTTGAGCTTGGCCTGGAGTACCTGGTTGCCCCATCATGATCTTGGCTCCCTCATTGGCCTCCAGCTTGAACTTGGCTAGGACAGCCCGCCAGCCTCTGGTGTAAGTGTGCTTCTCATGGCCAGCCTGTTGATATCCGTTGAGAACTTGGCATTGGATATGTTCCCATTGGCCTCTGTTGAGACCCTTGCCTTGGGAGGCTGCCTGAATGTCTTCCAACTTAAGCTTGGCTAGGGAGGCTGCCACTTCGTCCTCTGTTTTGAGCATGGTTGAGAGGTTGCCCTGTAGCCTCAGGCTTGAGCAGAATAAGGGTGGCCACCCCATTGACCTCTGTTGTGACCTTGGCTTGTGGGGCTGCACCGTTGGCTTCCAACTCAAGCTTGGCTAGGGAGACTACATCAGCTGCCTCTGTTGTAAACATGGTGTGGGAGTTGCTCCATTGTGTGGCAGTTGCTCTACCTTGAGCATGGCTGTAACTTAGGCTTGATGTGTGAGGCCTTCCCCGTCTGAGACTTGAGCTTGGCTAGGAAGACTACCCTGTCTGTCTCAGGGTTGAGTTTGACTTGGAAGGCTGCTCGTTTTGCCTCAGGCTTGAGCTTGACATGGAAGGCCACCCATCAACCTACTGTATATTGATACCTTGGCTTGGGAGGCTGCCCTGTTGTCTTTCAGCACATGTCAATATACACAAGTATTAGACAACATTGATGTAGGCACCACAGTGCTACAAACTGTTAGGTGTGCTCACAGCTCACAAAGCATGAAAATATGTGAAGAGGAAAACTTTACCTGCACACACATGTCAGAAGTCAATGTCTGTTGTATGCAAAACAGTAAATAGATAAGTTGGATAAATTTATAAAGGAAAAAGTCAGAACAATAAATGTGTAAAGAGATCAGCCAAATGGGGTGTCCTAAGTAATAGAGGTATCCACATGTTTTGCATTAAAATAAGTTATCTATGCATCAACATTAATGTTTGGAACAACACATATTTGAAAAAAAGGTTTATCAAAACAATTTGAAAAAAAAAAGAGCTGAGCTGTTTGTGCTACTTGTCACATAAAAATCAACAAAATTTTTGAATTTGGCTGCCAAAACCTTTGCATGCAACTGTATAGATATATTGATCCTCAGTGTCATGCATAAACATGCTAAAAGAGCGTTGTTTCTTGAACACGTCCATTTCTGGTGATTGGTGAATTGAACGGATCAGTTTGCAACTAAAGAACGTGAGCGTCATTAACATGCAGAGTAATGAACATGACTGGCTTGTTCAAACTTCCTGTTTACTTGGTTAGGTACTTCACAGGAAACCCGAAGTCTCACAAAGAAGGTACTTTACATTCATCATTGTCCATTATAAACTTTCCAGGTGTGTAGGCACTTGGGCAACTATTCGGAATAATGTTTACACATTTCTCCTGGGTGTGAGTTGAGCTGTACAGTACAGGTATCAATGAGGTTTTGCAAGCTGGGATTTTTGTTAACATTCTGAAAGCAGAAGATATATAATATATATGACTCATCACTTTAGTCAAACCAGTCAGAGATAGAGGAGATCATGCAAGATTTCTCAGGTGAACTGATTCTTTTTTTGTTTTTTTTTTAACAGTGATGTCTAGTGCAGGTGGGCAGGGGATAGGTAGGTAGAAAGAGCTTCTGCTAAAAAAAAAAAATTCTTAGTTCAGGCCTGGGGGGGAAAAACATCCTTGAACTAGTTCTTTTTTTTTTGGCCTGTGAACTTATTTCAAACTTTTAATTTGTGAACTATGAACATGAACTACTTCATTTTAAAGTGTGTGAACTGAACTTTTAGCTAGCACTTATAAAGTGTGAACTTTATCAGATCATGAAGGTGGACATGAAGAATAACACAGGACCCTTTTTCCTCCAATTTTGAGTTGCAAATTCTAAGACTTGTTCCTTGACTGGATTTTGTACCTTCACTGGATTCAGACAAATATCCCAGTGTATATATACATTGCATAGACTAGGTACATTATTGTTTCTTGATATTACACTTACATAAACTATACTAATTTAACCTATTATAGTTGATTATTCATTCATCGTCTATACTGCTTATCCTGTACAGGGTGGTTGGGGGTCTGGAGCCTATCCCAGGAGACTTTGGGCACAATGCAGGGTACACCCTGGATGGGGTGCCAGTCCATCATTGGGCACACACATACTCATTCTCACATTACAGAAAATTTGGGAATGCCAATTAGCCTAATCTGCACTTCATTGGACTGTGGGAGGAAACCGGAGTACATGGAGGAAACCCACCAAGCATGAAGAGAACAGGCAAATTCTATGTACATACCGCTAAGGCACTATGCCGCCTTGTAGTTGATTAATCTATAACTAATTTGAATGTTACAAAAACTCAATTTGTTCTCATTCTGTATAATATCTCAGTCATTTAGACATGATTTGTATTTTATAACTTTAAGTAACACCTGGCATCAGTTTTGTACTTTTGTCAAACTGAATGCACAAGCATCTTATCCCATTCTGTCCCCAAATTACTAATAACATGCCTGTTAACAATACTGTAGCTTTGTCTATTTATAGCGTGACAGTGAAACTGTTAGGGAGGAACAATGCCCTATATTACAAGGTCTCATCAGAGGCATAATAACAATAATGTGGGGTATACCACACACACACACACACACACACACACACTCACAGAGAGAAGAGCACTGACAACAGAATCATACAGCTAATTGTGAGAACAGCTGAAAAGATCATCATGATCATGTTACCCAATTTCGATCCCTTTTACAAGAACCACTGAAAACTTACTACCTCTTTCCTTCTACTTTTTTGCTCATTTTGACACAATACATTAAAATGGCAACATTTATGTTTAACATTGCACATGGCCCCTTATAAATAAAATAATGAATAAGTGATCTTATACGGCCTCTTTATCCTCTTGCCATCTGGCAGAAGGTACCAGAGCATCTGTTGACCAACAGTTACTTACCTGAGGCAGACAGGTAAATTACTCAACATCTTGCTGTCCCCAAATGCCTCACCTGAGTTAGTCAATGCCCTAATCCAGGACTTACCATTGCACACCTGCAAATTACAGTGCTGCATTAGTCACGTTTTATTTATGATACTCTTTTCTGGCTGCTAACATTGCTGATACATTGCTGATAACACAGCTGCTACATTAATCAATGTTACACTACTCAGAATGCACTGCACTGTGTATCTCTTGTTCTGTGTACATTTAAATGTACTATTCGATGTACAGTACTATGGAACTGTAATACTTGTGTTGCCCTATGGTCCTGGACATCCGATTTTTTGATGAATGACCCATTCATTCCATTATAGGTTTTTTAAAGTTAATGCTCTAGGTGGTATATCACTTGCCATGACTTTCGCATGAATCTACAGTCACGGCTAGAAAGTAATCAGCCACAGCCTTTAGAAGCAAAGCATCACTGCTATGACTTTTCTAAGGGGTGGGGGCAAAAAGAAAGAGACTTTCAATCTGTGTCAGAATATACCCTAGAGGGTATAAGTTGTACCCCTGGGGCGCAAGAGGTGCCTAAATTTGCCCCATTGACATATTATGATGAAGGTACTCCCCATTGAAACAGGAGGTGCTCACAGTTGCATTCCCTGCTAGGGTAACTTCCATAGGAACTTTGAAACTGAACCTAACTGTCGATCCTATTGTCATCGAGACAATAGGCAACCATTTTACCCAGGCAACCAGTGATGCTCTTAGGATCATTGTGAAGCTGTCAAGCCACCCCCCTAGCATTTTTAGCAATTGATCCCATATACTGTCATTATAAAAGGTCCAGAGGCCTGAGTTTTGCCACGGCAAGCACCTTTCACATTTTCTTCAGAAAACGTACCTTTCTAGTTCTTCATGCCATCTTGCTGGTGGTGCTGTTGCACTTGTTCCAACAAACATCCAAAATGATCTTTAAGACATTTGTTAACAGCATCTGACATGGATGCAAATTTCCATTAATGTCTTTTAATCTTTAAAACTGTGGTTTCCAAACACTGGGTCAGGACACTTGGTCACAGGTGAGTCGCCGGTTGATTTTATTTCGGTCGCTATTGTCATGTTTTATGTCTGCAGTACACCTTTCAGTCACACGGAGGAGGTAGTTAGTTTTCTACCACTGTCATGGTTTCTGTCATGATTCTGCCTGCAGTTGCAAAGAGAGGAGAAGGAATAAAAACAGATAGTCTACATTTATTTAAAGTCTACTTTTATTGTTTTCAATTACACATACATATGAAGTTGTCTTTTATCATACTGTATGTAGCCAATCTCAGAAATGTCTGGTTTACCCTTCAAGGTAATAACGTGATGTGTAAAAGCCAATAAAAATGAACACTAACTTTAATTTATGCACATATACATTTTCTTCATGATTTATAAATACTGCCTTACGGATTGGGTCATGATTTTTTTGTCATTTTTAAAAAGTGGGTCCCTAGGAAGGAAAAAAAAAGGGAAATCCTGCTTTAAAAGTCAGGGAAAGCTTAAGCAGCCATTGCTGGAACATTAACATTAAACATATGGTAGATATGTGATAAATCTAGCTTTGAGATATCTTTAATGTATGAAGTAGGTACAGCATGTTTTGGAGTTTGGGTTGTGTGTCCCTTTATAAGCCTAGTCTATGTACATGTTTTCCATAATCCTGTTAGAATAAGTGTGTAAGATAATTTATTCGAATCCCACTGTCATTTTTTCAATTTGTAGGACTGCTCTATGCCCTGGGATCTGTTTTAACACTAATAAATGCTGTACAAAAGCAGAGTACACATGGAGTTATCCATTTTTTCTATAAAGCAGCCTGGGATTCAGCATAACATTATACTTTGCTGATCCTAACTCATGTCACTTTATCTCCAAAGGGGTTCAAACTCACTTTTCTCACAGTGAGGAACTGATGGCATTTTTAGTCATAAAGCATTCAGAGGTGCCAGCATCTACAGTTTTAGACGTAGCATTTACAGTTTTTGACCCCTTGTTATGGTGATATGGGAGCCACCTAAAAACTGGTCCCAAGCCAGGATAAATGGGAAAGTTGCATCAGGAAGGACATCCATACCTGTGCCAAGTTGAATGTGCAGATCAGGACCGCTATGGCAATCCCTTGATGGGAGAGGTCGAAAGAACCACAAAAACAACTATAATTATTCATAGCTCATCTCCATTTAATTTTTTTTTTGTGATAGAATTCAGTTTTTACATGCTAGGACATTCTTGAAAGCACTGCTGGAACCTCTGAGAATTTCAGTATGAACAGTGACTAAAGTAACATCGGCATTTGGACCCACTAGGAAGACATGAGGCAAAAATTGGGCCTGAACGTACAAATTCAGTAAGTGAATTTAATTGTAACTTGAATTGCCAATACAAGACGTAATTAGGCTGGGCATGCAATAACCCAGTAAGTGTTATATTTATCCCTTAGGTCTTTGGAAATTTAAGTGTATTTGAGTACATATGCCCTCTGCAGGTGTCCAAATTAAGAGAGCAAGCAAAGAAATTTTGTTAGTGCCACAGCAGGGGTAAGTTCCTGTTTACTTTGTTGTCATTAATTGGGTCATAAAACTAAATAGCATTGTAATGATGTAATTTCCTGGGCTATCACATTTCACACCTAAAACTTTTTTTGTCCATTTGGTTGTCTATTGACTAATGAACAAGGCATGCATACCTATGTGTGTAAAGGTCTAGGAAAATTCATTAGATATAACTACTGTGACTATAATTTCCTTAATGAACATATAAATAAACATTTTTGTGCGCACAGCGAACATGGGTTAATATGGAGCTAGCATATTTTAGCACGCAGTATTAAAACAGTCCGCTTAAATTACATGTTCAAAGCTTTGTTAGCTGGGTGTGCTTGCGGGCATGCAGTCAATATCTTACTTTGATCAAGTTATTGTATCACAGGGCAACAGTTAAGCTTGATCGACTTAGTTTGTAAATGATCTTGACACAATTATGTGTTATGCGCATACTGTAGCTTACACTTTATAGAAAGCAGTTAACAAATATGTAATGTTTGAATTACCCAATCAAAAAACATGGCAAATTTAGCTAACTCCATAGAACACAGCAAAATGATTAATCAGGGACAATTTCACCACACATATTTGAGTGGATAGTAATCAGTGGAGAAAAGCATGACTGTGAGGCCTGTGTTCATCCAACACAGTGAAGGACTTTTAACTCAGGAGATGAGATTGGAGAGACAGGTTTGAATGATGCTTACTGAGTAATTAGTCATTTCCCAGAGTAAGCTTGTACTGTAATTCTTTGATAAAGTGTTGCGTATGGTGTTTTAAGGGGTAGATAGTGTGTTAGTTTGATAGACCTTGGAAGCTTAGGTAGATAATATATCTGGTTAAGATACTCACATTTACAGGCATATTTAAACAGACAGTGTAATTCGTAGCAAAAGTAATTCCATTTTGGAATTGATCCAAACAGGGTCATGGTCACCGGAAGGTCAAGTGTCTAAAAATGTTTTTCTTGAGTTAGGTTTACTGGGTATTTCTGTCTTATATGACAGGAATACCCAGTAAACATAACTCAAGAGAAACCTTTTTTTTCTAGTCGAAGCTAAAAATGACGGGACGGTTCTTTGCTTCCAGACAACCTGTGACTCAGCTGTTCCAAATGAGCTTATATAAAAATAAAAATAACAAGTGAGACAATTATTCACAACCAAATCTCAGATCTTAGCCATCAGTCACTACACACAACCTTGGGGTAACAATGAGCAATCAACTGTCCTTCTTATCTCACATTTCTAAAATGTATATAAATTCCTAGAAATACCTGGAAATGTTCCTGACCTACTGGACCACCATGAGGATGTGTTTATTCAAATACTTCAGCTTAACGCAATTAATTATAAACATATATAGAAATTACTTTTACACTACTTCATTCTAAATCTTCTTCTTCTAGTTGTTGTTATTATTATTGTTACTATTATTACTACAATAAACCTGCAGCGACTACTGAAACAGCCTGTCAGTAGGTTACATATAAAGAGACATCTTTGATATCTAATGCTGATGTTTATACAATTTGAATATCTTATTTATTATGTATAAAATTAATAATGTGTTGGCATTTCTCAGTGGAATGGAACTTTGAAATGTTTCCACTTTGAGAAGATTCACTCTTAATTTTCACTTAAGATAAGGTTTTTGCTACCTGAATACGGATGAGTGACAATTTAATGTGAAAAACAGTGACTCTGGTATGTTGTTTTGCATTTTGCTGTGGTGGCTTGTGTATGCTTTTCCTTAAAGCAGACACACTTATATATATTTTTTTTATACATTGAGGTCAATAAGTATTTGATCACCTGTGATTTTGCAAGTTCTCTTACTTAGAAATCATGGAGGGGTCTACAATTTTCAGCGTAGGTGCATTTCCACTGTGAGAGACAGAATCTAAAAAGAAAAATCCGGAAATCACAGTGTATGATTTTTTAACAATTTATTTGTGAATTATTTTAATAATTACTGTGTCAAATAAGTATTTGATCACTTCCTTATCAGCCAGATTTCTGACCCTCAAAGACTTGTTATTTTGCTTTTAAATAGTCCAGCTACACTCTGCTGATGATTCTAAATTAGTAGCACCTGTTTGAGATCGTTAGCTGTCATAAAGACAATGCAACCACGGGGGCGCAATCCAGTGTCTTCTTGTGCCAGTCCCAAGTCTGGATAAATGCAGAGGGTTGTGTCAGGAAGGGCATTCGACGTAAAAACATTTGCCAAATCAATGATGCGAATCACAAATATCATTTCCATACCGGATCGGTCGCGGCCCGGGTTAACAACGACCGCCACCGGTGCTGTTGACCTA
>JAQMYJ010000016.1:14952276-14964763 GCA_030014305.1 Clarias laeviceps | reverse complement strand
TGCCATGAGACCTAAAGATCTCTGAAAATGATGAACAGTCACTTTCTGGTCTAGCTTGATTTCCTTGAGGGTGTTGAAAATGGATTCGACACGAGCGGGAGACAGCTGTGCCCACATTGCAATTGAATCCCATGTGACGCCTAAATATGTTGTCCTCTGAACAGGAAAGAGCACGCTTTTCATGGCGTTGGTACGGATACGCCCTGGAGTCGTAAAAGAGCCAGAACTGCATCCATGCATTTTGTGTATGTGCGGGGTGAGAGAGCTAGACCAAATGGAAGGACCCAATACTGGTAAGCTTCGCCCCCGAAAGCGAACCTCAGGAACTTCCTATGTTGTGGCAATATTTCTACATGAAAGTATGGTCGGTTCAGGTCGGTTGTCACAAACCAATTCCTTGGTTGGATTTGAGAAACAATCACTTTGACAGTCAACATTTTGAACCTGTATATTTTCATGAGCCTCAGGGCTTCTTCTTTGTGAAGTGCACTGGTCCGACCTCTTTGAGGCGGATCGCGAAGCGTGGCGAGCCGTACCCCAATCTTTACGAGGGGGTGCCTGGCTCATCATACTCTCCTACTGCGCTTCCCGCCTCGCGAGAGTCAGACCTGCTCATATAATTTCGCCTCCCGAAACCTAGTGGCGACGGAATTAACGGCATCGCCAAACAGGCCGGAAGGCGAGATGGGAGGCATCAAGGAGGAACGCACGATCCTTGATGCCCGAGAGATTTAACCACAGGTGCCTCTCCGCGGACACCATCGCAGCCATAAAACAGCCGATAGCACGGGCTGTCTGCTTGGTTGCACGAAGAGACAGATCTGTGGCTCGGCATAATTCCAAAAACACCCTATCATCAATGGCCCCGCAAGTGATCAAGTCTTTCAGCAGGTCAGCTTGGTAAGCCTGCAAAACCGCACCAGCCTGACCTGCTGCCTGAAAAGGTTTTCCCACCAGGGAAGATGAAAGTCTGCACGGCTTGGAGGGAAGTGTTGGCTTTTTCAGGAAGGATGATGTCCCAGGAGAGAAATAGCCCGCAAGCGTCTCTTCTATCTGGGGCATCATCGTATAACTCAGCGCTTCCGCATCAACAATATTCGAATAAATCGAAGTCGATGGCACGAAGACACGGGATGAATAAGGCTTGCTCCATGAGCGAATTAACTCGTCGTGGAGGTCGCTAAAGAAGGGGAAAGAGCGTCGTTGAGGCTTCGCCCCCCGGCCACTCGTCTAATTTCAAGCGCTTGGGGGAAGCTCGCTCTTGCGGCCAGTCAATATGCAGCCGCTTGACCGCACGAGTTACTACTTCGAGTAACTCCTCATACGCTCTGTCGTCACTAGAGGAGCGCTCTGAGGTTTTTAAATATAAAAATTACATTTTCTATGATATTACATTTTAATTTGGTATATCTCTTTTCATGCATACATTAATGAACTAAGTAAGGAATAGGACATAAAAGTGCATATGTGAGCAGAGTCTAATTTCGAGTGCTTGGGGGAAGCTCGCTCTTGCGGCCAGTCAATATGCAGCCGCTTGACCGCACGCGTTACTACTTGACGAGTAACTTCTCATACGCTCTGTCGTCACTAGAGGAGCGCTCTGAGGTGCTTTAGGAGAGAGGATGTCTCTCCTGCCCATTCACAAGAAGCGCCTGAGCGCGCTTGAGAAGTGGACGGAAAATTTTCCCCGATCCGCCGAGAGTGCGAGAGAAAGGAGGGGAGATTCCGTCTCGTGCACATCTGCCAGATCTGCGCGTGATCCCCAGGAATGCACCACGGCTCGCGACTTCTCTTTTAAGAAGGCGAGCCGCGCGCGAAGCACTTTAATCGGGAGGAGGTCATAATGCTCACACTCTCCCTGAAGACCGAGGAGAGCGTGATTTTCCCCCAAACACTCGAAACAGAAAGTGTGGAGATCGCCCTCTGAAAGAGGTTTATCACACGGAGGGACGCATCTAGCCTGAAACTCTGCCATATCGGTGAGTTAAACACTTTATTAATTTGCTTTGTAAACACACACACTAACACAAAGTCAGTCCTGAAGACAAAAAGACCAGAGGAATGTTTCCGGTTCACTTCTATTTATAACCTGCAGGTGCACTTCATCAGATGACGTCACCTGACCGAGGTTATATACAGTAAGCCAAAAATTTGGCGTGTTTGATACACACACAACCGTCAATACAAAAAGATGTTCCCATAGCGTTTTCACGCGGCATCGAGTGTAGCTTTTGAAAGGGAACTCACCCATAATATGTAAATGTTTGGATGCTTTAGTGCACATGGCAGGTCAATGCTAAGACTTTTTTTTTTTTTTCCATTTTTTTTAAATATAAAAATTACATTTAATTACAATTTTATTTGGTACATCTCTTTTCATGCATACATTAATGAACTAAGTAAGGAATAGGACATAAAAGTGCATATTTGAGCAGAGCATAAAATAACATGCTGTTTGTCAGCATGACTTGAGGGAGAAATAGCATTCCAACAAATAAAGACCTACCTTACCAGCTACCCCATCCTCCAGAAACCTGGCAACTGTGCCTTCCTGGTACACACAGATGCCTCGGAGTAGGGAACTCACATCAGCAGAACAGAGATATGCTACTATAGAGCGAGAGGCCCTTACCATTAAGTGGGCTGTAGAGGAGCTAAAATATTATCTGGATGGTCAAGATGAGGTTCCATCCTTCACCCAACTAAACTCATTGCCCACAATTAGTGTCCCATTTGAGGGCATCAGCATGGATCTAGTTGGCCCACTCCTGAAATCTGTAAGACCACACAAATCTTAGTTGTAATGGATTATGCCACCCCGTCACCCAGAAGCTGTCCCATACCACAAAGCTATGTTAAAAAACATCATGAGAAAGCTAGTGCTTCTCTTCAGCCAGTTGGGCTTGCCCAAGGAGCTCCTCACAGACTGAGGTACTTCTATGTACCATGTTCAGGCGGATGGCCTGATGGAGTGTTTCAACCAAACTTTCAAATGGATGTTATGGTAAATAGCCAATGAAGGTAAACAAAAACAGGACGTGTTATTCTCTGGTACACTGGGCTGGTGGGCCCTATCTTTGAAAAAGTGTAGAATAGTTTGTGCTAACTGCCAGGGTATCACACTCTCAGCCTCCCAGGTAAATACTATGCCTGAGTACTGGTAAGATCCTAAAACTGATTGTTAAGCCTTAGTCCAGGCTATAGCAGGTTGGACATGCTTTTTACTCTCTTGCCAATGAGCAGAGCATCCTGAGCAGCTGCATTGTGGAATTGTGCCATCTCGGACCGCAAGCCCCTACAGCAGATAGAGAAGATCATCTGGGTTTCACTTCCCTCTATCCAAGAAATGTACACCACATGTTGCATCCTCAAAGCCACCCGCATTGTTGCTGATCAGACACACCCATCACACTCACTCTTCACCTTCCTGCAATCTGGAAAAAGATACCGAAGCATTCTGGCGCTCACATCCAGACTGCGTAACAGATTCTTTCCACAAGCCATCCGTCTCCTAAATAAAAAGGGACTGGACTGATACACACACACACACACACACTCAGATAAACTCAAATCATCTTAAAACAAATGGCACTTAACTGATAAACATGCACGTGCAAACACACTGATCAACAACCATCCAGCAATCTCATACACCAACTTGAAATTGCTTTTTGCACTACATTTATTACCTGTCATTTGCACAAGAACTATTTTTATATCTTCGCTGCTAATTACAAGAAATGTTTACTGTTTTCATCTCACTACCTCAACTCATTACCTCATTACCAGACTATTGGATTGTGTCATGTTATTTGTCGTGTTGCTCTTGTTTGCACAGTTGCACGTGCACTTTATGTTGTCTTTTTATATAGTAATTTTTTATTTTTTTTGTAAATTTATAGTGTTAATCTGTATTGCCTTAGTTCGTTTTGTTAATTTACAGTATGTCATTAGTTTATGTTGTTTGCATGTAGCACCTTGGTCCTGGAGGATCGCTGTTTTGTTTCATTGTGTCTTGAACTGTATATGGTTAAAATGGCAATAAAAGCCTATTTGACTTGACTGAAGTTGGAAGTTTTTCAGTTCAGTCTACATGTGTATGAAGGACTTATGACTAGGTCCCTCAAGAGATTCTGTGGAATTAAGGTATGTGCTATCGGGGATGCTTTTGTGGGCCATCAGGTCCCTGTATAGCTGGAATGAAAGCTGTTGGACAGGATTTCAAGGTGTAGCTGCAGTGAAGGTCATATGCCTGGTTTTTGCAGTTGTCGTTGTCCTTCTGGCCAACACGCACCACTGGAGGAGGGCCTTCATTCTGCATTTAAATCTGCACTTGAAGCTGAGTGTGAGATGGTCAAGATGCAGATCAGTTTCTCTAAATCTGAGGCCATGGTTCCCATAAAAAGGAGAAGGGGAGAAACTATTTCAGGTGGAGAAGTTTTTGGGGTCCTGTTCATGAGTGATGGGGAAAAGGATTGTGAAATTGGCTGTAGGTTGAGTGCAGCTTTTGCAGTGATGCAGTCACTGTACTGAACCTTAATGGTGAAGAGAGAGCTGAGCTTTTGATTTAAAAGTTAGTCTACCTCCGTTAACTCACCTACAGTCATGAACTTTTAGTAATGACTGAAAGAACAAGATTGTGTATACAGTTAGCTGGAGTGGATTTCCTTTGTAGGATGGTCAGGCTTACTCTGTGAGATTGGATGAGAAGTTTGGAATAAACTCGCTGGTCCTCCGCATTAAGAGGAGCCAGTTGAAGTGGTTCAGATATCTGATAAGGATGTCCCCTTGTTGAGTTCCTTTGCAGGTGTACCAGGCACAGCCACCTGAATGGATGCCCCTGGGCCTACCCAAGACACAGGGATTATATCTCTCGGCTGGCCAGGAAGCAGTTAGGAATCCCCAAAAGGAGCTGGGGAAGTTGCTAAACACATGGATGACTGAACATCTCTTCTTCTCCTGCTACCAGTACAACCCTTAATGGACTAAGTTGAATAGAGGATGGATGGACGATTGGATGGATTGTCTCATATTTACAGTAACTGCTGTTTTAGACATTTAATATACAGATGAAATTAGGTAAACATCTAAACTTTGAATTTACTTTTCCACAATTAAAAATCTGCAGGTATGTACGTCTTGTTTCCTTTCTGTGGCCCAGTTGTTTGTAACCAGTTGGTACAGAATCCTTCCAAGTATCTGCATCAAAACTCAATGAAAAGGAACAATCCAGTGGTGACATTTTGTATACAGTTGTGGACAGGGATTACTTAATAACACAGTGACACCCAGTAGAGGATAGGTTACTGGTAGTTCCCTGGCAGATTAGTGGCTATCATTTGAAGCTTTCACCACTTTAGCCCAAGTTTGATTCCTGGTCAGAAATGAAGGCAAGAAATATATGGATTTCTGTAAAGCTACTTTGTGAAAATGTGATTATTATTGAAAGTGCTATTAAAATTATTGAATTCAAAGGAAAGCAATGTCTGACCTGTTGTGTATACAGGTTACAGATGACCCTGATTGGCTAGTGACACACACCTCATCCTGACAGTATGGCCAATTTTGCTATCTTGGCTCCTAGCCACAGACAGCTATTGCACTGGTATGCAAACTCAATAACCTTCTACCTGGATAGCAAGATTTTCTCCATGATTTTATGCATTTGGGTGCTTCATGTGTTAATTTTTTTGAAAGGCTCAACAATTATATTCCCTAGATTACTGAAAAATGAAAGAAAGAAATTATAGACTTGGCCATTTGTCAGTGGGCACATAATTTCCATGTGCATGAAGGCTAAATTACAAATAAAATACAGTGAAACCTCACGGTTTGCGAGTGTTCCGCAAGACGAGCAAAGATTTTAAATAAATTTTGACTTTGACGAACAAGTCTTGGTTTACGAGTACCGAGTATCATGGAGCATATTCTTGTATTGACGCTGAGCGTCACGTGATCACAACTGAGCCAACAGTTTTTCTCTCTCTTGCGCTGCGGAATTGTGGGTAATCGTCTCCCCTGCTGGGTCTTAGTGCGCGCCTCTTACTGGTATAATCAACATCCATGCACGTGTTCCATCCTGTTTACTATAACACCATGACCACGTGTGTGTGTAAAACATATTTTATTTTGTGTCTGTATGCATGTGTGTACAGCGCACATGTACTGTAAAGCAAAAGCAAGTCTCATTAGAGAGGTTAAAGATCCATTTTCTCTCTCTGTACCAGCCTGCTCTTTGTGTCTGTGTGCGGCGCATCATTGGACACCGTGCCACACACACACACAGACCCCTCCTACTTTCGCCTTCACAGACATACACAGACACACACACACACACACACTCTTTCTCTCTGCTTTACACAGAAGCACTGCTTTATCGCGATTCTTTTCAAAGGTAAAGTGCAGATTAATTTTGTTTTATTTTTACTTTACACCAGTGATTCCGTTAATGTGTCGCTCAATCAAGTGTCATTAGAAAGATTTCTTGTTTATTTTTCCAATAAAACAGTGTTTGCCTTGTGTGTTGTGAGTGGAGGAAGGGTAACTGTAAGACAAAAAGGGGGAGAGGGGAGGGGCTCCTTACTTTAGCTTCACACACACACGCACACACACACACACACACACACACACACATTTATCTGAAACACTTATCTGTTGGGATTTATTTTTACTTTTTTTAAAGGTAAAGTGTAGGTTAATTTGTTTTATTTTTACTTTATATTTTGTGTAAATAATTTTTATCTATTTATTTTTAGGGGCTGTGGAACAAATAATTTGAGTTTCCATTATTTCTTATGGGAAAAATTATTTGGTTACAAGTGTTTTAAAATATGAGCCCACATCCGGAACGAATTATGCTCGTAATCCAAGGTTCCACTCTACACACAATTTAAAATAAAATCTCAGGTAAATCTTAAGCTATTTATCTATGTGTTGTACACAATTTTAGTACTTCAGTGCAAAGCTTTAAAACAACTTACAAGATGTTCAATCATAGTATATCTGTGCACTTTAAGGTGAAGAGTTCAGTATGAAATGTTCACCTTGCTTTTCTATTCTCACAGCCATTTAATGATGTTTGTTTCAAAATTGCTGGGCAAAAGCAAGTCATCCACTTGAAACAAAACAATTCACCGCCATAACCATGGAAACTGTCTGGAAGGCATCAACAACACAATTGCCGTTTCCATTTTCAATTTCTGAAACAAGTAGCAAAAGCACCCAAAAATTGTCATCAGGTTAAGCACTAATGTGCAAAAGAATTATGATAAATTTGTGTTATTATTATTATGAATAATCTTAACATTATAATAATTATAAGATTAATATATTTAAAATTTATATTATAACATATACTCAACCGTTTAACAAACTCTTTTAAGATCACAGTTGGATGCCCGGCTCACAGGTCAGTCTAAAACATTTATCACTGAGGAAATACGAAAGCCTGTTGATAGATACAGTATATAAAGTGTATATAGTCTTTTAAAAAAAAATTCCAAAATTGTTTTTGACTGAACTCTGAACTTGTGTGTGTATAAATGCGTAGGATGTTTATAATATAGAAAAAAAATCCTTAGTGGAGGAATTGTATGGAAATGTTACTTAAACTTAATAGCAAGAAACATCCTTAAGCAGTTTCGTGCATTAGCATGATATATCGTATACCAGTTTGCCGAATGGTCCAGGCACCTCATCTCCTAAATAATATGAGCCATTTGTCTTAAGATTGAGAAAAAGAGAGAGAAATGGACAGAGCGGAAGGGAGTGATATTAATAAAGGGCAAATTATTTTCAGAGACACTGCAATATCCTGGTTTCTATTTATGGTTTAAAAATAATTGTTAAATAAAGTTTTTTTTGTCAGCAAACATTGACTATTTAATTTGAGCACATGATGTCCAATTGTCAGTAGTATACCTACTGTATGAGGGGGAAAGTATGTATCTACTGTAAAGAGCTCTATTTGATAATAAGTACATGTACACTTTTATACAATATATAACATTTTTATCTTTTGAATCTAAACATAAAACAACAAAAAATTGTCTTCAAACATTTGATAGGAAACTACTATTAACATTTGTTGATTTAATTGTAGACAAGGATGTTTGAGTATTTGCTCTGGTACTAAAACTTTTCTCGATCAAATGTTGTTGAATATTGTTGTTCTTGAGAACTTTAGGATGTTTGTTCTTTACGATTATTGCTACTTGTTGCCTGAAATCTCTCTAAACAAAAGCATTGTCTTTTATAATCACACCTGGAACAATTAAACTTGGTTAAACTCTTCTTTGGAAAGACAGAAGTAACTACAGTATATCTATAAAATTGGAAACGCAGTGTTTTAAATTGAATGTTAGATCCTAAAAAGGAATCTTAATATTTCAAATGCACTATAGTACACTGTAGTATAAAGCAAAAGACAAAAATGGTGAAAATTTACCAATGAACATTTCTGTGAAACACAAACAAGAGTCCTTCACTGTTGTTACTCTTGGCTGAAAACAAGATTTTTTCACAATGCCCTTTACGGTGTTATTCTGATCCATATTTTGGTCAAGGTTATAATGTTCGTAGGGAGGGTTTAAAAAAAAATAAAAAATCATACATTCTGATGTTTCGCCCCAGAACAAAACAAAACAAAACGAAAAAACACTATTTGTTTGTATTTATTTTAAGGTTTAGCAGTTTCATGTTGCCAGTCTTCTATAGTGGCTTGATAAGCTATTTTCTCAATACAAGTGTCTTTAAATAGTCATAAATTACAGCTCACAACACTTCAAGATAAACAGCTGCAGTATGTTGTATCTGACCACTGAATTCCTTTGAGTCTAAAGTGGCACCCATGGTTCATTTGTAATGGTACTAGTCTAATTCATTAGAACTGAACTAGGTAGGTCATTCGTCTTCATTTAATATATCATTCCCTTTGTTATTGCTATTCCCAACGAAAATTTCTGGGCTAACAGTAAAAAAGTTGGACTGAAAGAGAAAAACAAAAGCAGGGCTGTTTGAAAGTTCTATATTACTTAACGAGTTTGTTTTTTACTACTCTTTTCCATTTATCCACAGATTGCTGTGCCAGCTTTTGTTCCAGATCATCTATCAACTGAAGAACCGATCAGGTAAAAACATGGTTAAGATGAAAGGATAGTTCCTTTAGGAACAGCCCACTATACAACACACTTGTACAAAATGTGCTTACATACAGTACATATTTGCTTACAGTACTTTTTAGTACCAGTGTGTAAATATATTTAGGGTAAATGGAGAATGGGTAAATTATGTATATTTGGTTAATAAAAGTTATTTTGGCCTTTTTTAAAAAGTTGTTTTATTCCTCGTTTAACATTGTAGCTGAATGCAAGTGTAACACACACACAATCTGGAATTTAAGCAAAAGCAAAATGAGGAATCAAAAAAGGGTCAGCAATTACAGTGGATACAAAAAGTTTTATATGATGTAAAAAAAAAGAGAGAAAAAAACATAATAAACATTTTAGCATACAATAAACAATTTGCATAAGCTTACACACTTCTGTACTTATGTACTTGTTAAAGAACCACTTTTCCTTGTTATACAACACTCTGTACACTTCTAGATGGAACATACCTCCACCCTTTAAATTTAATCAGGCAACCAAACATTTGAGTGTTTACTATATGCCGACAATCTTTAAATTAGACCTGCTTTCATACACATTTTCTATACTGAATCCATGTGGGAAAGAAAACGCAAAGCCTTGCATTAAACATTCTACATTTCACAGTGGTTGATGCATCTGATTCCATCCCATTTTCTACACATATACCTTACATCTTGCTAGAAATAAAGTTAGTTCAATTTGATTCTAATCTAAACCATTATGGATGAGCCATAATTGAACTTTTAACAGGATCTAAAATCACTTTGACTTTGCCAACTGCAAATCTAATTAGATCCATGTTGTCTAGGAGCATAAAGGGAAAAATTAGACATAAGTTCACAAGAGAAATTCAGCTTAATTGGTCTAAGCACTGAAACATAAACTACTTATTCCATACTGTTCTAGATCTCATCAGGTTGATTTGTAATTATATTTTAATTGTTATTTTTTTATTTAAAAAGAGAATATGATAAGCCTGCCCAGGGGGGAAAAAAACATGCTAGGTATATATAAATCCTAGCTTTCTAAAGCATACTTTGAAACAACTTTTGGCTATTTTGGAACAACTAATTTTGTAAAGTTGTATTTAAGTTGTAATTAAATTATGCAAAAGCACACTTTTAAGTGTATTTAAGCGTACTTTTATTGTATGTGCTAAAGTAAAACTTCAAGTATACTTAGTACACTTAACGTACAGTAAATGGCTCTATGTGTGCTAACGCGCATAACCTTATACAGAGATTAATACAATGAAAGTATGTCTGTAATGTATTATAAGTATATTATAGCATTTTTTTACTGTGATACAAATACACAGGTAACATACCACGAATGTATTCTTATTGCAGCAGTAGCATGCTGTTAAACTTCTGCCCAATTCCAATTACTAAACTAGTGCAGTGTGGTTAATAAAAATACTTACACACAACTGTCTATACTCCTGTATTACAAAGGTGTTACTAGTACAGGGTTTAGGACCATTCCAAATGCTGAATGCATTTTCTATTCTATAACATGTTTTAAAGGCTTTTGAAACACATTGCCCCAAACTCGGATAAAATGGGAGGGTTGTGTCAGGAAGGGCATCCAGCATAAAACCTGTGCCAAATTGTTGTGCAGATCGGATGGTCCGCTGTGGCAACTCCTTGACGGGAGCAGCCGAAAGACTAAAAACAAGCTGTATACTTTCAAACCTGGTGCGTTGATTCTAGCTGTTACACTGAGACTCTGAAAACAGGGAGAAAGCTACTTAGCAATATACTAGAAGCAAAGTATATAAAGATTTAGCAATAACACAGCTGACAATACATTAATGTTTAAACTGTACTTAATTTTAAACTTCGTAATAAAAACCATGAAATTTAACTTATGCTAATGAAAATAAGATAATGATTGCCCAGTATTTGATTGGCTGGTATTGACCATACTCTAGTATCTGGTTGGCTGGAATTAGTTATAGAGTTATTAGAGTTATTACACTGCCACAACTCGTGCAAGCGTAGCTTTTCATGTCTAGCACACACAAGAGATGGTAATAGTAAAAGAATGATGTTAGTATACTTTTAAGATATTAACTGATGGTACAATTTTTTGTTAGCACACACATACACTCAAGAGAGTGATGAAGAGACTCAGCACGGTGACATAGAAACCATCCAACTAGTGGTTTGACGGTGTAATAGCAGTGTGACACAAACGCACCAGGGTACACGTATCAATTATAAATCCTCCCAACTCCATAGGCCTCTTGTGAATCCTATAGTGTAGTCTTAAGGCAGAAGCATAAAGCAAGCTTACTGATTAGCATAAATGGGCTCAATCAAATGGCTTCTACTCAGAAGGTCAGTGGTTTAAGCCCCAGCTCCACCAAGCTGCCACAGCTGGGTCATTGCTCAAGGCCCTTCACCCTGTCTGCTCCGGGGGTGCCAAATCATGGCTTACCCTGCGCTCTGACCCCAGTTTCCTACTTGGGATATGTGAACAAAAATACTTTACTGTGCTGTATATGTGACAAATAAAGGCTTATTCTTCTTGCCATTTAAAAACTGGTTATTTTTCAAAATCAGCACATCCTGGAGGGCATTATTTGTCTTATACCACAGCAATTTGGTAATATTTGCACTATTTTATTTAAGAAAAAACAACAAGGCACAATTTTAATCCATGGGTAGTTACATTTAATGTTGTTGAATATCTGTGAAATAAGTTAAATCCTCTTATCACTTGTGTTAACAACTATAAACAGTTATTTCCTCACCAACCTTTTTATCTCTCTCACGATTAATAAGATTTTTTAATGCAGCTCACTATGTTTTTGAGTGCATCCCCTCTAAGCTAGAAAACAACCTATGATATTGAAGACTGCTGCCAACAATATTAACTATATCCTCGCATAAAATCTTCACACCATATCAACTATAAATTTGTTCAAAATCTGACCTAAAAATCTATTAATTCATTTACATCTGTTAGTTTATTATTAGATCTGAACTGAGTGAAGCATATATATATTTTTTCACTATTAGTATGAGTGAATTAATATAAACATGTAATTTGCCTTGAACCTACAGTATAAGTATTAGTTTACGCCTTCTGAACAGTAACATTTGACACTTGAATTTCTTGAATATTTGCCTCACTGGTGTGGTGATTGGACTTTTGCTTGTTTTATTGTTATGGTCATAGTTCATGTTTTGGATCCTTGCCCCGTCTCACTGTCTGGTTGTTCAACTAGGTGTACAAACAAGCTTCAGCTAGTCTAGAATGCAGCAGCGAGAGTCCTCACTAGAACCAGAAGATACGAGCACATCACCCCTATCTTATCCACACTGCATTGG
>JAQMYJ010000016.1:14914628-14933023 GCA_030014305.1 Clarias laeviceps | reverse complement strand
CGAATTGTGAGTACATTGTATACCAATAGAAACAAGAGTGTCTCTATCATAACTAATGTACTCAATGGTGGTAATTTTGCCGATTTTAAAACACTGAAAACTAACTTAAAAAACAAAAACAAAGAAAAGATGGTCGGAGCAGTTGTGACGGCAGCCGACCTCACCGGCGCCATATTTTAGACGCCATGTGTAAAAGTGTGCCCCTTCTTTTGATTGTGTTTTTTGTGTAAAAAAATCTGGCCTCAGAGATATTAAAAATCATCTGAGCATATACTGAATGCCAATCAGCCTAATCTGCAGGTCTTTGGACTGTGGGAGGAAACCCACCAAGCGCTCATCCCATATAGTTTGTGCTATTTGACAATAACATACTTTAAGATCACTAACTTTAAAAAAATATACATTTCACCAAAATGCATGCAATTTTTTAAATTCTATATTCTTCTATATTTTTAACCTTGCAATTCTGCCTGCAAACTTTTTAACTACCCTTGTTAAGCAAGTATGATTTTCTAATGATAATAACAAGCTATGAAAAATAGGCACAAGCTTAATAAACAAACTTTGTTCACCGGTCCCAGCTATCAAAAGTTATTCACCATGGTGCTGCACCATGTCATCATCAAAACATGGAAAAGCACTTGCACACTCTGTTATGGGATCGGGGTGTGGACTTAACCAGAGGCATAGTGGCAGAGGTGATTTGCTGGAATGAGTCTTTAATAAGGAAACCAGAACAAACAGAACTTGAACATAAACTATCCTGACCTAGCAGATTCAGAAGTTAACCTTAATAAGGAACTAAACATAACTTTACCAAAACACAACAGAATAAGAGTTAACATAACAGGCTAGGAGCTAACATAACATGAGTACCACAGACCAGGAGACACGGAGCATTGCATGACGCAGAGACAAAGAATTCACAACAAGGTAACTCAACAAATGCACGACCCAGAGAAACTAAAGACAAGACTATTTATAACAAAACTAATCAATCACTTCTAATTATCTGCCTCGGTTCAGGTGAGCGCTCCAGTCACCTGACCGAGGTGCACATTGGAAAATGGAGTTCAAAAGAAAACAAAATGCCGTCTCTGCGCATGGCGCCCTCTGCTGGCGTTCCGTGACATTACCCCCCAACAGCGCTCAAAGGAGGTCCAGGGCACCCCCCCCCCAAGGTTCCATGTCGGTCCCCCCCGACAGAGGCCGCAAAACCAGTCCTCTGGGCAGAATGGCTGGGCGAGCGGGACCGGATGGTCGCCGGGGCAGGGTGGCGGGGTGAGCGGTGGATTGCCGCCGGAGTCGGGTGGCGGAGCACGACCTCGTCGCCGACGAAGCAGGGTGGAGGATCCGGAGCCGAGGGAGCACGACCTCGTCGCCGACGGAGCCCTCCACTGGGCTCTCCGGAGCGGGGCTGTGTGTTGCGTGTCTCCCTGTTGAGCTTGGTGAGCTGATCCCGGAGTAGTGCCCCCAACTCCAGCAGGGTGTGCATGCGGTGGTAATCCCCTGGCAAGCCGAATACCCACAAAGCCTGCCTGCCCACTCCGGTGTCACAGTCCCAGCGCCCCCCCAAAAAAATTCACGGGGAAGCCCCTCCACTATGCCAATGTTCCGGTCGTGCATTCTGTTACGGGATCGGAGAGTGGACTTAACGAGAGGCATAGTGGCAGAGGTGATTTGCTGGAATGAGTCTTTAATGAAACCAGAACATAAACAGACGCCAAACAGAACTTGAACATAAACTATCCTGACCTAGCAGATTCAGAAGTTAACCTTAATAAGGAACTAAACATAACTTTACCAAAACTTAAACACAACAGGCTAGGAGCTAACACAACAGGCTAGGAGCTAGCATAACAGGCTAGCTAGCATAACATGAGTACCACAGACCAGGAGACACGGAGCATTGCATGACGCAGAGACAAAGAATTCACAACAAGGTAACTCATCAAATGCATGACCCGGAGAAACTAAAGACAAGACTATTTATAACAAAACTAATCAGTCACTTCTAATTATCTGCCTCGGTTCAGGTGAGCGCTCCAATCACCTGACCGAGGTGCACATTGGGAAATGGAGTTCAATAGAAAACAAAGGAAACACAAAATGGCGTCTCTGCGCATGGCGCCCTCTGCTGGCATTCTGTGACAGTATGGACATTGGACAGAGTTTTAAACTTTAAATAACATTATAAAAGATATCAACAGCAATGAGTTTAGTTAACAGTACAGAACCACCTGAATTAATCACTAAATATTTCCCCTGTGATGGTATTGTTAACCAAGGCTGGCTTAGGGAAAGCACAACAGTGAGACTCATACTGAAATAACACAAATGGCTATTGCCTCAGATCAACAGGTGATGTTGTTAGAAAGCATTGCCCATTATAAATGTATATTTTCTTAAAATTTTGCACTAATGTTTTTTCCGCTTTTAGAATTAAATATACTGTGATTTCCTCCATTTTTAAATTTTAGGATAGCCTGAGTTTTGCATATTTATTTGGGTTTAAGGTAGATGCAAAAGGGAACCCTATCTCCATTCAGAAAGAAAAAAAAACATACTTTTTAGTTCTATAAAAATTCACTGTGCTTTTCCACTGATGGTACACATTTACGTAGCTATCAATATACAAGGGATCAACCCCACATGAAAGAGCACTTTGACTTTGAAGTGTCTAAATCACAGTTACAAACACAGCAGCACAGGTGAATTATATGCGGCTGACGAACAGTAAGTTTATAGATATAAAAGAGGTCTGAAAGCTGGCACTTTGATGTGAGCTTTCAAAGCAACATGCCAGGCCATGTAGTGAATGCCTGAATTCCATCATTCATAAAAACTTCTAATGTTTTTTCATGGCAGCGTATGTCAAACATGGACTAAAGGCATCAACAAACTGAAACAGCAGTTGCAAGTCAAAAGCTCACTGACAGGGATAGACAGACAGGGATAGAGAAAGTGCAGCCTCAAAAGCTAAACCTCAATAATAAAATAATAATAATAATAATAATAATAATAATAATAATAAGCTATGGATAATGAGCTTCACAAAACTGAACTTTATGGGAAGGCTGCCACTCCAAAACATTTTGTATCAAAGTCCAATGTTTAAATATGCATACACTGGACATAAATTTTGAACTGCTGAGAAATAGAGAAAATTATGATACCTTGATTATGTAACACAGCATGCTTTCAACCTACAGTGTCTGCTGTGGCATTTATGCTATTCGGTAGACACCCTTTTGTACACTATCACTCAAAAGCTTGAACACATCTTTTAATTCCATGGTCTTTTCTGATTTTTTCTTTTTTTTTACTTTACACATTGTAAAACAATGCTGACGGCATTCAACATATGCAATAATCTTCTAAGCAGTTACGGGATAAGGGGCTTGCTCAAGGACCCAGCACAGGAAATTTAATAGCATTTTGGTAGGATATGAAATCACTGACCTACCAAGGCCCTTACCATAATAGTTGGAGAAGCTGTCCTGTGGAAATCATTGGATAAAATGTTTTTTTTTTATTGCATATGCAAATAATTAAGCAATGCCTCATGAGCAAGTGTGCAGTTGTATTGAATATCAGCACAGTCATTATTCTGTGTAGTTTATTAAAGTCTTGTTTATATTAAGTATAACTGCAGGATTGGGAGTGTGATATTGGTTTTATACAACAGTTCTGTAAACAAAACATCAATATTGAGTGACATTAAAGACACAATATTGCAAAATGTTCTGTTTATTTCTTCATCCACTAGTGGAAATACCACACTCAGTTTCTATCATGTATAACACTTTATAATCATCTGGCTGAGTAGGTAGGTGCATATTATCATCAGCTTCATCAAGCCGTTAAAGTCATTAGTTCTTTTTTAGACATAGGTCACCTTTTATGTTAAATATTCCACATTTAGCTTCACCAATCAGCCATAACATTAAAATGCAAAACATTTGAATGACAATTAAATGCAAAATATGTTTTGTGTCTAATATTGTGTTATTTCCCCATGTGCCACTCCACAAGATCTCTGGGGGATGTGCTGTGGTGTCTGGCACCAGATTGTTTGCAGTGGATCCTTTGGGTGCTGTGGGTTGCGTGGTGGGGCCTCTGTGGATTGGACTTGTTTGTCTGGCATAAGTCTTGTGTGATTGTTTGGAGGCTGGGTTGGCATTCTTGGGCTATTTGCCTGCTGGGCCTAGGTGTAACTGAATATTCCAATACTTTACTGTCATGACCAGCAATGACATTTTTCAGCAAGTTGTACTGCATTGGCTTTATTGTGGGATTGAACCAGTGAGACTAGCCTTTGCTTCTCACAGGCATAAATGAGTGTTGGGTGCCCATGATCCTGTCACCAGTTTGCAAGTTTGTAGATTTTTACATTTTAACAAGTTAATATAGGTTTCAGATGGCCCTAAAGTTTGTCTATTAATACTCCATCCAAAATACACCTCCAACCATGGATGTTTCATACCTAAATTCCGTGTGCCATTTCAGTGTCTATTCAACACTACAAAGTCATTCAATGCCAGAGAACAAGCAGAGCTAAGGGGAAGGTATCTTATTATATGAGAGGTCACGTTAAGGGAAAATATTTTAAGGCCCTGTACAAAAATGAAAAAAAAAAAAAAAAGACAAAAAGCATGGATATTTTTTTCTCATGTTGCTTATTTTGCACACACCCAGAAGAAACATTTGTATGTTCAAATTGACCTAAAATAAAATTTTCCATAATAGCTCACCTTCAATATTTTTTACTGCATTGGTAAAGCATACCAATATGTTTGACTAGGTACACATGCACTACTCATGACATTCTACAATATATCAAGGGACCTGTAAATTATGAGGCCTGGAAAATTTTCAGACATTTTTTGTGTTTGCTTTTTCTCAAGAGTCCAATGAAAAAGTCTTCATTGCATTTACACTAGCAGCTTTCAAATAATTCTTTTTAGGTAGTTTGTATATCAGAATGTGAAATGGCAGGGATGAGGGTCAGCACCTCCAAATCTAAAGCCACAGTTCTCAGGCGGAAAAGTCAAAGTGGATTGTCTACTTCCACCAAGATTCAAAGTGAGATTCTGCCTCAAGTGGAAAAGTTTAGGTACCTTGGTCAGGAGTTAAGGTAAACTAGAGCAAGAGATGGACAGACATATCAGTGCTGCTGCAGCAGTGATGCATACATTGTACCTGCATCTGCATTATGCATCTGTTGAGAGAGCTCAGTCAAAAGTTCAAGCTTTTGATTTACTGGTCAGTCGAGTTCATGATAAAAATAGTGAGCTCAGACATCTGGATGGAGCTCAAAGTAGAGCTGTAGCTCTTCCAATTCAAAGGAGCCAGCTGAGGTGGTTCAGGCATCTGATAAGGATGCCTCCGGGACCCCTACTTAGGGAGGTGTTTAAGACATGGCTGATGGGGAAAAGGCCCATGACTAGATGGAGAGATTATAGCTCTAGTCTGGCCCTGAGTATCCTTGTGTATGTGCTGGAGGAGGTGGCAAAGGAGCGGGAAGTCTGGGCATCTCTGTTCAAAATGCTGCAATTGTGACCTGAACCCAGATAATCAGTAGAAAATGGATGGATGGATGCATGGAATAATCTTTTTGAAAAATTCTGTTATAGAAGATTATAAAATAGATGACAACTGCTGTCCATCAGAGAGCTGAAATTTGTCATTCTTGAATTAGGTAATATCCTGTCATAAGCCACTTATGACTAGTATTATAGCATTCAAAAAAATACCAATCATGGTCTGGAGCAAAAGGTATCCCCTCTTTTATTTAGTCCTTTATACTGTATGAACGTTTTATGTTTCCATTATTTTGTCCACCAGTTGTTGGTATCAATCTACTGGCATCCAGGTGCACAATAATGTGATGGGATAAAGCTGAGATGTGATACACATGGGTAACATTTGCTCTACTGTGTGACATTTCAGGAAGCTCCTGTGTGAGGTGTCATAGAAGTTGGTTTTCAAAGATTTTCTGAGGTGAAAAGCTCAGCAATTAATTGGCATTGCATAAGCTGTCAGAATAAAGCTGCTTTGTGCCTGTCTGCAAAAATCCCCTCTGGTTTCTTATTATGACCAGTGAAAAGTGGTAAATTAACTGAGTTGCTGATGCCTGTGAGCCTACGCATGTTTTAAGGGAAGCTCTGCGTCCTTATCCCCACAGAAAACTAGTCAAAGCAGAAATGAGCTTAGAAGACTTTAAACACAGCCTACTCTTCAAATTGAAAATTTATCATGAAATAATGAATTAAAATTTATCAACATACTGGTACTCAGATAGTTGATGATGGGGACAAAATAATGAAGTCTTTTTTATATACAGTAATTTATTGCAACCTTGGAGCATAAAATAAATTGCAATTCAAAATTCAATGTCAAAGTTCAAGTTTCTACACTGTAATTGGTAAAACAGTATATCAATCTACGGCTGACTGCAGTTGTTTGCTTTACCATTTCATGAGGAAGTCACTAAGATAAGCAACAGTATCCTGTAGGATTATCTAATTGCTTCAGATCATATGCTTTAATAAAGGTTTATATTGCAATGTGCCAAGCTTATTTAACTGCTAACTTAAGTAGCTGAGTCTAGCAACACATTCTTCTTACCAATTACCAAATCACAAGTTTCAGCATTTCATCACTTAGAGACTCCTCAGGATGACTAAGTGGTTGGAAGTAGGACCAGCCTTGGTACATGGTCTTCTCCTGTTGGTACAACTACATCACTCTGTCTCCACTCTGTCAAATTATACCAAATAAAAGAAAGACTCATGAGAGGGAAATATCTAAAAGTGTTAATACAGTATGGATGAGTGCGTATCATGGTTTGCAAAAGTAGAAAACTAATTCTATTATTGGGGTTGACTTTGACTAAAATGGACAAATAGAGAACCAAAAAAAAAAAAAAATGTTTTAAAATAAATGAATAAAGTAATAAATGTGCATTCCACCTCCTTCTCCATAATAATAATTTTAAAAAAATCAGGAGTAAAGTTTCACCATTTTTGAAAGACTTAAATCAGTGTGCAATTGTATGAAAGCAGTGAAATGCCTTGTTGTCCTGTGTTTACAAACCAGGCTGTAGATATGCACAGTTGGTGGGAATAAAAAAAGGGAAAACACATGCAAGGATTTTGAAGATTGCATTTACTGAATCGAATCATTTTATGTCAAAACACAATTCAGTCAGCATAGGGAACTGTGGTGCCAAATGTGCAAAGAGAGATTTTAAAAATGCTTGCTAGAAATTGTAAAAACTAACAATGTACAATGTTGAATATACTACCACTATACTTGAAAGTACTTCCATTATGTTTTATCTTAGGATTCACTGAAGGCACCCTAATTTATAATTTAGAAATTGATTGGCAATAGTCATGAAAAGCGTTATTATGTTTTCAAAAACAATTAAACAAAACAGCCACATTGGAGATTCTGCAAGTGTTCTTTGGTGGGAATGAGGAAAGCTCAATAAGTTAATCAACTATGCTCATTCTAACATATCGTTCCCTGTCATGGTTTAGACAATGCGTGTTGAATCTTAACTTCAGAAAGCCGGTACGGCTGTGGTTGGAAAAAGCTGGCAACCACAATGAACCTTTGAGGGTAAGATGCATGTGATTTAATGAAATTTATTATTGCAATTTATTTGCATAGTGCTTTTAACAATGGACATTGTGTCAAAGCAGCTTTACAGAAAAACATTACATATATACACATTTTAATACATTATAAAAAGATTTAGAATTACAATGTAAAAAAAAATAGAAAAGCAGGAATTATGCGATTTAAAGAAAAGTAAACAAGCTAAACAATTCTTGGTCTTCTTATTCTGATGCTTGATCAATGCTCTGCACACAGCTCCTCTTGCAACTGTTGTTGTAGTTCTGAACGGTTTAAAATTGTTAAAAGCGCTATACAAATAAAATTGAATTGAATTGAATAGTATTGCCAATTCAGCACTGGTGTTGTGGGAAGCTGAGCGAAGCATGATGGCTAGGAGGGGATCTCTAATTCAGCCTGGCTGGGATTAATTTTCCCTTCATCATTCTGCAGCCAATGGGCTTCTATAAAAGGTTGCTGCGACCAAACCTGTGCAACTGGATTTTTTCTATCTGTGATGCTGATGTTTGTTAACTTTTGTTCCTCTTGTACTCGGACAACCCCTTTAGAGAACATCATCCGCCACCGGACCAGGAACAGCATGGACTGATTATAGTCATGCTGCTTCTGCTGCTATTCATGAGCCCTGAATAGCACATAAACCTCACCACCCCACACTGATGCTGGTGGACATCACCAGGTCTTCCACACCATCAAGTTTAAGTTATGATCTTTCCAGTTTTAAGTAAACAGAACTATGAGTTTTTGAGTTTGTTGTTCATATTAATCGTTCTTTACTTGCATTATTGAGTAGCCTAAATACTCTATAATTTTTTTTTAGTTGTTGAAAATCAAATAAATTGTTGTCGGTCCTTCAGCTGCTTCCGGAAATGGGTCGCTACAGCAGACAATCCAGTCCACAAACAAGCTTGGTACAGGTTTTACGCCAGATGCCTTTCCTGACACAACCTTCCAATTTTATCTGGGCTTGGGACAGACACTTAATCCAGTTGTTGGGAATCGAACCCGGGCCTTTCGCATGGCAGGCGAAACACCTACTACTGAGCCACCCTTGCCCTATTGCTCTCATGATGTCAGGCACAAAATCACTAGTCTGAACATTTTTAAGTTGGTGGAACTTAAGTACTTACAGATACTTAAAATATCAAATTTGTTCAGGTCATTTCTACAAACTCATAAATACCAAAAAGTTCTAAATACACATCAAGGTCTATTAATTTGAACTAATGGTAATTATTTAAGTTAACAGTACTCAATATGTTTAATTACTTTGAGCATTAGAGTTTACAGTGTAGAACACCTGTGCACCTCATCACCACTGCACTACAACTCTCCTCCACAGGGAAGCCGCAGACCACCCTGCCACATCTGATACTTTTAGTGTTGGTTATTAAATAGAACTGACTTTGCACCACCAATTAGTATGATCTGTACCTGCCTTGGTAGAAATGCCATAGAGCCCACACTGAAGAACAAGAGTAGGATACTAACATTTTTTCAAATGTACAGGGTGTGCATGAACACTAAACTTTTGTTTTAAACACTCATGCAAACAATTTACACATGACTCCCTTAATTTCCAGCTTGATAAATAAGGCCAATTATATTTATCCTGGATACTCAATATGAATAATTGTACCTAAAATCAGCAAAGGAGGCACAAGGAAGGTATATTATAGCAAAAAACTTTGTGATGAGATGCTAGCAGTTCAAATAACATTTGTTCACAGATAAAATCTTAAGGTTTTGCAACAAGTACTCTAGACTGAGAAAGAAAGCCATCCGGAGTGTCAACAACCAAAGGCAGGGAGCAGCTCAGGGAGTTTAACTAAGAGTTTATAAAAAGGGGTGGCATGCTTTCTTCCTTTATATTCAGGGGAATAAGATTCCAGTGTTAAAGGCACACAGCAACAATGGATACATTGGAGCTGTCATGTATGTCCAGTAAAAAAGTGCTAATATTAAGATAAGATGAATTTCTTTACTTTATAGACATGATTCTTGGAAAATTACAATGAATTATACAGTATGGTGACATGAAACACACTGTGTTGAAAAAAATGCATTGTGACTTACATGAAACATGAAGTTGTCAAAGCGTTTATAAATACCAAGAACACACAAATAAAAATCCACAATTCCTACTTAACTTTTCCTTATATCTCCTGAAGCTGCTGGAACTGAATAATCACAATTTTAAGGTTTAAAGCAGTGAATTGCAAATGTCTGCAATATAATATTTAAAGCAAAAGGTTTTTTTTCGTCACATTTCAACCAATGCTCATTTAAAAGAATCTGAAAAGCAATAGAGGTGGAGTCTTTTGTAGTGAAGAATCCATTAGCAAGTCTTCCCTTTCTCCCGAGCTCTGCACTTCTCATTCTCCTCATAGCAAACTGACTCCCTAGCAACCCGTTGCCATTAGATACTGCTGGGCTCAGTCGCCATGGCAGCAGAGTCTACTCATTTCCTTTCCTTCACACAGTAAACAATTTCACTCTCTATTATGACATGAAAAATATACTGCATGTGGAAGAGAAAGCAGAAAATATACATAAGATCATGAGGGAATGCAGTCTATACAGCCTTTATTTTACTCTCTCTCTCTCTCTCTCTCTCTCTCTTCCAATCTCTCCCTTTCTATCTCTTTGTGTGTGTCTGTGTGTTTACAACAGGTATCTGTGGCTAGAATTTCTGTCCTCTGTTCCTGCGTTGTGTTGGTGATTACATCCTAGTCAGATAAGCTTGTTTGGGAACCTTTCAGATTAAGTCATACAGGTCAAAGGATGAAACCATGGATAGACATGCAAACACATCAGTGTACATTCTGAAAAAGTAGCCAGTATATATATATATATATATATATATATATATATATATATTGCACATTAGAATGCATTTAAAAAAATTAATGAAGGCCATCTGTATAATGAGCTATAAATGCATACATTATACATTGTTATATCAGACAGCAGTCGGAGCAGTGATGAAAGATTATTTTTAATTTAATCATTTAAGGCACAATCTACCTTTTAAACACTTTTTTCGTATTAATGACATTGTCATAAAAGCCCTTTATGACCGTTCCACTTAAAAAGATTAAAATACTATGGTAATAATAGGAGACAATTATACCTTATATCTTTAAATTCCCAATCTGCTTTACTTTTGCAATAAACTCTAGCAAATTTACTTAAGTGTCCCTAACCTGAATATCTCTGATTATATATCTGACTATTAGCTTTCAATCAGAAGTGGAATCGTAAGTCACTAGATTGAGATTAAAGCATATTGTTGCTGTGGCTTAGACAGAATTTGAGTTTGACACCCATGCTTTAATGTGTAGTGCATGTTTATAAAAAACGATGAGAATCTGCATTATAACACATTACAGTTAGTGCCAACCAAGTGATCTGATTAAACCAAAGAAATTCCATGAATGGTAATAATAGAGCATAACAGTGCTGAAACGTTTAACTACACGTTTAGCTGCTGAGAATTAAGCTTGTCATGCAAAATTCATAAATTTAGAACAAAATCAAGTAACAAAGTAAAAAATATCTCCTAATAACCAAATAAGAAAAAAATATTTTAACTTCAAGTTCCAAATTCTGGTAATAATACAAATATACAAAAACTAACGAAAAGGAAAATATTTTTACAATTATTACTGATATTTGTGAACATAGTGAAACAGGGATGTAGATGATGTTTTTAAGTGAGAGGAGTTGTGACTTGACATCTCAAGTCAGCTGTTATGCAATTGTAAATAACACATTAAGTGTAACTGATGGCATTGCACAGCATTAAACCAGTGTAGTGGCAACAGAGTTTGCCATGCATAAGTATGAGTCTGCCAAAATAATACATACCCTGAAGTTGTGATGTCAAAAATGTGTATCGCTAATTCTCAGAGGTAAAAAGAAATCAGAGTTGCTAATGTGGTATTAAAGTAATTTTGCATTGCTTTCATTTGTTACATACACTATTAAAATACCCAGTGATGAATATATGCTAAAAGGTAATTCAACACTGGGGATTCTGCTGTACACATACAGTACAGTAAGACAAATAACATGTAGACTGCAGTATGCGTTGAGAACAAGTAGAACTCTTCATTCAGCTTGGTAAACAGCCCCCAGTGTTTTCTGACCACATGGAGGGCACTACAGCACAGATGGACAGTGGGGGATGTAAGAAATATGCCTAGATTTACACTCCCTTTCTGGACTAATCTTGGATTTCCCTAAGCTAACTCATGTCATTAGATGTTATTAGTCACAGATCTGTCTCAGCTGAGGGCAAAAGAACAGTTCCACCAACAAAAAGCAGTTAAAGTAGCAATCCAAAATGGTCACCATACAAGTGTCTTCTGTGTCCTCTTTCCTTATTTCCCCACCTGCCTCTCCCGACCACCTGTCTGCCATTGGCTAAACACAGAGTCTGAAACAAAATCAATGTTTTCTTTCTTCAGTACATTAAAGAACAGGGAAGATTCATAGATTCTCTATACAATAGTGAATACCAGACAGCTGTACCTTACACCATAAAACATTATGCCCAATATTGTGTATTCATAATGTTTTGTGCCGCCAGGGCACCTAAGCAAGACCTTTAAAGATGTGAAGTGGTGTCTGGCACCAGGGCATCCTTTGGGTACTGTGGGTTCCAGGATAGGACCCCTCATGAATTGAACTTGGCCGATGCATCCCATGGGTGTTCAATCGGATCGGGAAGTGGGGAGTTTGGAATCCGGGTCGGTAACTTTGTGCTCTTTGCCAGGTTGCCTGCAAGCCGTGACAGGCTGTACACTGCGCCTTCCATGCACTGGAGTTCTAATGCCTTTCTATCATGGCTAACATTGACTTTTTGCAGATTTGTACTGCATTGCCTTTTCTGTGGGATCAGACTAGAGCGTCTAGCTTTTTCTCCCCCAAGTATGAATGAGCCTTGGGTGCCGATGATACTGTCACTTTTTTTTTATTTGTATATAATTTATGTATATAATTAATAGTAATGTGTTTCATATAATTAATGGTAATGTGTATTCTCTGTTTACAATGTTAATACTGTAGTTAGAAATGAAAGTTTCTCTTTAATTACACACAAGTCAACAATGTTTACACCCCACTGAAATATATCATATTATTATAAACATATCATATAATGCAAAGTAGAAGTGTAGTAGTATGCAAAAGTCATGGTTTGTTACATACCTTGGTTTTGAGAGCATGGGTGGGTATGTTTTGGTTCAACTAACAACCTGAACGTCCAGTTTCCTACTTCATCTGCAAAATGCCCCAAAGTCAGAAATTATTTATCCCCACCTGGAATTTTGCACTTAGCATGCAGGCTGAGTTATATTTTAAATGTTATTTATCTGATTTTTGAAAACTGTACCAATTCCATATCTGTGAAATGATATTTAAATCTTATGCTCCAGGTCCTCAGCAGTGTGCTACCTGTTCTATTAATTTGAATTAATTCAAATTAATGGAGAAAATCCCATAGTTCTAGTTAAAGCTAGACTGTATTCACTTGGATCATGACATGCACTAAACCTAACAGCCCGTACCAAATGGAACAAATTTGAATTTGAGTACTACAGTATTACACCCTGTCAACTATCTAGACAGTTTGCACATACTGTCAGTTTAAACTATTAGACTTGATTATTTGAGTCTTTGTGGGTAGGTACACATAAAAGGATGGAAACCCAATGCTAAAAAAGAAAAATAAACCACAACTCTCTCATTGTGCAAGCTGTAGATGCAACCAAGATGGATCTTGCCTGAGATTTCATTGCTGACGAAGACACAGGGGAGATATGTAACTCAACATGTCTCTCTTGTAATTCCGCTTTAATTGGATTGGTTCTCTGAGCTTGCCAGAAAACAACTCCTCTGGCTCCTAGCCACACTCATCAAACCTTTGACTACTCACCTCAAATGCACATCTGGGGATCCCCTAACAGGACACAACTGAACAATGTAGCAATCATCTATCAGTCTGTTAATGTTCCCAAATGCCCCTTTTCATTTTTGTCTCATGCTTTCCCCTCCTCAATTGGACATTTTGGTGCTGATTTGACAACTCGCATAGCTTGTCTTGCTCCCCCATTTACAGGTGAATTACAGGAAAATAAATGAGCAACAGATAATCAGTGGCCTTACTTGCACACAGGCCATGAATGAGGTCATTTTATTCAAAGGTTGTCATCGATGAGAAACCTGTGAACGCTATTTTAATGAAATGGTTGTGTTATATACGCATTAAACAAGTACTCCCTGGTTGATTGCAAAGTGAAAGAAGGTAATGAGCTGTAATGGCATCAGTGCCCCTGAGATGATGACAAAGAGCTTCTGATCTTTCTCGATTGTGGTTTCATGCTGTTCTGTTAGAAATCATCTCTTCAATACCTCTTCCAGTCTTTCAGCTCTCATCTTTTCATACTTAAGATCTTAAAATGTCTGTTTTTACCTTCCTTGGAGGCATGTCTTACTATATCTCTTGCATATAAATACCAGCGCATTCCACTCAAATCACATTATCAGAGTATGTTAAAGAATTAATGTACACATAAGAAGTATATATAGTGAGAAATCACAAATTGCACTGATACGTGAAATTAGAACATGATTATAAAAAAATAACACAACACTTGGTTTTGGCCTAGTAATCTGATTGGACAAGAAGCATCCCATAAGTGGTGTTAACAGAGCACAACAGCACTGGGCCATTTAACTATATGTATCACTCCATGTTCTAACAGTTGTTAATTCTACTAATTTTCGATCTCCAGCACAGGTGATAGCAGGTTGGTATGGCCTGTAATACTGGTAAGAAGGGAGCGCAGCTCAAGTCTAGTCGAAACATGTCATGGAAGCACTTTCAGCAAGAAAACAAATCTGATAACATTGTCATCAACACTTCATTTACTGAGTAATTATGTCTCCTTAGTCATTCCAAATTGCCTCTGAACCATCTGTGTTGTTTTATTTAAGACTAACACAAGCTACAAAGCTAACTAGTTTCTAACACAAGGCTGAATACCAAATCCCTCTCTTATGCCTCATCAAGGGCACTACTTGGAGTGTGAAGAAGTGCCGTGCTAATATTAAAGCACAACAACAGTCCATCTTGAATGATAAATGCATACTTTTAAGACAAGAAGTGTTTCTATAGTAACAGGTTCTTGTATGGTGAACTTTCTATATAAACTACACCTTATGATAAACATTCAAAAAATATTTGTGGTTATTATTTTTTTTTTAAAGGGGCTGTTGTTGACATGGTGACATTTTCTGTAAGGAGGCATTAGATATCTCCAGTTTCAGCACTTTGCACCCATCTTCAAGATATCTGCTAAGGTAGAGTCACAAGGACAGAACACTTTTCCACCTTCTCTACAAAACAAACAAGCTGAGGCTTATATTTTGTAAGTGATAATAGGAACTAACTTGACCCATGGCTGTTAAACAACACTGTGTATAACTATAAGCTTGTGGTTATAATAATAATAATAATAATAATAATAATAATGTGAAATAATCTTTTCATTAGTATGCATCACACCACCTGGCCCCATTAAGGTATATACCAAACACGGCAAGGATGATTTGATGAGGATCTCTCTCATCTTTTTGCTCATTAAAGAACTTAATTTAGAAGTAAAACTAGTCTCTTCAATTTACTGCCTGGGTCGATGTTTTCAGAAGTTCACTTGAACTTATTCACATTTGAAAAAGCAGCAAATCACTATGCACCACTAACAAGCAAGAGTCTTTTCTATTGGAAGAAAAGACATAATTAGTTGTGTCTGGAACACAAAATGCCAACACAGGCAGTGGGGAAATAAATTGCTCAGCTGAAAAGGAAATGGAGAAAACTTATTTGCTCTTTTTCGAAAAAAAGAAAAAGAAAGAAATGATTCCCTGGTGTTACCATGGCAGCATGTCCTGGCAACTCCATGTCGCCCTGCTCCCTCTCGGCCTCTTCTTTTCAGCCTTCAGAACTGGTCTGGAGATGATGCTGTCCTGAATGAATAAGTCAAATGAAATCACTAGGCACAATGGAAGCAAATTATCCTGTTTTTTTTCTGTGACAGAATAACTAGAGGTCCATATCTGGTCCATGAGTATCAGACCTCACAATGAAAACATAATCCCACAATTCAGTGAAACAGAGAAGAGAATGTGGTTTTTATTTGTCATGTCATCTCCTTGCAGCTGTCACCTCTGGCTTGCTCATTAGGGATTAAATCTTACACCTGGATTTTGTAAAGCTGCTTAGTGACAATGGCTATTATTAAAAGTGCTATGGAAATAATAAAACAGAATTGAAAAGCTGACACGAGTGGCAGAAGGCTCTGCTAGTACTATGTGCACTGTTAAACTGATTAACACTAACTGCAAAACCAGACAATTTTTGTAATCTAAGTTATGTTTAGACTTGCCAACTAGACATTTACCTGAGGTTAAGTGAATGGACATGTGAAGTACCAAATAAGACAGTACAGAGTAAAAAAAAAAAAAACACTGGCATGTTTTAAAAACAAAGCACTAAACACTTGTCCTTGTCTAGCATACTGTAGTGCACATGATGGGAGGCAGTCTACAAGTAGTCAACTGCAAAATGTAATTACAACAATACCGCAGATCAAAAGAAGCATGCGTACAACCATGTTTCATTAATATCTCTTTATTCTGACTTGCACTAATAATTATATGATGACCACGATGACCACGGTGGTGGGCCTAATTAGAGGTAACGCTGAGACGGCTTACATGGAGGATCAAGCAACTAGAAACTTGGTGTAAAGACAACAACCTGGAACTCAACGCCAAGAGGACAAAGTAGGTCTTTGGGGATTTCAGACAAGCTGGCAAACACACACGCTCCCATTCACATAAACGGAACCGTGTACCCAGCTTTAAGTTCCTTTGAGTCAACATCTCTGAGGACCTCACATGGTCTTTGAAGTCTTCTTTCCTGCTTAGGAAGGCACATCAGCATCTGTATGTTCTGTGACGTCCCATCTGTGCTCTACGTAGGATACTGGAGAACTTTGACCGCTGTGCCATTGAGAGCATCCTCAGAAACTGCATTTCAGTGTGGTACAGCAACTGCACTGCTCAGGACTGTAAAACGAATCATTGGCACCCAGCTACTCACCTTGGAGAACATTTACAAGAATCGCTGTCTGCAAAGGGCAAGAGACCTTATCAAAGATTCCTCTCACCCCAATCATGGACTATTCACTCTTCTTCCATCGGGTAGGCGCTACTGGTGACTCCGAGCATGTGCCAATAGACTAAAAAATTGCTTTTTTCTGTGGCTGTTACCGTACTAAACAGCTGATTATGGAGTGTTAACTAATACACTAATACACTGTCACTTTCTGTTTATATTGCACTGCTTCATCCACTATACATCTTTGCATCATTCATAACCTATGCTTATCATTGCACTACCGTATACATATTATTATGCTGTTATGCTATTATCTTCGAGACACGTCTACCTACTGCACAATGTTTGCACAGTTATACTGTATTATACTGTATACTTACTATAGATATGTATATATGTATACCATATCTTTATTACCTACTGCACCTTCTGTGTGTAATAGGACATTCAGTGCAAAATGTTGCAGTTATTCTGTACTGTATATTACTATGCAGTATACAGTATATACCATATCTTTATTACCTACCACACCTTGTGTATGTTACAGCACATTCACTGCACAATGTTGCATGGTTATACTGCATATTACTATATAACTTTATTACTTACTGTATCTTATGTTTGTTATAACACATTGTTATTTATTGTAACAGGCCACTTATGCATTTCTGGTTAAATGCTAACTGCATTTAATTGGCTCTGTATATGTACTTTGCACAATGATAATAAAGTTAAATCTAATCTACAGCCGAGATTAGATTCAATAAAAGATTAAAGTGCTTGCACCAGAGCAGATGATTATTCTGTATATTTGAGCATCATAATAAATCACCCACCCACTTACTCATTCGTCCATCCACCTTCTGTATCTCTACCCTCTGTAGGGTCATGGCAGAGCAGTAGCGTATACCGAAGAACTGTGAGGACAAGGTGGGGGACAGCGTGGATGAGGTGCTAGCTCATTGCACATAAACTCACACACCCAATATACCCATATACTATAAGCAATTTGGAAGAGTCAGTCAGCCATGTCTTTTGTCAGAAAATATACTGCAGTCACAGCCTAATCGCAGATGTGACATTTATTTAAACTAAACAAAAATCAAGGCAGGAACTGGAAATAGAATAACAACAGACTGACAACAGTAAACTAAACAGATCGGTTGCAAGACAAGAAACTACCTGAAATCAAAGCTATATACAGTATGTACACAGACTGAGGCTCAACTGAGTACATGTAGAAACAATTGAGATCACATGGCTATGGTGAGGTACATGTTGGTAATTGAAGTTCAGAGGCCGAGTTCAACATAAAAGTCCAGACACAAAACACGAATCATGAAGAGTCCATGGGTGCAAGGCACCCTCCAGAGGTTATCCCCTTTCATAACTACCCCAAGAATGTGCTACTCTGGAGCACCAACAGTAGTCCAGGACATCCTCAAAAAACTTTGTTTGGCTTTACAACACAGAGGCTGTGGTACTGAGTATTGAGGCAGGATGAGGCTTGGCATGGGGGCTACGGTAAGAACAGGCATGAACGAAGGGTCAGAACAGG
>JAQMYJ010000016.1:14903460-14914528 GCA_030014305.1 Clarias laeviceps | reverse complement strand
CAGAACAGGAACATGGCAGGGGGATTGATCTGCGGCTTGGCCCTGGGACGGAGCTGGGGCTTGGCTTGAGAATGGAGATACAGTATGGCATAAGACGAGATTGAAGCTGGGGCATGACACATGGACAGAGCTGGCACTTGGTATGGGGGTCCTCAATTCTGGGCAGTAAGGCAAGCACTAAGTCCTCTTATTTGGCAAAAGAGTGAACACAATGTTGTTGATTCCGAGCGATAGCACAAACACTTCATAACCAGGCAGATGACAAACACGATGTTGAACATGGATGGCAGAAAGTATGGCTTGTCGCTGGATGTCAAGGCAACTGCCTGTAAAGTCCAATAGCCCTGCAATGATTATATCTGCAAACACAAGGAGTCCATGGGTGCCTTCCAGGAGTTATCCCTAACATCTTTGAACTGTGTGAGAAAACCAGAGTACCAGAAGGAAACCGACAAAATACAGGGATTTTTTTGCAAGGTGCAAACTCCCAACTATGAAGGCAGGGGTGCAATAAAGGGTGGATGATTGAGGATGATTCCAAGGGCACTTGGGTGACTGTGGCCTCTAAATTGCTATAGCAATTATAAAAGTGTTGCCATGGACAAGGTTATGGGCCTAATAAATTAGGCTTTCAAGGGGCCAAGAATCTTTAGCGGCACCACTGGCTGAAGGTGTGAGGTGACATTGCTAACCACTTGGCCACCATGCTGCCCACATTAGATCAGTGAAATGGAAAAACAACATCATCAACAACAAGTAAAATGAGTTTTTGATCTGTTGATCTGTAGTTCATTATTTTTGTCTTTCTCATTTTCTTATGTTAAATTGTATATTACATTTGCAAAGAACTCCATGACTGAGGTTGCAGACCTTTCAGTGGGGGCCAAACACCTAGACAAATGGGAATCAGCACCCCTGCAGTTCCTCAAAGGGAGAATGGATAGAAAAACTGATAGAAACAGACTGAGACATGAGAGAGGCAAAGAGACAGCAAGGGGGATATGGCAAGATATTGCATGCACCACAGGCTGAAGTGAATGAAGGACAAGATAGTGAAAGAGAACAAACCTTTCAGATGGAAATGAGAGCAGAGCGCAGAAATGAAGGCTGGGCACAGATTGAGAATCATCACCATGGCAATCTGCATTGGAACAGAGGAAGAGAGCCACAAAGAATGCCTACTGGCCAATTTTATACCTTCACGAATCTTTATTATAAAGATAAGCATAAGATTTTATTTTGGGACATATGTAGGTTTGCAGCCACAGGTTACAAGCATTTTCAATATGAATATTCTGAATACCCTAAAAAAGTATTACTGTAACTTTGTACATGGAGCTTTTAAAAATGTTTTGATGTCTTCTCCTCTTGTGCACATTTCATTTTGCTTGTTGCAATGTTTATTAGCTCACTGATCAAGTAAAAGCAAGCTGTCAGTTTGAGGTACACCAAAAATTATTCACCTCTCATTTTGTGAAATCAAGCATTGAAAGCGAATGAGGTCCTTACCCAGTTTGAATAGAAGCTACAGTATGTGATTCAGTTGCACATAGCTCTCTCTCTCTCTTACACACACACACACACACACACACACACACACACCAGCTCTCATCATGCTCAGTGACCCTGAAAAGAAATCAATATGCTTTCTTGTCATGCCACAGAAGTCATCTCTCTAGCTACTGTTTTTCTCATTTTCTTTCTTGACACATTTCATGTGCTTTCATGGCGCAAGGAAATTAAAAAGCTGCAGATTTACCAAAGGTAAATAAGTTTGATGGTAACCTATATAAACTTTTTTGCTTAGAGGATTGCATCATACCGTACCACTGAGCATTATCGCAAAATGAAAGTCTGTTTCATTACATATCATACAGTCCATTTGAATTTTCTTGGATACTTTGGTTAAAATTAAAATTTTTTAAAGACATTTTATACAGTATATACCTGTTTGTCTTTATTCAGGTAAATCTAAACACTTGCTATCAGAACCTTATTATTTTAATAAAGCGATGTCCAAATATAGGAATAAATAAATGAACAAATAAACTTTAGTTAATTACTCAGTCACACTCACTATCATAATAAATTTTTTTTGTTTCATTTACTTTCCCTAAAATCCACTACTGAAGACCAGACAGATTTCCCACCTTTTACAAGAGACATCCATTTTCTGTAATGCACATGTAATCAACAGTGGCATTCACATGCTTAATATGTCAAAGTGACCCAATTTCCACCAATTACAGAGCCATGTGTACCTCGCTCTGTTCTCATGCATTCAAACCTCCAGGTTCACCACAGCCACTTATGAGAGTGACATCAAGTAAACAGGAGGTTGTGCATTGTTTTTCTTTATAAAACTGCCAACATTGGCACACGCATGGCTGAAAGCATAAACACTGCACACAAAGGAGATCCCAAGGGCTGGCATACCCAGCCTGCAAACAAGCAAGCCTGAGAGAGCGAGTAAGCGGGAGAGAGAGAGAGCGAGAGAGAGAGAGAGAACAAAGTGAATGCTGTTGCCAGTGAGAGGAACACATTTGGGAAGGCTGCCAGTCAAGGTGAGGTGAAGTGAGATTTTTTCAGTCTCTGTAGATGTGAATCGAGCAGATTGCTGAGATAACACTACAACTGATTTGATGTGTTATTGGGCAGTTGGCCAAAGAGTAGAATGGGAAAAGCATCTGCTATGTTGCATGTATTATATAAGAAAATTAAATTTGTCCCAGTTTTTGCTTTTATTTGGCCGCAATTTGTCTTCTCTCTAATAAACATTTACATTAAAAGTCTAGTGGTTTTAAAGATTAGTTAATTAATATAACACTAATTCAATTCAATTCAATTTTATTTATATGGCACTTTTAACAATGGTCATTGTCTCAAATCAGCTTCACAAAATGAAAAGAAAAAGTGTTTAGATAATAATGAGATTGTCCCTGATGAGCAAGCCGAGGGTGACGGTGGCAAGGGAAAACTCCCTGAGATGGCAATAGGAAGAAACCTTGAGAGGAACCAGACTCATTTGGGTGATTAATTACTGTATAAGCATTCTTTTTCACTGTGTAGAGATGCATTTGTCACAAAAAGTGTGATTATACTTATATTTTATACTAGCGTTAGTACCCGTTGTTGACGGTTCAAAGGTTTGTAGAAATAGTTTTTAAAAGGTTAAAGCTAAAAATAAGCTGATCAGCTTTAATGTAATCAGTGATATTATTATTTCGTGTTGAGGCCCGTGTACATGTGTGCTTGTCATTCTGTACAGCAGAACTCTCTGCCTATCTTTTTTTAAGGTTGTTTTGTAAGGGCGAGTATCTTATGCTTTTTTTACGCTAAGTTGTACTTCTTTCAAAGTCAGCCAAATACACTCCCTGTTCGGTAATTGGAGAGTGAATCACAGATGAGAAATCGAAAAAGTAGATTAGATAAAGATTAAGTTTTATCTTAAAATGACTTCCGCATGTTACATTTCACTTATACCACTTGAGCACTGTTATTTCAGTGGTTAAAATATTAATTAATCCCAGTAAAAATACTCAGTTTAGCTTTTCTAATTAATATCTATTGGTGCAGGTGTTTGTTTACGTTGAGCAAATACATTATTATAAGCTTTTTTTAAAGTGCATTATTATACCCACCATATACAGTATAGCTGTTCATTACATCGCTTGTACTCAGCATTTTTATGTCACTTGTGGTGCAGGTTAAACTTATGTTAGTTTTGCCAGTTACATTAAATTCTGTCCAGCAGTTTATTTAAGACGTGTCCACAGTTTGACACATGAGCACTATGCGGTCATAACTTGCGGTTTATAATCTGGCACTTAACTGCTCATAACTTTCCTTATACTTAACATTTTGATTTCATTTATGGTGCAGGTTTAACTTCAGGCAAATACCAGAGGACTGGCAAAGATTAATTAAATTCTGTCCAGGAGAATATACAATAGATAAAGATATCATTGAAAGAGCGAGTTCTGACAAATGTACAGACAAAACCTTTCCTTTATTCATATAGATATTTAAACTAGATGATTTCTACAGTTCTCTACAAAATAAAATAAATGAATTAATGAATTAAAAGTGTTAAATAAAGTATTTATTGGTATTTAAGTATTTAAAGTATGGAGTAAAACAATGTATTTTGTATCATATCTATTAATTAGTTATGATATTATCAGGGCTGTAGTGGAGGCTAAACTAACATAAATGGCATTTACACCCCTCCTGAATTTCTGAAATCCCATTCACCCACCTCCATTAACACAGCTTTAAAATTTGAAAGTTAGAACGGCCTCTCAACAACTCTGGTTATTCATATTGTCTGCAGATCAAACCATACTGTATTCTATACTGCATTTACATTAACTCAATTGTTCACCCAAGCACATCCAAGCACATCTCTTATATCAGCCAGTTAATCAGTTGAAGTTTGCCAACATGAATATATGATGATTTCTTTAGTGATGCGATTCATAGTTAACTTTCTTCTCATTGAAGTGCATGATGGATTGTTCAGTTCTTTGAATGATATTAAAAAAAATTCCTTATTGTAATTTTTTTACTCTTAACCTATATTTTTATTCCTTTCATGCTGTTTAACAATGACTTTCATTTTCAAATTCTTAATTTTTTTCCAAGTCATATTCCTATTGTTTCCAGGTATGTCATAGTCTGATTTACCTTGATCACATATTTTACTCAATATCTATATTGCATTTATAGCACTATGGTTTGGTAATAACTTAACCTCAGTTTACTGTGTGTGTGTAGATTATGTGCAAGTCCCTGTATCTTCATGGTTTTCCTCCAGGATCTCAGATTTCTCCTACAACCTTGCTAGTTTTTTTTTTTTTTTTTAGAACTATGGTGCATGCATAGTGTCTAAGCATGGTGTCTTATGATGGACTGGTGGTCCAATCCAGGATGCACTCCCTCCTTTCACTTAGTTTTCCTGTGGCTCTGGGTCAACCCCGATGCTTAGCAGGATACATTGGTTTCATGAAGATAAAGTGATATATTAATTCACATTTTTATTTATTACAGTTTGGTAGAAAACGGATGATAAACACACAGCAGAATATGTGATTCCAAAAAATAAATAAGGAAGGCTCACAAGTAAGCAAATCAATGAGCAGTGAGCAAATGATGACGGAAAGGAAGGAACATATTAATCTCTAATTTGAAATAATGTGACTGGGACATGCATCTTGGTTTAATATAGGTTGTGGAAGCCCCTGTGTGTCAGTCTGGTAAATCAAACAGCTGTGAGTAGAGAGAGCCTGGGGAGCGGCATGTGTCACAATACAATGAATGAACTCATCAAAACAGAAATGCTACTGAGGCTCATTGTGCACACAACAGTCTTGTTAGTGCCCAGCTTACATACGTCTCTCCTCTTCATTGCCACAGGCTCTGTTACTACAGGATGGATTCCATCTGATGAAAGACCCATTTCTCCTATGGAGAATGCTGATTGAGTAGGCTATCTCACAGTGCCAGACTGTTCCAGCTTGACAGTCTTGCAAAATCAGAGATACAAGGGGAGAACAGCACTTTGCTAATTAGCTTGATTTATGTGATGAGACAGAGGTTGTGTTGTGTGTTCTAAACAGGAGCTAACAAACTTATAAGCAATAAACTCCATTATGGCATTCCGTTCACGTATTTTTACCTATTAGGCAAAAGCAGTAAGAAAGAAGCACATTTTTCTTAAGAGCCTCTGTCACATACTGTATGTTTATATGCAAGCTTCAAAACTGAAAAACAAATGTCTCAAAAGAAGACTAATTCGTAAACGTTGCACATACATAGTTGTGTGCATTTATACTCCTAACCCTCGTGTATGCTTGTGTATTTGGATTATAATTTTGTTTTCTGAAGACTCAATTAATTTGCACAATGCAGTATACCATATTTAGGATAATTTGCAATCATCTAGTTTTTAAAAACTGCGAGAGATAATTTCTATAATATTATTTCATCTTGTATCCCCTCATCCAACGGATGATCCTGATAATTTTCTTTTGCTTAAAGATTATTGCAACTTGTGACTCACTTTCTGCTGTACTGGATAGTCCTATGTAGGTAGCCTTAAAAAATTTATCTCTCAAAGCCACACTAGCAACATTTACACAGACAATTTTTCTTTAATCAGATTAAATTACTCTCGTTAGAGATTCCAACATGACTGTTTGTGCAAAGTGGTGCTGTTTTAAACGTGAAGGATTTCATCTTCTGGAAATACACCCAGAAGAAATAATAATAATAATAATAATAATAATAATAATAATAATAATAATAAAAACACACACACATTTCAAGATGTCAAGATGACCGCCTAAGCTTACACTGCTTTCAGGGGTTTGTACAGTGGCCACCATGCATGATGAGTGCATGGCTTCATGTGTTCCCTTCTTACCCTGATGCACACATTGCTCTGGAATGGCGTCAGTCTGGACTCATCTTTCACTATGACTACATGACCTTTGTTCATTGCTCCAAAGTCCAATCTTTATGACTCTTAGGCAAATTTGGTCAAAGTGTTTTTCCTGATTAGTCTCCTAACAAGTGCTTTTCTTATGGACACACAACTGTTTAGTCCCAATCCTGTAAATTCTCATCACATTGTGCATGTGGAAATACTCCTACTGTACTTTCACTATTAAACATAACTGTGATTTCTACTGTGAGTTTATTTTAACCATCTATCTTACCTAAGCTTTTAAGTGATCTTCCTTCATGAGTTTTTTCTGACCACATTTTTTCATGAAGTTGTGGTTCAGCAAAGTCCTTACAGGTTTTAATATTGTGTTGGGAAGTTCTTAACCCAATTCCAGTAATTTTAAATCTCCTTAATTAAGGGCTTTAGTATTTGATGCAGGCCAAAAATTTGACCTTTCTGAAGTAGTGACTTTTTTTGGCCAGGCAGGGTATGACAGAAGAAGCTCAGAGCATTTAATAAAATGCTGTTTTTTTTTGGTTTGTTTGTTTGTTTTTCGTGCAAAGTAGTTTATCCTGCTGTGAAGTATTTAATCTGCCGTAAATATGGCAAGAGAAGAATGCCAAGCAATTACCCCTTTTGAGTTATGATAAGTTAATGATAAGAATTCAGTCTCCTCTATGATTGATTATATGTGAAATAACTAGTACTGTCAATAAATTAAACATTTTAATCTAGTTAAACACAGTCACAGTTGCATTTCTATTTACAAAATCCTCAGATTTACTTGGATCATAAATATGCAATGTTTGAATAAAGAAATGCATGACAAACTGGTTAGAGGAAACAGATTATGCAGTTTTATAATAGCTCAAACACTAACATTTAATAATTGTTAAATTAAAATCTGACCAGCACTGCATGCAGTGGCTGGATAGCATGGGGTGAGGCAACCCGCCGGTGGCAAGGATCAAGCCAGGATCATCACACACAGCCAGGTAATTGTGCTGTGATTATGGGAAGCCATTAGGGTCAAACTTGGTCATATGATTAATTTGTGTTAAAATTGATAACGTGTTAAAATTTCTAGATTAGTCACATGTGTTAACATGTTAATATTAACAGCCCTTCTTTTTTCAGAGACTGTGTGGATAAGAATCTGAAGTAAAGACAAATTTATTCTCACAGAGTTTACTAATTGGGAATGGAACCAAAATTTACCTTCCAGAAACTCATCACATTACCTAATATTACCCACGCATGGGTCAAAAATGCCAGAAAGAATATATTTATTCCAGCAAAATGATATTTACCTACTGAATAGATTATTAAAGGTTCACACCACCCTTCTACAGCAAAGGTTAAAGAATGAAAGGCGCAATCCTAGGACTCACATTTAACATTCTTTTAACATGTAGGACTGTTTGATCCTTCAGAATATACTGTAGTTTTAAAAAATAAACAATCTCATTGTACAGTGTCATCCAAAAAAAGGGAGTCATATTAAAATCCACAGACGTTGACTCACAATGTACAGACTAAGGGATCCCATGCAAAGACTGCATCACAATACAAGTGTTTAATTACAATTGAAAAAATTAAATCTTAGTGACTTGAACATGCCATGGTTTTGTTATTATCAGAATGGCTGGATTCAGTGTTTCAGAAACTGCTGATCTCCTACACTTTTTACAAACAAAGTATCTAGATGTTGCCCAAAATATTGTGGGAGAAAAAAACACCCAATTCAACGAGCAGTGATAAAGGCGGAAATTGTGGCCTTGTTATTGGCAGAGGGCAGGAGAGAGTGGACAGGCTAGTTTGAGATGACAGGAAAGCTACAACAACTCAATTAACCACTTTTTACAACACAACAAGCATTTAGAATGCACAGCTTATAGAATCTTGAGACACTGGGTTCTACTCCTCCTAGTCAAAAAAGAAATTTGAGGCTACAGTGAGCACAAACTCTTTAAAACTGCACAAATAAACATTAGGAATAAACCAGGCTTTCTATTGTCTACAACTGTACAGTTTTGGCATGTGTTAGTAATTTATCAATCACAAGTAAAAAGAAAAAAATGTGTTTTCTTTGTTTTTGTAGCATACTTTAAATGTACATACGTATATACCATTATTCTGGAATTAGTGGATTTTTCAAATTTTCTTATCAGGCTACTGGACTTTCAAGACACAGTTGTACATAGAAGAGTATTCACTACCTTTATATAACAATGAGTGTTGGATAACACATACAAAGAATGATATGTTGCAAGGCCTTAGCGCACCTTAGGAAAAGGCTATCAAAGATTCTGTCATTATATCAAAATAATTGAAACCACTAATTAGTGTGAATAATGTGAAGTAATGAGGACAGCCAAGACAAAAATAGTTTAGCTGATATTGAAGTTTATATTTATTATATCTGTTTATATTTGAATTAAATACTAGATAGATTTTGGTATATTTTTGGTTGTGCAAATTAAATGTAAAAAGGCAGTCTAATCAGAAGAAGAGATCTTGCGGATTCAGATCTTGCAGATAATAATTAGATAATTACAATTAGAAACTGAAATTAAGGCACCCTGACTGCAGGGAGTTGAAATAAAAAGAAATTAAAATCTCTTAATTGGAACACGGTAAGTAAACTCTACATTTGTCTTTAATAGCTAAAGTCTTCAGTTTTGAGTGGATCGGAATTGGTTTCTCTAATGTGATTGGAATTGTGGCACGTGAGGTGTTTTTTATGCTAATTTTATGCTGTCATTTGCACATATAAGAAATTAAAGTGTACATGTTATCAGTTTCCTCAAATTAACATTCCCCACACTTAACATTTCCCACAAGTAGGCATCAGGTGGTATAAGATCAGGGTAATAGGACGGGTATGGGAATGAATCGTTTCCGCCACCTTTTTTAAACTTTCATATGAGCCACTTTCATATGAGCGGAAATAATACTTACCTATGAATACTTTTTACTCTGTCAAGAGACTCATTTCCAACAACAAATTCACAAACTACTTTCTTTTCACTACTTGGAACGTGTGTGCCTGGAGCTATACCCCGGTGAAAAACGCAAAATGATCGTAAGTTTCAGTACTGTATATTTTGGCGCAGAGAGTGAGGGATTATTGCTACCAAGATCCAGCTACTCTGCCATGCGAACAATATCATTAGCAAAAACTTTTGACTTACCAGAAGTGTTATGATTTGACCCCAGTCGGGAATAATGATCACACACATTTTATCAATATTTGATGCCAATGTAGATAAGTCAACTTCTGACTAATGCAACATTTATCAAAGAAAAAGTAAGATGAAATCAACTAGCGCCAAATGAAGACCTATCAGTGTGATTAGTATAGTACCCAACTTATGAACAAGTTCCACTCCGGGAGCACGTTTGTGAGTTGGATTCGTTCGTAAATCTTATACTGTTTAACACAAATATACAATGTAGAGCATAAAAAACAAACACACATGCTTGGTGTTTTAGTTGCGCATTATACTCCCGCGAGATTGTGCCTCCAAAATCACGAGGGGAATCCCGGTGACACAGCAGGGTCAGGTGACCTCATTTAATGCAGCTCAGGAAGACATTGGGGGAGGACTGGTAAGGCCGACTCATTTCTTTCACACCCCCACACGCACAGAAAATACAATTTACCGGACTTTAGAGATTTTATACATCACTTGCACACTGAAAATATTGTATATAATTGTAAGTATTGGTATCTGGTGCTGCAGTGTCTATTTTTTTATACACATAAGCTACTTCCACAAATCTGTTCGCTTCTATGAATGTCCATAGATCTGCAATCCGTTCGTAGGAAATTCGTAACTCAAATGTTCATAAGTTGGGGCACTATGCATGATGGGTGCATCAATCCCCTCCTTATCATGATGCACTCATCACTCTGGAATAGGGTCAATCTGAACTCATCAGTCCACCTGGCAACAGAGCTGTTTAGTCCCAATCCTGTAAGTTCCCATCACATTATGTACAAATACAAATTTAACAATGCATTGTAAAAAAAAAAAAAAAAAAGAATATAAGTAAAAAAAAAAATCTTCGTGTTTATCGTTAGAACTTTTTTTAGGGAAAGAGTCACTATTTTTTAACCCATGTTTTAACCCACTTTTAATCCGTAATACTTGTCTTCGTCAGAATCATAGCTCAATAGCTAACAACTGCTCCTGTTAACCCAGTTATCATTTATTGAGGTCAACAATAAGTGCCTTTTCAATCCTCCTAACCTCCAGCGGTGGTATGTAACACCTGAATTTGTTTATGTCCCCACATGTACGTTTTCAGATGTTGAATATTCCCAGACTCAGCTACAATAAAAAAAATTCTCCCTAAACCCTTTTCCTTTACCATTCTTCTTCACTGAGAAGAAGACCATGAAGTTCCCACTGTGTCTTAAATATATTAAAGAATGCAGCAAGAGCAGGGTCAAAATGGGGGGAAAAAGTGCATTTATCACGTGCATACTGTACCAGTGCCAAGTCATGACCCTGTCAGGTTTTCAATGTGTCTATCATTCAATTAAATTAAATTTTATTTGTATAGCGCTTTTAACAATTGACATTGTCGCAAAGCAGCTTTACACAATCAAAA
>JAQMYJ010000016.1:14872500-14887903 GCA_030014305.1 Clarias laeviceps | reverse complement strand
TTTTTGGACGCCTTCAGCATTCCTTTACAATGTAGAAAGAAATAAAAATCAGGAACAATCATGGAGTTAGAAAGTGATCTAAAACTTTTGAACGGTAGTATGAGGTTTTCCCTTAATGTTATTTTGGTTGTCAAATTTCTGAAGGTAAATATTGCTGTTTCTACATCTAACTACAATCAACCAACACCCCCACACACTTATACTGTATATACTTATATCCATATATCTATGAATTTATGTTCCTGTATTTAGAATATCCCACTTGGAACAATGGAAAGGGGCTCATCACCTCTCTCATTCCACTGTGCATAAACACTTTGATGGCCATAAATATGTAATAAAAAGCTTAAAGATTCCCATTAGTTACTGTAGATGTCAGGTATGCTGACCAGATGTTTGCTACAGATGCCTAGGTCATCATGTTTGTATAGTTAGCTCACTGTTGCTGCTTCAAACACATAGAGGAACATAATTTTGGCCTTAAGCTAAAGCCAAAATGCGCATGGTCTTTTTTTGCCATGCCACTCATATAGTATTTGCAGAGCTGTGAGACCTGAAAGCTGAGTGAAAAAGAAAAAAAAGAAGGAAGATGAAAGTCCTCCAAATAGACTTGCTGAAATAGGTCAGCCTGAAGATATTCCTGCCAAAGAGAGCAGTTGGAATCAGCACAGATTAGTTCTCAAGTTGGCCTCGTGCTGAGACAGTCAGCAAGATGGCTGAACTGCTGGGATGAGGATTGTGGATGTCTGCCATTATGGTCTTCCTATATCCCACTGGCACTGACTCACCACAGTCACAGAAATGCATTTAGATTTTATTTTAGCCATCTAATGCTGTTTTTCCTCAATAGAGTTAACAGGTACTTAAACATAAGTCACATTCGAATTTCGCTATTGGTCCCTCTACAATAAATATATAGAAACACACTGTGTGGCCAAAAAAAGGTGTCATTTTGATTTAAATAAGCAAATATTTAAAAGTCTTTTAATTACCGAGTAATTACTGAGGTGGTTAATATGTTCCAGCTGGCATCAATTCCTTTAACCTTAACTGATTCAGTGCAAAAGAATAATGGTCAAAAAATCATGAAAGAGATTATTGTAAAATCACAACTATGTTTCATTATAAAAGTAAGATAATTTCCAGATGCACAATGCAACAAGAACTGACTTAATTGGACCTAAACAGCTGTGAGGCCATAAAGATTGGACTTTGGATCAATCGAAAATGGTCATGTTGTTTGATGAATCTAGATTGACCCTATCCCAGAGCGATTGGTGTATCAGGGAAAGAAGGGAAGCACATTATGCATAGTGCACACTGTACACAAACCTCTAGAGGCAGTATTATGAGGGTTGCTTCAGGTGGTCAGGTCTAGGGTCAACAATTTTATGTGGCAATAAAATTAAGTGGGCTGACTACTCGAATGTACTGAATGGCCAAGTTATCACATCTATGGATTTTTGTTTCCTGATGGCAAGGGCATATTCCAGGACTCAAACTGTGAAAGGGTGGATCTGGCAATTCCTATGATGACTTATAATTCCTATGATGACTTATATATATATATATATTTTTTTTTACAAATTTTCAATATGAAACAGATACTGTAACAACAGTCAAACTAAATCACAAAACATGTTGTTAGTTGATAGGGTGAACTTATTACATTCCATTACTGTTGTGCTGGAACACAGATTCTGGTAATGCTGGGATATACAGTATAATATGCTTATAATATAATATGCTGCTTTCATCCTGTGGAAAGTTATGAAATCATCTTCTATATCAAATTTGCACTGACTGAAGCCTTCTTAATTACATAAGGGCACTTTATTATCAGTTTGTTTATGACAACAGTTTTGTTCACTTCTGTCTTCCATAAAACTGAGCAGTCTTTTAGCACTTTACTGGATTTACTAGAGCAAGTATTGACAGGGAACAAGCACAATAGTGTCCACCATGGCATTGTAGTGGCAGTCAACAATATGGGTAAAAGTGCCTTTTGTGCATTGGAAAAAAATTCACATCCACCCATCATGAACATAGAAGTCACGGCTATATTGTGTTTTTTGTGTATTTTGCCCTTGTCTGTTGAAGAATGATAAAATGAAAAAATGCATCTTTAATAAAAGAAAACCCCAAGGTCAAACCTATAAAATAGTCACATTATTAATTAATTGGTGCTGAAAGTACTGTCATCTTTTTTACTTTGCCAACTTCCTGTTAGCTATAATGATTCACTATAGCTGTTAGATTCTCTGTCAACATAAAAAAATGTTTGTTTGATAGCATTCGACAAGCTAAAAGTGAGATCTTCTGAAATCAGATTCTCTGACATAAAAAGGGGACTTGCAATTTCCCATGATGCACCTGTGACTTAATTTGAGTGGGATTTTATTGCACATGTACAATGGCATCTATTGAATGTTGGAATGAACAAAAATTTTTGCGTGCTATCGTGAAGCGCACGGAATGAAGGTGTAAGATTACGTTTATTAAGTGGATTTCAATTGCACACTCATAAGCACGTAATAAAACATGTACTGTACAGCGCATCTATTGAAATTTGAAATGAACTCAAATCAAGGTAGAATTGTTCATGGTATAAAGTCATTTTCCATTTAAATTTTAAATTATCATATCTTCTCTTCCCGTATGCCGATTGAGACGAAAGAAACCTGTGTTACCTTAAGCTAGGTCAAAGACTACTCTGAAAACCACATTAAAATTTGTTTAGTAGTTTTTATGTGATGCGTGCACAAACCAACTGACAAACAAACAGACAAAAATTCCAAAAAACATCTTGATGTATTCTATTACCCACCTTGTGTTCCCCCCAAAATTTTCTTTGTAAATATGTTCAATGTACAGATACGCCAAAAGACATGCAAAAGTGTAAGAGCTCATAGTGTTAAAGTAAACCTAATATTTAGTTGCATATGCCTTTCTTTCAATAAGTAAATCAAGATGCCAAACCAGTAACATCACCAAACTGTCATGATTTTGTGCTTTTCCAAACCTCTTTTGAATTGTTGTTTTTGTTGAGATCTGTTGCATCAGTCACCTCTTTAGGAAGTGAAATTGATGTTCAGTTGGCTTAAGGTTTAGTGATTGACCTGACCAGTTTAATTCATTTTCCCCTGATGAATTCCTTTGTTGTGCTGGCAGTGTGTTTTGGGTGATTATCTTACTGCATGATTAAGTTCCTTACAATTAGATTGGATCAATTTCTCTGTAAAATGCCAGAGAATAATTCTGCAGACTACTGAATTTATTCTTCTGCTTCCATCATCACTAAGAAAGAATTGTGAGTCTGGTTTAGAAAGAGACATGCAAGCTTAGGCTGTATAACACTACTGTACCTCTACCATGTTTGACCAATGAGCTATTTGTATCAAGACAAGGCTTTTCACAATTTGAAATTTGCTTTACGTGGTTAATCTTGGTTTTCTTGGTAATCTTGTCTTATTTTTATATTTCTTTGAAAATTTTATCCTTGCCTTTAGATTTTTACTGCTGATGAGTGGTTTGCATTTTGTGCTATGGACTTTATATTTCTGAGTTCAAAGTGTTCCTCATACAGTGGATTGTGATACCTTTACCTGTAGTCTGCGAAGGCTGTTGTCTATGTGATCGACTTTTTTTCCTAAAAATTGTTGTGTCTTCAGATGCTTCTTATCTTTGACATGACTTGCCCTTTTTCCCCATAAACAGCTATCTGGTCTTCATGTTGGTTTATCTTTTTATTTTTTACAACAAATGCAGTCTTCACAGACAAAGCCAGGTTGTCAAATAAATGTTGTCAAGTCGTTGAATATTTCTCAATGGAAATTTTTATAAAATGAAAGTTGAACGTCTGATCTATTGGGCCATGTTCATGTTTCAACCTAAAACAATACATGTGCATATGACTTTCTGAGGAACTTGCATAGCAATATCTTGAATATGCAGAGTGGCAGAGTTAATTAAAAAATATTGTGTCAGGTACAAACAGAAATACCTACCAGAGTGGGCAGGTGGGAAACAATTTCATATGCAAGCCTATTATTGTATACAGATTACTGGGCCACATTCAGCATTGTACCCATTTTAGCATTAGTTTATATGTCTTGCTGTTTAAAGAGGGGAAAAAAACGTAACTTTTTTAAAAGCATTTTAGTTTTGCTTTGTTTTTGATTTATTCTTCTCGATCTGTTATGGCATTTCCTAACTGTCTGGCATTTTCCAGGGTTCTCAATCTCAGAGACCGCACAAAAATAAAATGTCCCTCTAGCCTTTACCTTTAAACCAGCCTTGCAGCTTGTGTTCTTCATCTTATCATGCCTACCACGTTTAAATTCTCAGGCAGTAGATCTTACAAGAATTCCTGGGTTATGCAAAATTCATCATTGAATCTTCATCTTTATCTCAAACAATCTAATTGTTCTCTCAATAACTGTAATTACCAAGGAATTACATTCATTCAATATGTTTTTCCCTAATAGTTTGCTTGCATTTTTTCCCTTTGGTGTTCAGATCATTAAATATTTTGGGACATTTCTAAGTCAACTATAAATCAGAGCCGCTAAAATGTGGCATATCATTTATTGGGTAGCTAGATGTAAATGAGCTAATTATGCAGCACACATATACAAATACAACTAAAACATAGCCTCACAGAAAATGAGATGTATTCTGTGGACATAAAGTCATCTCCAAACAGGCAGTGAGTCATTTGAAATTCTTACAGTATATTAGGCACCTGCTGTTTTTTGTTGTTGTTGTTTTCTTGTGAAGTCTTCAGTTTTAGGCCTACATCTCACGCATCTTTTTGTAAAATGCAATGCCTAATGCTAAACTTGTGTTTTGTTCATCATGTTGAACAAGCACAACTCATTCTGAAGGTTACAAATGTATTATATATAGTAACATTGTAACTAGAACACCAGTCTATCATAAGGCATTCACACCTATGGAAACTTAATGTAGCCAGTCGACCTATGGGCAAGTTTTGGGGAGTTGTGAAAACTGATGGGAATACAAAGAAAAAAACTTGAATCAGAACTGAATACATTGAAACTTGAATCAGAACTGAATACATTGGAGCTCTGAGGTGGCAATAGTACCCACCGTGCCACTTTGTCACCTAAAGCAATTTTCCAGTGATTTATGTGACAGTTATCATGTGAATGATATAGGATGGAGTTGCAAGGGCAAGAGCAAGGGCAAACACAATATCATAATCATAATTTTAATTTCTTAACCAACATACATGAGTGTTAACAATTTTAAACAATGCTCACAAAAGAGGAAAAAATTTAAGAAAAAAGCAAGGATGGGAGTGGTGGTACGACATAAAAGCACCATCCATTAAATCTCAGCCAATTACCAATTACCCAGCAAGGGGTGCAGGTGTGTGGGGACAGGGGAAGGTTGGAAAGGGTGGCCTCTGTGGCTTTGAAATGACTCTCATTAGTCTTGTGTGCAGGTCAATAGGAAAAGGTGCTCTCCAGCAGATGAGGTGAGGGTTTCATAGTGAGAATCTCCTGGCATGCTCTCAACCGACTGCAAGGCTAGGATTAGATGTGGAACACTATGAACACTACGGTACAAATTCACACTACAGCTCTCTTTTTTTCTTATATTCTTATACATTTATTTATTTATTTATTTAGTTTTTGTTTTTTTTGATTGCATGGTTCCTTTACATTACAAGGGTGTAAAAATAGTTTTCGTTATATAATTGTGAAGTTTGTGTAAATTTGCAAAAGACTATAACTCTACCTTCCACACTTTTGTCACAATGGATTAATCAGCCTGCAGTTGTATTTATGGTCATTTAAATCTGTAATTTATGACTAATATGTTAGTTTTAAAATGAAATATATCAAACTCATGCTTTGATTGTCTAATGCATTTTAAAGTATTTTTCAGGCACATTAAGCAACACATACCTGTAGGTCATTTATGATGGAGTAACTGCAATGGTAGTACCAGACAGTAAACATCCTTTTTCTTTGCTGTAACACGCTCCAATAGTCCATTGAACACATTTAGTTCACTTGCAGCGGCTACTATTTTGTGAATCTGGTAGTTCTGCTTCACTGAACACAAGTCAAAAAAGAAGCAATGCAATTGGCTTTTCAGGAGGTGTTGACATTTGACTTAAAATGCAGCCACGCTGTGTGGTGTTTTGCCTAAAACTTGGAAGATCAAAGCTTCAATAATAAGAAGGATATTGACTTTCAAATTAAATAATTTCTTACAGCCAGAGTAAAACAATTTACCAAAATGAGTAAAAGTAAAAAATAAAAGTGTTTATTGTGTTTCAATGTCTAACTTCATGTCTAACTTATGTTTATGCATATACCACTTGTATCTCATAGTGATACCTCACTTCCCATTGTACAAATATATATCTTTACTATATTATAAGGAACACCATAATAACATTGGTCTCAGCTTTATTTTCAGAGCAGCTTCAATTTCTCTTGCCATGGATTCCACAAAGGGTTTAGGGATATACCTTTTCACAGTCATATTGTTTTGCCATAAGTTATTTAGGTTATAAATGTGGAAGTAGGCAGGCTGTTTTAGGAAGAAATGGAAAATAAATTCTCATATATTTTATCGATATAGAACTACATATACAGTAGGTAATGTAAAAAATCCGGTTTTCCAAGGCTGCCACAGTGCAACAGTGCATACACAAAAGTATTTGCTTAATGCAATTGAATATAAATTTTTAACGTGTCTTAGGAAGAGCATGCCATACACACAGCATCTAAAATAAAATATATACATATATTTCAAAAATCTATATACAATATAGAAATGTCCAATTTCTCTAAAGTGTGGTAATTTATGCAGTCAATACTGCCGCTCCTTCAACAGGAATTACTGAGACTTTTTGGCACTGTGGGCAGGTGCTAAGTCCTGGAATAAGAAATATGTATCTCTATAAAGGTCTGCATGAAGAGCTCTATAATGCTGGTAGATGGCTCCCCTGAAAGAATCTATGGAGTGTTGTGAATAGGAAGATGAGAAACAAAACAGACAAGCTGAAGGATACTATTAAAGCTACTTGGTCTTCAATAACTTTTCCTACCACACTTTTACCTTCCAGTCAACTTATAAAATAAAAAATAAAATAAAAAACCTACACATCTAGTTGAGTGTCATTGGAATTCAAATAACTTTGAGTTTGAGTTGGGTTTAGGTTTCTGCACTCTTCTGCCTCTAAAATAAAATGAAATAATTGAGTTGCACCAAACATTTTTGCCAATCAATTGTACTGTAGTAATTGATTTTTTCAGTTCAGGAAAAACAGAGCTGCTGACAAGACACTTGCCACTTGCTCAGTTACACCTTCGAATATGTGTGCAGTCGGAATGTTGCAATCCCGTGGTATTTCAGTGTATACGTAATCATATTGCGTTTGTAGTATTGATAGTGCACCAAAATGAATCACTCCAAATAAAAAACATGGTTTGATGCCCTAGCAGTTCAAGTCCATGCACTCTCAGGGATGGTCCCATGCCTTGATTGTATCTTGTTGAATATATTTAAGTATACTTAAAGATGTTTCACTTTAACAGACACAGGTATAATTAATACACTTAAAATTGCACTTTGGTACAATTTATATTGTATTTACAATTTCAATATACCTAGTACAAAATAAAATGTTCCAAAAAGCAACCTTCCAATATGCTACTCATTATTATGGTGGCAAGACTGTAGTAAAAAGATTTAATATACTGTTAAGTTTAAAATGAATTAAAAGAAGAATTATTTCTTGAGGTTTCTGCTGCTCCTTGAAACACTTACAGACTTTGGGAAAGCTGTAGTCAAACATACACACAATGGGTGTCAGAAAGTTCTTTGTTTATTATCAGCAAAAAGAGCATATTAAAGCCTTCCGGCCAGGCACACATATTCTACACCTCAAAAGAATTGAAGTCATTATCATGTAAGTCATATGGTGACAGACAAAAAATATATTAAATGTTTTCTTTATTTTAGCTTTAAGCTTTCAGTAATTTGACCCCTAAAGTTCCAGCTCATTTATTTGTTCATCTTTTATTGCTGGGTTAAAGTTAGAAATACAAAATAGATGGAAAGTTATTCAGAGCATTTTGTGTTTGAATCGTAGCCTGTGGAGCAATTTCTTGGAGACGGTTATATTCGGTTTACACTTGGCTGGTTAATTCTCCATTTTTAAAAAGTCTTTTGTGACAGCCGTGCCATTGACCTGCTTTTTCAGATAATGGTCATCTGAACCAAATGGGTCCATTTAGCTTCAATAATAGAGACTGAAATGGCCCCATTCTCTCGCTCTCTCACACACTTATATACACACACAGAAGGACAGGTTGAGGTGTGAGTGAGAGACACAGTTCAGACAGGGCTAATGTAATTAATGAGGCTCACTGGGTCAGACTGGCATGAGACAACTACAGCTGCAGAATGTGCCCCTATGCTATCAATTCACATGACAGGCTCTCCCTGAACCTGCAAAAGGTCAAGGCACCTGGACTTGAGGCTAAGGACATAAATAACATTGTTATACGGCACTGAGTGTTCACAAAAGAGATTGTTTAAAAGTAGGATACAGTTAGGTGCTTTGTCAGTTCCTAAATAATTTATCATTTCTTTTACTGAAGGAGCATAATCACAATCAATAAGCTTTTCAATTAGTTTTTAGTACCTTAATCAAATATAAGAAATCTGTAATTAGTTCAGTGAAATGAAATAAAGCCAAAAATAGTGAGAAACGCTGTTCATTTCAAACAATTTCAGAAAATATAGTTGCCAGTAAATTTAAGTGCCAATATATTTGGCTAGAATTGTATGTAAACATCCAAATGATGTCAACTACACTGAGCTTGCTTTGTTGTTCGAATTGTTATTCAGCAGACAATGCCATATACAGAATACGTAACCCAAACAAATATGCTTCTTGGTCACAAAAATAGAACTGCCATGAAGCACACATTAACTAATGTTGTGCTCCAACACCCCATAGTGCTGCTTTTGACACCTCTTGACCCAGAGTAGGCCATGGCATTTAGAGTAGGTGTTTATTCTGAGGCAGCATTGCCTCAAGAGATCCAGACTGCAGAAAGCTGTACATTTCCATCACACTCTTTCAAATTAATATTGGTCATGTTCACTGCCTAGCCAAAAAAAAAAAGTCTCACTCTAATATTTTATCCACCTTTAGCTTTTATTACAGTGCACAATGTGGTGGCCAATTAGTCTGCGAAAATTATTCCTCATGCTCCCAGAACCGTTATGTCTAAGTCCTGGAAAATGCCTGTGCCATAAGGAAAGAAAAAACTCAGTGATGTGACACCCTGGTTATTCACTACATTCAGGTAATCAGCTGACTTCCTTTTATTGCCACATAACGTTGCTGGACTGGCCCTGACACACAGAAGCAACGCCATAGCATAACACTGCCTCCAGGGTCTTGTACAAAAGGCATTATGCATGATGGGTTCATTGCTTCAAATGCTTCCCTTCTTACCCTGACACTCCCATCGCTCTGGAATAACATCAATCTGGTCTTATCAGACCACACAAACCTTTTACATTGCTTTAAACTCACGAGCAAATTGAAGCCTTTTATCTAATCTCACTAACAAGTTGTTTACTTATGGCTACTTATCTGTTTACCAGTGTTGGGGGACGTTACTTTTTAAAGTAACTAATTACATTACAAAATTACTTGTCTTTAAAAAGTACAAAGTTACATTACAGTGTTACTTTCTGATAAAAGTAACTAGTTAGAGTACTTTTCCATTGCAGAAAATGAAAACTCCTTTGTGATTCCTCATGCATGTTGTTTTAGTCAAGACCTTTATAATTTTTCTACCTCAGCGAAGTTTGGCCCATAATCTGTTACTAAGACTAATACAATGGAACCTTGGATTACGAGCATAATTCATTCCGGAAGCGGGCTCGTATTTCAAAACACTCATAAAACCAAATTGGATTTTTCCATAAGAAATAATGGAAACTCAAATTATCTGTTCCACAGTCCAAAAATAAAATAAATACATAAAAATAATTAACACAAAATATAAAGTAAAAAATAAAACAAATTAACCTGCACTTTACCTTTAAAAAAAAGTAAAAATAAATCCAGACAGATAAGTGTTTCCGTTTGTGCATGCCGGAGCTGTGTATGTGTGTGTATGAATTTAAAGTAAGCTCCCCTCTCCCCCTTCTCTTACACAGTTACCCTTCCTCCACTCTTTTCACAGACACACATGCACACAACGGAAACACTGTTTTATCGGAAAAATAAACAAGAAATCTCTCTAATGACACTCGATTGAGTGACACACTAACGGAATAACTGCTGTAAAGTAAAAATAAAACAAATTAACCAAATATTTTTTGCTTGACGCAGACCAATAATTTGACTTGTCTAAGTGGATTTTTTTTGGGGGTTAAGTGGATTTTTTTCAGTGTATGTTGCTTTTTTTGGTTAAGATAAACTCATCTCTTCTCATACAGGTTATCTTGATCTAAAATTTTTTTAAAAATGCAGTTTTCTATAAGATTAGCAGTTCACCATAACTATAAAATTTTTTCAGTGTAAGTTAAGCATTAAGGCAGTGATAAATGGCTATTATTTTTTAAATTAAGTTAAACTCATCTCTTCTTATACAAGTTATGTTTTTGTGAATTATAACAAGCTTTCTTGGTCATTCAATATATAATAAGCCGATATCAAGCATTCAGCATCATCCAGTCTAACTGCATGCACAGCCAATTAACAAGAGTGCTTAAGCTGCCCATTTAGTCCATCCAGGCTGGGCGCCAGTTGTATTATGCTGAAAAAAAATTGTTTCATAAAAAATAACCTAGCAGTTTTCTTAATTAATATAAAAAAGGAACTGGCATCTTATTAGCCTTTCTACTTGACATAAGACACATATAAACCCAGAGAGGGCGACCACTAATCATGAAGCCATACAGTACATTATTATGGAGTATGGAGAATATGCACAATAATAAAAGGCTATATTTGTGATGAATTACAAAAGATTTTTTATGTAATTTATAATAATTGTAAAATACTGTTAAATATTTATCCTTCATATTTAAATTAACAACAAACGTGTTAACCAATACATCATATAAAAAAAAAAAATTTTCAAGCTGTGGAAATTTCAAGAACAATCATCCATTAGCATCTCACTTCATGACCTAAGCTGATGTTTCTGTCTTTATGGTGAAACTATAGACTCATACTCATACTATATAAATATTTGAGGGCGTTTGTTTGAGGTTATCTAATTTAATATCTTCTTACAAATATAGACTAGCCTGCTAATTTGTGTTCACGTGTGATTATACTGTAGATCTGATTGTACAACTGCAAACAGAAAGGATCTGTTGGTGTTTTTAAAAATCAGCTTCCTTAACTTAACAATCAGGTAGTTATTTAGGCATGATCATTTAAACTATAGGATTTTGTGATTTTAGCCTAATTTTGCCAAGACTAAACCTGCAGTTCTTTTACATAGTTTTTGATGCTATTTTTAATTCAGCATTTAATTTTATCTCATGAGCTAAGTAAAGCATGTCATTTCAGTAAAGCATGGATTTTATTGCAGACAGTTTCTTCTAAATATGATAGAACAGTACATATCAGGATTATGTGTACATTTCTTGATTTTTTTTTTCTTCTTAATTGTGGGGATTTGCAATGCCCCACTTAAACTTTTAAGTTTTTATGGCACTATTCCCTACTGGCTTCCTGTTTCACAGTATCTTATCAATTGTTCACAAGTGTATCATTTGTATTTATTTTGTTTGGTGTTATTTAGCAGCTTTTATCACCATTTTGTGAAAACAGGAACATACTGTCATATAATGTATGAAGTATATAAAGTCACAGTTATCCTCCTGTCATATGCTGTAATTCAATATACTCCAAAATGATAAATAACAGTAAAATGGTGTTCTCATTCTACAGTTTTCATTCTACATTCTTTCATTTAACAGCAAAGTACTTCGGCCAGACTGTAAAGGTCACAAACTCTAATATTTCATTGTACTGTTTTGATAATCTTATGCACTGTCACAACATTTATTCCAGTCCAAAGTATCATTATTTTTTCTCCAAGATCTTAATGATAATGGAGAGTCGGACCACTGCATAAAGTGTTCACTAGCACATCTCAAAGATTGTCAATGGGCGTAAGCTTTGGACTCTGTGATGGCCAATCCATGTGTGAAAATGATGTCTCAATGCTCCCTGAACCACTCTTTCACAATTTGAACCCGATGAATCCTGGCATTTCTTCCTGCCATCAGGAAAGGGGAAAAAAAATCAATCGATGGAAAAAATCTGGTCAGTCAGTATATTTAGGTCATCAGCTGACCTCATTTCTTGGGCAAATAACATTTGCTGAATCTAGGACTGACCAACAGGCTTGTACAGAAGGCACTAGGCATGATGGGTGCATCATTGTACCCATCATTCTGGAACAGGATAAATCTGAACTTATCAGAATACCTTTTCCCAATGCTCTTTATGCTTCCTAGCAAATTAAAGCCTATTTGTCCGATTTAGCCTCACTAACACACAGTTTTCTTAAGGCTACACAGCTGTTTAGTCCCAATCGCGTGTTTTGAGTGTGGAAATGCTCCTATTTTCACTATTAAACAGAACTGTGTCTTCTGACATGGTTATTTAGGAAATCAGAAGCTACTCTCTGCATTAGTTCAGCTTAAATAACTTGTTGCCAGCTCAACCATATTAATCACCGCAGTAATTTCATTAAGAAGGCTCTTAACTATTTGCTTAGTTAAATTCAGTCGAGGTGGTGACTTTTTTTTTTTTGGCCGGCAGTGTATGTTAAAAAAATGTATGGATTCTATGATGCACTGTAAAGTATATTAACATGGATATGCTGGCTATCATTCATCATTCATCCATTTTCAGGAATCACTTTGTCATGAATAGGGTAGAGCTGGCATCTATCCTAGGAACACTTGGTGTGAGGTGGAAAAAGTGTTGTTTTTTGTCATATTTTTCTATGTACAGGGACAGATGTTTCTTTACATAGAAGTGTAAATCAGTGTTTATAAAATCATAAAGACACAAATAAAATAGTAACATTTGACTTCACAAAAAAGGGTTTGTAAAAGATAAAGTTACAGAAAACCGAACATACTGACTTGAGGAATGGTCTATGGACCTTTCAGCATTAAATCATATCTGATAACATTATTTCATCTTAAACAACATGTGGTCTCCTTGGTAATTGCTTCTACGTTGTTCCTAATTACCTCCGAACAATCCTTGTTCTGGTTAGCAAAGCACAAAGCTAACTAGCTGCAAACACAATGCTGTATCCCAACCTCTGAACAATGGCACTATTTGGAGTGTATAACAAGGGATTCAACATCCTACATAGTGCAGTAGCATTCCAGATTACACTATTTGGGACTCAACCCTGAAACAGTTAGTTAGCTATTAATTAGAAAGCTTGAAATGTCATTATTAAGTAATGTCACCTGAGCATCCATTTATATGAATTGTCAAGCACAGCATATTCATCTCATTAGCAAAAGAATCACTGAATGAGCTAACACTAACACTAGAAAACACGACCAAATCCAGGAGGAATTACACATTTGTATACCATCTGAGGTAATCATATTATAACAGAAAATCTAACTTCTGCAAATTAATATCCTTATTATCCTACATTTTTGCACACATAAATAAATTGTGAAGTCCGCCAAAACATACTGCATATGGAAATAATCAGGGGAAAAGAAGATATTAATTGTAATAGTAATCCTGTATGTCATTAGGTAATCATCAGGCAATCCTTCTGTTTTAAAAGTAAACCTCAAATGTAATTCTCATTGAAAATCTACAGTAGCTTAATGTCATCTTCTGCCATATCCGGTTGTGACTGATGTCATGGTAGTCAAATGTCTGCAACTGTTCGATGTACATAGTTAGCTATCTAGCAATAATGCCTCTTATCCTAAGCATTACCTGTAGCAACCCTTAACAGGCAATATCTATCAAACATCAAAAGTCACATTTTTCTATTCTGTATTAAATGCAGATATTTACATCAATAAATCACCTGTCTAGCTAGTCTATAGATCACTCAGCTAGCTAATTGCTAGGTAAGATGTTGAGCTGTGAAATGACAATATCTCCAAAGATTTTGACTCACATCCCTTACTGATGATTTATTATTCTTCATTGGTCTAGGAATGATCATCTGTCACAACTGTCTTTGTCTCAGATGAGCATCTGGCAAATGAAGTGTAGACTTTTGGCAAGAAACTGCTTATCTTAATTGAGTCTAAAAAAAAATTTTTGTAATCTGTAATAGTGATAAAAAATAAATGTAGCAAAAAAAAATTTATTCAATAAAAAATCTTAAGTAAAAGTACTGTGATTTAATTATACTTAAATCAGTAAAACAGAACACAGTGTAGTGTAGCCCATACAACTTTCTTTTTCACTGAAGGGTGTTGTAAAGGGGTACAACATCAAAAAAATGCAAGCTAACAGCTCTCATTAAGTATATTGTACCAGTTTTGACCGTAAGGTGCAATTGAATTATACAAATGGGGGAAATGGTGACAGGGCAGTTCAACAGTATGATTTACAGTGGAAATTAAAATGCAGCAAGATATAAGGAAACAATAGGATTTGTTGCAAATGATGATGGGAATAATGCAATACTGAATGCAGTTTTCACAATGCAGAAAGCAGCTGTCTCTTGAAAGAACTGAGAAACACTTTCATTGGCCATTAAAGTGAATAGGAGCACAGAAAGTGCTCACTCCGGGAAGAGGAAACATGCTGATAGCGGAACAAGGCAGCTTTCATATTGCTAGAGAGACTGATGCTTCCTCCTAACGTTTGCTGTTTCAAGGCTCTGTGAGGGCAGGAAAAAAATAAACTGGAAAAATTCCATCCATCATGTAGAAGTTTCAGACTCCCAGCTTTCCCAGTTTCAAAGATATATGAGCTGCCCCAGAGCCACGTGCATCCTTCCAAAAGAACATTTTAAATCAATTTTCAACAAAGAGGTTGCGTATTCCATTCAGACAGATACAGTGTTATGTAAAACTATAAAGAAGGAAAGAGAAAGAAATGAAATAAAATATGAAAAAATAAAAGCAGAGTGCACCTGTAAGAGTATGGGGAAGAGAATTAGCGAAAAAGATACAATGTGGGAAAAGAGAGAAAGGGAGAGACATTAAAGCAGTTCGTCTTGGGTTACTTTGCTGTAACCCTGTTCCCTGAAAAGGCGGGAACAAGATGCTGCGTGAAAACGCTACGAGAACATCTTGTCATGTTGCTGGTTGTGAAGCATGTGTGTATCAAACACGCCAAATTTTGGCTTATATAACCTCGGTC
>JAQMYJ010000016.1:14832799-14872400 GCA_030014305.1 Clarias laeviceps | reverse complement strand
TTCGAAGCAGTAAAGTGTAGAGATCACCCTCCGATATGGATTATCACACGGAGGGACATCTCGTTTAAAACTCTGCATATCGGTGAGTTAAACACTTCTTATTTTGCTGGTTTAAACACAAACACACTCAACACAACTAGGTGAAGACAAAGAATCTGAAAGATGTTCCCGTAGCGTTTTCACGCAGCATTGAGTGTAGCCTTTGAAAGGGAACTGGTTACACTTACTATGAAAGCTGAGCTGGGTGTGACTGAGTTGGTGGCAGTGCCAGGACCCTGTGCCAAACGCACGCATATACAGAGAGAGGGAGAGAGATGTGAGTAACAAAAAATTCACACAAACTTCATATGAGTCACAAGTGAAATTTCCACATATGGTTGTTATGCACTTCACATGTTTCACACATTTTCACATGTAGTGCACTTTTTAAGTTGCATCATGAACTTCCCCACATTGATTTTCACATGATTATTTATCAGCTCAACATGACTTTTTGGTTGCCTAAACATTGCGACAAAATTCATTTGGCATTATAGACATTAGAATACCATTGATATTAGGTTGTTTCTGAAAGTTACATCGGTGCAATGACATCTGACCATCCAAGAAATTACATTTGACTATCAAACAAATGAGCTGAACATAAGCTTGCAAATAAGACTTCAAAACATTTCCGTATGCAGTGACAGTTCTAGGGTGTATGGTGACCTGGGCAAACTCCCCTTTTAATCACCTAAAATAAACACTTTTTGTCTTAGATTTGCTCTTAAGGTTTATTCAGACATTTGAAACAACACAAGGAAAAACCTTAGCCTTTATAATTGAAAAAAAAAAAATCAAATGTTACATTAAGTAGTTTAAGCAAACAACAAAAAACATAGGTTAACAAATATATGTGACAGGCCTGTTAAGCACAAGATTTCCATCTTGCTGAAAAGTTGTTCACTACCTCATCATGGACTCTTTGATATACAATCTTTAACGTGGTACCACTGGTGCGTCAAGTGTGTGCGGCATCCCGAGGAAACTCCCCTTCAGCACCCCAGCATTTTGTAGTGTGATTGATTTTACTAACTGCACAAAGTTAGGTGTGCGCTTTTTCCCTGCTCCCCTCCGTCCAATGGCAAGATGCGAGGTGATGTCTACCTCACCACCCCCTCCTGATTTCACTCCCAAACTAGAATCAGGGTACACACAAGGTTAACTGGCCCACATGGTGACATGAAAAAAATGCAACATGCAAATGAGTGATAGAAAAACAATTGCGCAAATATCGTCATCATTCTGAACATTTTGTTTCTTTTTTTCCCAATAGGCTAATTGCCACCCCTGGCAAAATTCCAAGATTCCACCCTGGGAGACGGTTGTCCATATCTAAATCCATATGGAATTTTTTTTTTTATTATTATTATTACATTTATTTTACCACCCTCCTGCAATTTACCAAACCAGAAGCAGCTGAATGGGAAAAAGAGTACATATATATTTAGCAAAGTTGTGATACTGCAGTGTAGATGCAAAGTGAGCCATGCCTAAATCATGAGCTATAACACATATAACTGATCTACCATTGTGCTATTTAATAACTTTTGTTTCACTTCTATATAAAAACTTTTCCTTCGCCTTTTGTTAATGCTATCATTTCCGTTGTTTTTTTGTTGCATTTTGGAGTCATAACACTTCACCGTAACAATTTTTCAAGAAAGTTAAACAGAGCGATAATGCTAGAGCAATTAAGCAATATGCACACTTTGTTCTTTTGTCACATGATTCTCATAGATGCTATGGAGTGCAATGGATTCAAAAAGACAAACGACTCAGACTAGAAGACTCATAAGAAGAACCGTTCAGTTCTGTTTCCTGTGTAAATGCACTGCATAGCATCTATGGGAGTCACGTGACAAAAGAACGAATGCTTTCGGCCCGGAGGATATGAGAGGTGAGCTGCTCATTCTGTTCATCATAATACAGTGAAACCTCTGATTGTGAGTAACGCGGTTTGCGAGTGTTCCACAAGACGAGCAAAGATTTTTAATAAATTTTGACTTGAAAAACGAGCAAGTCTTGGTTTACGAGTACTGAGTATCATGTATCACGCATGTGCTTCTTGTTTTGACACCGTGCCAGTTCACACAATCTCTCTCAGGACGGGAGGGGCTTCACACACACACACACACACACACACAGCGCCTGCGCGCATAAGTGACACTTATCTGTCGGGATTTATTTTTACTTTTTTTTTCAAAAGGTAAAGTGCAGGTTAATTTGTTTTAATTTTACTTTATATTTTGTGTTAATTATTTTTATGTATTTATTTGTTTGGGCTGTGGAACGAATAATTTGAGTTTCCATTATTTCTTATGGGAAAATTAAATTTGTGTTTTGGAATACGAGCCTGCTTCCGGAACGAATTATGCTCGTAATTCAAGGTTACACTGTATGTCCTTAGCTGCATTGTAATGTTTTCATTACTGGAACTATAGCCAAAATTTGTGTATGTAGATGTGTTGGGGGTCTGTTTATTAAAATTGTAGCATTTTATTTTATTTCTGATCAAAAGAACGAAATGAACTAAATGACTTTAAAAAAAAAAGATTTGTTCATTTTGATGAACGAGATTCAAAGAATTGAGTCACTAAAATGATCCAAACATCCCATCACTATTAAATAAATCCATAATGGCACGCTAAAACAAGTTCTACATTGTTGTTCATCTGAGGTTGTATTTGCCTAATACTAAGACCTTCTATTATCAGATGATTTTAATTATGTTTACACACAAGAAAAAGTATTAAATAAGGGCCACTAAATTTTACACATGACTGTACTCATTTGAATTTAATTGCATTTTTCTTCATAAAGTTGTGCTGTATGTGTGAGATTTGCAGCAGAGAAGGCAAGGAAGTCATTGTGGTCTAAATGCTGCTCTCTGTCATGTCGCCATTTCAAAACATGCCCATACAATCTAAAGGTCAGCTGGGCTATTAAGGAAAGAAGCATATGCAGAGGCAGTTGCTGTCATGTTTTAATTGCTTGGCTGAATAAAAAAAATTCTCATTTTTTTGTTCTCCTTTCCTTTTAATAGCTTCTTTCCTGCCATTGTGTTTTGTGAGGAGACACAAACTGTTGCCTCATTCCACCTAAAACAGAAATAAAATGGCTCCTGACGCTCAATTTTGTTGTGCTGCTTTCACACAGAATGAGAGTCCCTGCCTCAGGGGAGCATTCTGTCCAAACAAGAGGGAGAAATATGGAGGGTGGAGAAAGAGAGGCCAGGGTTAAGTGTGAGCTTTTCAAGTGTATGACTTGGCACCATGCCCTTGCGCCATTCAATTTGTAATACTCCCCTGTCTCTGTACTTGCCTCCCTCATTGCTCTTTCGTTCCCTTTCCTTTTCCCTTCTGTCTTTCTCATTTTGAGAGTACCAAGCTTAAAGAAGCTACCAGCAGCTCCCAGTGAGGAGTAAATCATCTCTGATCTGTTCAAATAGACATCAGAGCAGTAATGGTGAAGCATGTGTTATCGACCAAACGCCCCCTCACTGTGAAACGGTGAATGAAAAGGGGCCAAATTGGCCCTAGACACCTGAGCTGGACAAGCTGTGATCCTGTCTGCTCTGTAATAAAGCCATGTGTGAACTCTGCCCATACTGAGAAATACTGGAGATGGGCTGCAGGCATGCTGGTTTTGTTCTTTCCTCAATCCAGAGACTGAGCACTGGAGCTAAGTCAGTTTTAATTGATGACGCTTTGGAGCAGCTATTGAAATGCATTACAATCATTCCAAAAGATTTAAAAATTCATTAACAATGAGTCATACATGTTCATACCTTTCCTTGTGATCATCCCTGGTTGTTCAAATTCATAATGTCATGATATGAGTTATATTTTTCCATTAACACTTGTGATACTCATACAGAACTTCCTGTCAAATGACAATTTGACATTATACAAAGGGCATTCAAGTCAAACCATAACTTTTGATTGTGCAGAAAAAAAGAACACCATTATGAGAGTAAAAACTACCTTCATTACTCTATATAATCCCCTGCTACACTAATGCACTTAACCCAGTGTTTCACTAGTGGTTGAGTACCATCAAGGTAGAAAGATTTATATTGATTTATAATCCCAGAAGAGGGTAAGTTACCTTTTAAGATTTGTTACCTCCTTAGGTTTCTGCCTCGTCATCTCTTGGCATTTTTTTCCTTCTTTTGTTTCTTTGCAAAGCTGCATTGCTTTGTGACACTGTCAATTTCATAAACAAGTTCAAGTGAATTGAATTGAATTGAATTAAATTGAAATAAATTGAAACTTCATGAGAAGTGGGAGTTCCTCATTTCCTGCACAGTATTATGCACACTCGTATGTATAATGCAGTTTATTTAACACCACAAACAAAAGAAAATATAATTATCATTAGCATTAGGGTAGCTTAGCAGGCACTTGACATACGTCCTATTTTTTCCATTTTCTTTATTTTATAACCACCAAGTTGTTTCCTGCCATGACTGCCTTCTTTCATTATCGCTTTATTAGACAGGAAACGTCCATGCCAGTATTTGCTCAACATTTATTCTCTTGTCAGAATTCTCACTCGCTCACTCACTCACTCATCGTCTATACCGCTTTATCCTGTATTCAGGGTCGCGGGGACCTGGAGCCTATCCCAGGAGACTTAGGGCACAAGGCAGGGTACACCCGGGACAGGGTGCCAATCCATCGCAGTGCACACAAACATACACACATTCACACATCTTGTCAGAATTGTTATATAATATAACTTCTAGCAATCTTTTAATTAAGGCTAGAGATCAAAAGTCTATGAAAATCCTTCATAACAATTCACAACAGTTCAGTTGAATTCATTTGATGTTTTATTTGTATAGCAATTATTAATGTCACAAAGCAACGTTATCTAAATATACTGTATAAGGAAAATATAAATTCTGGATATACTGTACACATGCAAGCCAGATGTGATGGTGGCAAGATAAAACTACCTGAGACATGAGGAAAAGACCTTGAGAGGAACCAAAGGACTGTGTTCAACTGTGTAACCAGGAAATTCATAGTTTTAACATGTTAGCGACTTATGGCAATAGCAGTTCTAAAACTATTATGGGAATTGTAGTCCTAAGCCACTGTAAAAAGTGCTTGAATCAATTATAGTCCAATGCCATCTTCGTGGCTTCTAGGTATATTTTTGGACTGTCTATCCAGGGTGATCTTTAGTAGCACAGAGTGCTCCCCAAGTGATAAAATCTCAAACCAGAATTATTTCATCAGAATGGATCAGGGACAGGGACGTGGCAGGGCTAGCTAAGACAGCATAATAAAAAGGGGGCACCAGAAGGTAATAGACATAAGGGGGCTCCGGGGCCATTCTGGCATCAACAAACCTGGGTGAGTGTGTGATAGTGGGAAGCATCACCACTGATATGTTGCATTTCACCAAAATACTCTGCGATCATGAAGCCTTTAGATGTATTCCTTCATCTAAACTATTAGATAAAAGGAAAATTATTCCTTCTGTTATGGAAAATGATTCCATAACAGTGGGGCTTTGTAATAGAAGGCTTTTCCCCTGCTGTAGCCTTCGCTATTTAAGGTACTAACAAATAGTGTATACCTTAGAAAAGTCAATACACCATGTACGCATCTAAAAAATCACAAGGATCAGTCAAATATGACCTCTAATTTAACCTGTTTTAAGGTGTGTGTGATCGTTATGCAGGGGCACGGTGGTGTATTGGTTAGTACTGTCACCTTGCACCTCCAGGGTCTGGGTTCGATTCCTGTCTCTGTGTGCATGCAGTTCGCATGTTCTCCCAGTGCTTGGTGCGTTTCCTCCCAAAGACATGAAGGTTAGGCTAATTGACATTTCCAAATTGCCTATAGAGTGTGAATATGTGTGTGCCCTTTGATGGATTGGCACCCTGTCCAGGGTGTACCCCACCTCATTTCCTAAGTCTTCTGGGTGAGTGAGCAATGGTTCTCTTTTTGTTTTAAGCGGTACTTCAATATCTAAAGTATAATGGAACTTTGACTCTTAGCAGTCAGTTGTGTGATCAAGTTATGTAGGATCAGATAGTGATTGACCAATCATAGTTGATAGTTTAAAGTTCACCTATAGTTCCATATGTATCCAAAAGGCAAAGAGAAAAAAAACATGGAGACAATGGACAACCTTGTAAATTTCATAAGTTTCTCTTTATGTCTCCACTTATTTCGTTGTAGAATCGCCTCAATTAAGTAACTGTTACAGGGTTTAATGTAAGGGCATAAGGGTTTAACATAGGGGGAGTCTGTAGGGGTGTCTGAGGCAATGAAAATATGTTGTTTTATATTAATTTATGAATCCTCAGTGGTAGACATCTCACCTGCCATGTCTGGGATTTATTGCCAGTCAAAGACCAAAACCACTTAACGGATGAACAAAACCTTAGTGCTGGTCCACATTCCACCTAAAACTTTGTCAAGTCAGGCATGTGAATCAGATGGTGTGTTTTGGCAATCCCTTACCTGAAGCATCTGAAAGACCAAAAGCAAGAAGCACTGATAAACGACTTTGACATTGTTAAAGTACACTGGTTATAAAGTCAGATGTCATGAGCTTCTAATAAATGTCAGCCCAGGTAAGGTCATTACCAAACAGTAAGTCCACAATGAGGCCTATTTAACTAAGGATAAACTGCTGGATAAGCCATTATTAATATTGTTGTAGAGTTCTGTCAGTTGCAATGTAGCCAACATTTGAGTAAAGTGTTCACAAGATTACATCACGCCAGCTTAAGCCTTAACTGATATTCCTACAAGATTTTATGAGCTGTCTGAGACTTTTTTTTTGCATATTTATGCAGGGTTATGCCAGATGCCATTTAGTCCTATGAACCCTTTACTTATATAATGTTCAAAAGGGCTATATCACACATGCATAGGTCATCATGACAAATAAAAAATGCTTAAATAAATATTAAATATTAAAAAAGTCTTATGCATGTGTGATTTAGCCCTTTTGAGCATTACACAAGTAAAGGTTCCCAGGGCTTTTACGAATATTCCACAGGGCATTTACAAATGTACAATTATGTCAGTGGTTATGAAGTGTGACGACTGGCCTTCTGCCAGCATGTCTTACCATCTGCTAGCCCCTCACCTGACCAAGGAAAAGAGACTGTGAAAGAGCAATGTGCATTCAGCACCCTAGCTGGTTCTGCTGTAGCACTGGAGGGGCAGTTAACTCACTGCACCTGGTAACAGAATAAAATTCACTGTCCTGGTGTCCCTCAGTGCCCTATAAAAGGACCACCCAATGCCAGACTGGTGAGTGAGATGTTCTGGGTGTCAGAGCTCACACACTCTTTCTCTCTCTCTTCTCTATAAACTCAAAATTCTCTGGAAATCACCTAAGACGTAGTAAAGCACAGAGAAAGGGCTCTTGCCAGCACTTGACTGCCGCCTTGGATTCCTTATCATCCGACAGACCTTGACCGACTGTTGTTGTCCCTCATCTGATATGTCTTTGTTCTGGCTTGCTTTGGTAAGTGCTTTACACTAGTGGAGAATGCAGGCATTCGATGCAGATCCAGAAGCTCAGCCAAAGCCTGAACATTTCCTTACATGCATCCAGCAGCAGATGCTTCTGCAACAGCTGACACAGGGGACTGTAGTCAACTATGGCCGAGCTCTTATGACTCCAGCAGCAAGGAGGAGTGGCCGATCCTCGCAGGACGGCCCAGCGCTTACTGGGTAAGCTTTTGCCACATGAGGACCTGGAAACTTTGGAAGGATGGCTGAAACGCGAATTGAGCGCTATACTCAACCCACTGCTCACTGATGAGGCAAAGGCGACCCTATTTTACTCTCACAAGCAAAGAAGCCAAGGACTATGAACTGCTGAAGGGTGAAACCCTGGCCGATGGCTTCAGACAGATGGCTTTAGCCAGACCAGCTTACTGCCCATGAAGTTAAGAAAAGTTTAGTCATCAACTGGGTTCTGCGCTCCCTCCCGAGAGAGGAAAGGAAGACTGTGGGCGTGATAGCTCTCACATCCCTGCAGAAAATGGTAAACACGTTGTAGTTTGCATTTTCTATGCTCTCACTCATGCAGAACAAAAGGAGGCATCTGAAATAATGTCCCCTACTTTATTTGTCGCTCCCAAGAAGAGAAGCCCTGCAGCGCATGCAGCGCAATGGCACAGATGCAGAAGCTGCATTTGAAGGGGAGTAACATCCCCCCTTTTATCCACTTCTTTCCTTGTCTCAGTAGGTAATTAAAGTACTGCTAGGGCTGGAGGGAGGGACTGAGAATGGCTGCCCAAAAATCAATGTTGATTGTTTTTTGGCCACCCATATTGAAAACCCCATATCAGTGTTGTACTTTCTCATCTGTAGGGGAATGATGTATTACCAAATGAAGAGAAGAGGGGGAACCTCACAATCTTCTGGTGATGCCCCAAGGGAAAGGGCCATATGCCGATACTATTTGTCTATGTTACACATCCTCTCAATGGCCATCAAAACATGGAGAAGATTAAGGGTTACTTCCAAGGGCCAGGGCCAAAGTGAAGAACTTGAGGTGGCAACAGTCAGATGATGGCACAGTATAAACCAGCCCCTGTCCTGCTGATTCCCCTGCCCAATATCAGCATCCTATTGGAATCGACATAGATCTGCCTTCTTGCAAAGTCAGCAAGGGGCCATGAGTATATCTTGCCCATAGTGTGACTATGCCACATGCTACCCTAAGGCCATCCCACTTTGCATTGCATTGCAAGAGAGCTAGTGCTACATTTCAGCCACATGGGTCTACAGAAGGAGCTCCTCACCAACCAAGGTACTCTGTTGATGTCCAAATTAATGGCAGATGTTTGTCGGCTGTTACAGGTGAAGCAGATCTGCACCTCCGTATTGCACCCCAGATCAAAGGTTTTAATCAGACACTTGATGATGCTATGGTGAGTGGTGGATGAATGGGGCCAGAACTAAGCTCAGCTGCACCTATATGTCTTTTTCACTTTCAGAGAAACCCCTCAGACTTCCACCAACTTCACCCCTTTGAACTGCTGTTTGGGATCAGGCTGCATGTTCTCCGCAATGTCGTGAAGTAAGCCTGGAAAGAACAGCTTTCCTTGTTCCATTCTTTAGTGATGCAAGCAAAGATCTGCTGTGTTCTCCTTATTGTTCGAGAGCACATGGAGTAAAAAAAAAGAGTCAGTATCAGAAAGAGAGGTGGAAAGCAGTCTGCTTCTACCCTCAAAAAAAAAAACAGGAAAGTTAAAATCACCATTTTGTCCCCTCTGTAGCAGCAACACTCTCAAACATGCTCAAGAAGGAACACCCTGAAAAAGTGCAGTGGACCACAAAGACAGAAATTGCATTGTCCCATCCTACCAGCTTTCCTGTCCTCCACAACCCTGACGTCAACCATCCCTTCCTGTTTCATACGGACACCTTTGAAACTGAGCTTGGGGCTGTCATCTCCCTGGATTTTCCTGGAAAAATAACAGTCCTGTATGTGAGTAGGAAGCTGCATTGAATGAGAGGCCCTTACCATTAAGTGGGCTTTAGAGGAGCTGAAATTCTACCTGTTGGAGGTCACTTCACACTGGTTACTAACCACATTCCCCTAGGGCAAGGATTAAAGACACCAACTCTCGCATCAGCCACTGGTTCCTCTCACTATAAAACTACTCATAGCCAGCACCGCATGGCAATGTGGGTAGCTTCTCTAGACGCCATGCTCTTTTTTCATTGCACAGTCTGGGCTTGAAGCTGGGAGGGTGGGGGATGGTGCTCTGTGATGATGGGCCTTTGGCCAGCACCTCTTACCATCTGCCATCCTCTCGCTTGACCAAGGGAAAGAGAACGCAACCTGCATTCAGCACCCTGGCCAGCTCCACTGCGCACCCGGTAGACTACCCAACATAAGAAGGCTTAAGTATTTGCCATGTAGTCCTATGAACACAAACCTTAAGTAAAATATTCATATAGTTACATGACACCTGTGTAAGCCTTTATCAATATTCATATAGGGTTATGTCAGGTATTATTTAGCATACCCTCAGGTAAAGTGTTCGTTGGACTATATGGCACTTGCATAAGCCTTTATTAATTTTTATCTAGGATAATGTCACTTGTCATTAATACCTATGCAGGTTTCCTGTAGCCCTATGAACACTGCCTTTAAATAAAATGTTTAGAATGGCAACCTTATGAATTAAGTACTTAATGAATATTTAAGTAAGCTTATGCCAACCTTCCAAACCGCTGCTACTGTCTATTTTCTTTGCACATCACATCACTGGATCACTGTGAAAATGTGATTGCAGTCCTGTTTGGTGGCAAAGGAGCAGGTGACTGTGAAATAGCCCATTTTACTTTGTTGTCTATGTGTGAGAGATATTGAAGGGGAAAATGCTGATGGGGGAAGAATAAATGAACAGAATGACACTAAGAGTTATATGAGGAGCGAGATAGAGAGAGAAAGAGAAATGGTTTTTGCTGTCACTTTGTTAATGCCACTTAAGTGGACTCATCCCTAACAGTAACAGTCACACAGTCAGAACGCACACAGAGAGAGCCAACCTAAGAGTATGCGAGGAAGAGAGAGTGAGTGAGAGAGGGAGTGAGCGAGCAAGAGAGAGAGAGAGAGAAAGAGAGAGAGGGGGAAAGCGGAGAGCACACAGATCCATCCTCTGTAGAATGCCTACACAGTGTCAGTAATAAAGACACAGTGCTGTGGGTTGGGGCTAAAGACTGGGTCTGTGTGTAATCCTGAGAGGTGCGCTAGAGTGGCATCATAAGAAAAAACACAGAAGAAGCTGAGGAAACGAAGAACAGACAAGGGAAAAGAAAAAAGGAAGATCAGAAGAAGCCTTGAGACAAACAGATGTTTTTTGTCTTTTCAGGGTAAGGGAGTTGATGTTTTTTTCTGAACTTGTAACCAAGGCAGTTGAATTTGAAATGTGATGTAGTATGTATAGTTAATTATGGCTTAAGTCTGAATCTTCATAGAATCACACAAAAAAAAGATTGAGTACCTTTGTAAACGTTGTTTAAGGAATGTTGCTGTAGCCCTGTGGTTTAGCATCATCAAAGTGCATTAGGGAAAAAAAACTGGCAACAATTCAAGTCAACAAGCCTAAGTTGTTCTGGTGAGCAGAGATCAGCTTTGGTCTGATTAGTTTTTCTTTCTTTCCTCCTGGGTACCAGTTATCATTGGCATGACAAGCACATAGGAAAGCAGATTCAGATTCTACCATTAACTTGGTCTTAGTGAAAGAGGAATGGATTTTGCTATGAAATATCATGGCAATAGTGAACGCAAAATAAGGTGTCTGTAGGGTGCCACTGAATGCATTGTGTTTGTGGGTGTGTGTGGCGGGGTGGTTGGATGGATGTACATGTGTGTGCATTCAGGGGGGGATGCATCTGTCATTTCATTGAAGTGATCAGCATCCAAACCCTTCCTCCTTCCTTCTTTCTGTGATTCTCTCCCCTCTCTCTCTTTCTCTCTATCTACTGAATCTCCTTTCTTTTCCTCATTTGCCATTTAGCTATGCACTTGGCTACTGAATTGGCGCAGTTGCTTTAGTGTTTAGAGTAATTCCGTAATTGTGCTTCTCCACCGGCAGTCTGGGTGTAATTATCGACCTCCGTGAGCTGAGGGGTCTACGGAGAAGGTTCTCATGTTGTCCTGCCTGTCCTTGTAAAACATTCCAGTGTATGTGTATGTATGTGTCTGTGTGTGTGTGTGTGTGTGTGTGTGTGTGTGTGTGAGAGAGAGAGAGAGAGAAAGAGATGTATGCGAATGTTTTGGCAGGAGTCCAGTGTGTTGCTGTTGTATATAGAACACACATATAGGGGAGTATGAGTGGGTGTATTGAGCACATATATTTGTTCTATTCAATCAAATGCATTGAGCAGAATAAATATATATATATATATATATATATATATATATATATATATATACAGTATATAATAGATTTCTGCTATACACTGTTAGCTATGATGTTCATTTTTGACAATCCTTAGAAGAATTTGGGAAATGACCTCAAAACTTACATTTAAATATGCACAGCATCAACCTGGCTCATAAACTCCATCCCATAAATAAATGATTGATTCACAAATAACTTGTACCCTGAAATTAAACACATGGCTTGGCTTGACAACTAGACTGGAAAGATAATTGCGTCGTTTGTTCCTCGTAATGTTGATTAGCCTTTAGTCAGTCTATAGCGATGATTATAGAAGGCAAATATGCAACCACTTCTTGCATGATGATTGCTTGACTCTTGTCCAGATTCCATTACATTATTATAGTGCATACATTATTGTCATTGTGACTGCTGGTCATATTGTAGGAAGATGTCATTTGGCAAATTGTTACATTATAGATTAATTTGAAAAGCAAATAATTGGGGAGATGAGATGTGTTTAAGAGTATAGCAAGCATAATTTAGTGCATTATATATTCTATTGTAATTAAAATATATACTTTGTTTAAAATGGGCTGCAAGAATATGGTGAAGATTCTGGAAATATGATAAAAAAAAAAAAAAAATAAACTCATTTTGACTGTTTTCTCTTTAAGGGACCCAAACTATGCCAGAAAAATACCTAAACCAATAACAGAGCCACCAGTTTTACTTTTAATCTGTCACCCATCTGTAGCTATGATACTGCCAATTTTAGCATCTGACAAATATGTGAAAACTTTTGAATAAATTTTCTCAGTTGCTTCCATCTGATGTCTCCAAATTGCTTCAGGAACCCATTCAAAACAAGTGAATGCCCTATTCAGTTATGAAATTCACAAACATCTTTATTACTCGATAAAAGCTACCCAGAATTCCTGATCCAGTTCAGATGTTCTTTTTATTATTAAAATAATGTTGTAGCCTATTTGGAAGAAAGGTTAATCTCCGATTAGATGAATAGTTTAAAATTCTAGCTTTTCTTTCTGAATGCTTTTGAAAACTAATATAATATTGCCTCGCAATTGGCTAAGGCTGCTAAGCTGTACCGAGCTCCACCTTGTACTCTGAATTAAGCTCTCCTCTAAATGCACTGCAGCCTCCAGGAACAGGATCAAACATTCAACCATCAAGTTGACCTTCCAGGTTTCTCCAAGTCAAATGCGTCACTTGAGACAATTCATCTAAAGAAAACAGTGAACAGGTTTTAAAGCATATAAGCAACAACCCAGAGACTGTGCATGTGTTATTTGTTCTATCCCATGAGGCTTACCTTCAGCCAGTACTAGCTGATCAAAATGAGACTATTGAAACTGATATTAGAGGTGAGTGTAATTCATTTTCACGAACACCAGACAGCCATTTCACATTGTGCTCAGCTCCCACTGAAAATCATGCAAATAGTACACTTGATCCTTCTAAAAATAAAACCACTGGAGGGCTGACCATGCAGCTGCGAACAATTAAAGAGTCCACAAATGCAAATATCCTAAATCCAGCTCCTCCACCACTATACAGCCTCTTCTGTAGACTTTTTTAAGTAATTATCTGACACCTCTATAGAACTATGCTAACTTTATTTTTAGCTATGTCTGTATTCTGCAGGTAAGTTTGCACAAAACATCTGTTAAATCCTGCTTGTCTAATTGTGTTAGTACCATTGATAAGGGAGCAGTAGAGCAGGTGAGAGAGAGAGAGAGAGAGAGAGAGAGAGATCTAAAAGATGAACAAAGTCAATAAAGACTGATGTCCCAATGATTAAGGAGTACACACAGGTTGCTTTCAGGTTAGCTTTTGTCCCACAGGTCTGCCATATTGACTTACGCCAATCACATCAATAGATCATATCGATTAGCAATGTAAAGAAAGTGATTTGTGTTGGTTACCGCACACAAAACATTTGCTTATTTGTCATGATAGACACACCATGAATTGGCACAATGAATATATTAATATTATGTAGCTTCAATGACTAACCATTTAAGGTTCGTCAGCTAATTAGCATTCATGTGATGTCCCACTTATTTAACTGTTGTAATCCCATTTTTATTACACTGGATGAGCCCCAGAGGAATTAAAAGAATAATCCCAGGTACAGTGGTTTTAAAGACATGTAGATGAGAGGTTAGATAAGAGAAATCTTGGAGATACCTAATAAATAAACACCAGCTCTAGTCATAATTATTAAGATAGATCAAACAGTTTTCACTGGGATTTAACTGGTTAACCATTTACTCTGCACATAGAAATAAGCATTATGATTATATATTTCTCTATTTCTCTCGATCTATCTGTCTCTCTCACATTCTCTCTGAGTTAAGCTTGGTTTTGAAAGCCAGAGGCAATATCTGACTCCTGCCTGCTAGTACTGCAGATGAGCACTCTGTGCCTGCATGTGTGTTTTGAGTGTGTGTGTGTAAGTGCTCTTAGGTGTCATCTTTTGTCCTGGTTGGAGAGCGCAGGCATTGCTAACGTCTGTCTAACTGAGAGAAAAGAAAGGGGGGAGAAAGCTTGTGCTGTCACATTACATTTCAACATTTCTAGACATACTGCATTTTCAGTATGATGTATTCTCTCTCTCTCTCGCTCTCTCTCTCACACACACACACACATATGCGCGCACACACATGCACACAAAACTCTGACAACTTTTTTTTTTTTTGGGGGGGGGAATCATTCAAGCAAAAATATATCACTTTCACAAATAGACACTGATGACAGTGACAGTTCTGTGCTTTTTCTCTATGCTTTTTATGCATTCCTCTCAAACACGAGCATGTTTCATGCTACACAATGAACAGAAGGGAGGAGACACAGGAAGAACACTGCTTGCATCCCTCAAGAGCACAGCTGAATGAATAAATAGATCAGTCTGCCATTTTGCAGCCATTAATGAATGCAAACAGTGATGCTGAAGCAACTTGGATAGATTTAGCAGCAGCATGGTTAATAGCAGTCATTTGTAACTTGACAGACTGACAGTTTACCTGCCACACCAACTTTCAATCAATGTGTAATGTCTCACTAACCACTTTGGCCAGACCTCTGTTTGACCTTTTTCTTCTTTATGTCTGGGAATTGATATCTATAATGTTTATGCATTAGTTTCAGCTCAGCCCCGAAAATGTTTAGTCATCAGAATAAACCCCATGTATAACAGAGCAGGACTGTGCAAAACACCTGGAAGTGGACTCAAGTTTAGAAGTAAACAGGTCACCCAGGTCAGTTCACTGGGCAATAATTCTGTAGCACTTCATAAATAATGCTGAGAATGAGCCCATCTGTCTATTGGAGAGCGCATTACCAAGTGCATAGCCTAGTCCATCTTCAAAGAAGATTTGATGGAATGTATTGATTGTAAGATTATATGACCTTCTCATCAGTACAGTCTTGACCTGATACAATGTACCATGCTAGGTGTGGATTAAACTGCTAAAGATGCCAAAACCAGTCTCAGCACCTTAAATAAAATTCCTGTGCACTTGGAATGGCATCCAATTTTTCTTTATTCAAGTCCAATGCCTAACCCCCAGTGTTTGACTGATCATACTGTACTTACTTAGTAACCTACAGTAGGAACCCAATGATGAAAACTTAAGCACCTTTGTAAGTCGCATTGCATAAGATCTTCTGCCAAATGCCTAAATGTAAACCAGTGAGAATATAGTTACATTTCTTTTTTACCGAATCTCTATCTTTAGTGTATGTGTAGTTATAATAGATAAGCAGTGGCTAAATTCTTAAGCCAAAGGGGATATTCAATGTTTTAATAAAATCCTTTAAAAAAAATTGACAATCAAGATAATAAGAATTATTTGTTCTTTTATGCAATTAAATTGCAGTGCAATCAATATATTGTATGATATAAAGTACTTTATTTTTAAAAACCTGCTATATCTGGTTGGACATTGTGTCAAAAAAGACATCTGCAGTACTTTGGTGTCATTTGCTCAATTCGAAGGACAGTTTTCTATTGGCTTTAGGTCTGGAGATGACCCAGGCCATGGCTTCAGAAGCTGAATACCATTGTCACACAGCCAGGTGTTGACTAGTTTTTAGTTAATTTGCTCACCTCTTCAGAACTAATTAGTGAAATCACCTTTTTTGTGCACACTGAGAACTGTCATACATGGCATATGTTGTCTCAATACTTTTGGCTTCCTTTGTATTTTGATCATGGACAGAATATATGTGTTTTTGTTGTACACACCTAAACAATGAACACAATTTCTAGGTCTGTTTATTAAGGGAGGCCAGGTATGTTACCACTGACACTACTCACACCTATGAGCGTTATGTGTATAGCTTTATATATCTTTTTCCACTTGTCTGTCAGAATATTTTCCTTGTCTACTGTAGCTTTACATAGCTATATTACGCATATATGAAAGCAATATGTTAAGTATGTATATAATGTACATAATAAGATTTATGTGCATAATGAACTCATTTTTAAAATAAACTTATCATTATTTAACCATTATTTTATATTTGTTTAACTTATTTATTATATTTTAGTGGAAATTCATTTAATCATGTTGATTTGTGTATGTAACATGTTGATGTTGATGTATCTGCACTAGCACTAGTGTAGTCGCATTATTAGGAAAGTATTACAGTAACAAACTCACCTTGGGAGTTATTAACATCCCTGCCACAGTGGCTTAAAGTCAAAATGCAGGAAGGGTTAATGAGATGAAGGGTTAGAGGTGTCCTGAATGTACCAGAGTGTGTGTGAGAGATTGACTGCTGCTGCCGCCTGTGGCTGTGAGCATTCATGTAATGTCATCATGTACAAAACTGAATAATTCATACCGTACTCTAGTAAATTAAATTATAGAAAAGTGGATCAAAAATCAGATGCTTACTGTAGGTGTGGCTGAGGATTTACACTCTCTCTCTTCCTCTCTCTCACACTCACACTCACACACACACACACACACACACACACACACAGAGACACACACACACACACACACACACTTACTCATACACATGCACACACTCACACACATTGTATATATATATATATATATATATATATATATATATGAATGTTTTTGCTTAATTTTTTTTTTATCAAGTAATGTCACATGTTAAGGCAGATAATTTGCTTATATGAAATAGACAGACACTCCTAAACTCAAACAGTCCTACTTAAGTATAAGATTTACATTTTGCTGAAAGCTTGCACACATACATGTTCACTACCTCATCACAGACTCTTTAATACTAAAATATTAAAACATTCATTTAAACATTGTACACATTTATTTACCCTAGCATAACTCATACTTGTATAGTAAGTTCAATCTTAATGTATGAAATACACAGTCAAATGTAAAGGTTTTAGAGCTAAGGACAGAAGATAAATTTTGTTGATTAAGCAAACCATTCAATTTATAGAGTTTTTAATGTGACACGGATAGGAAAAATGGTCAAATAGTGGATGATAGGATAGGCTACATAGGAATTTGCAATATATAACTATATTTTAATATATAGTATAGTATAGTATAGTATAGTATACTGTAACTATTCCGCTATCATTTATATGCCCCCATTTTGATTTTATATACATGTATGTCCCTTATCAGATTTCTTGTCCAAAAGTCAATCATTCTGGTTGATGATTTCTGTTATTATTAATATCCCATATATTGTCTTCTTCAAACCAGTTCTGGAAACTGTGTGGCTAAAATATTATTCTAAAATAATTTTGCTATTGATTTTTTTTGAGGGGGTGGGGGATTCTAGCACTTGTACCAGGTTTTAATTTCTTTTGTTTCCACATTTTCACTATTTCCTACTTAAGCTGCAGGACATGGTCAAACAATCACATTGAAATAATTTTGACACATATTGTGATTTATATTGCAATGTTTAACTATTAAATGTACCATTTAGGTTTACACCAAATAATTGGACAGATGATCTTGTCAAGAGGATGTTTTACAATATTTATTCATCACCTCAAAAATAAACAAATACTTAAAATATTGACAAACTCCAGAAAGTCTTGCAACTTGATTTGTTATTCAGGACCCTTAAACAAAAATGCAGCAATTTCAAATTTGGTTCAACAATGAAGTTAAACCAAGCAAACCCCAGGCAAAACCAAATTGAACTAATTATCTGATATTAACCTATCTCTGTTTTTCCCATTGTTTTTATTATTATTGTTTTTGTTGTTGTTTACTTATTTATTATTATTATTATTATTATTATAATTTTTTGTATTATGTCGTATCACTTTTTAGCACTGTTGCTACACAAAACAACAAAATGTTAAACCAATTACAGAGGTCGTTCCTATAAAGCAGAAAGAGAGAGAAAGAGACAGAGAGAGATGTATGTTTATTCAAGTGACAAACACATGACTTCACCAAATTTATCTATTGCAATTATCACACGTTAACACTGATTAGATAATCCAACAGACACTAGCAGTTATTCTATATTCCCCTCTAGACAACAACCATGCGGTTATACTTAGCTGTCTCAAAATAAATACCCACTCAAGTTCACACTTTCTTCTCTTCTTCCCTCTTCAACACCCATATGTAGGCATGGCCTTCTGCTATAGCAACATATCTTCTTGTAATTTTCATTATTGCAGGCAATGCAGCAGCCATAGCCCTCTGCTAAGTGTCACTAGAAATAAGGGGCTTAATGAGTGACACAAATTGAATGTTGTTCTCTCCATTCAGGAAGGTTGAAGGAAATTGAGGCAAACCTAATGAGCAGTCTCTTCCCTGCAGCATCACCTGACATCAATGACTGGTGACAGTCCAGGGAGGAGACGCCTCGCCCCGGGTTCTTCCCAGCTCAGTGTGACATGATCCAGACTGCCATGGGCCATCTGTGCCTAGTAGATGCCTAAGTACCATTCTGCCCACCCACCACCTCCTGGAGCTTCCTGTTGCATTTAATCACCATGATCTACATGTTGTTCTTCTCAGTGGCAAAGTCTTTGTCTCTCATTCTCTTGTTTTTCCTCCTTCAACACTCCACTTGCAAATAAAATATTCCTTATGGACACAAAACACCTGCTTGTCTGCGAGAAAGGAACACCTTGGTACAGCTCAGCATTATAAATAGCATTTTAACATTATAAATGTTTCCTATCGACATCCACAACAGCGGTTCTGTGTAAAAGAAAACATCCAGCTAAATTACTTAATCTTAATAATTAACATGTGGTCTTCAGTGGGGTCCAAGGTTTATTTTGTAATGAAATTCTCATTCTCTATTCTCTCACTTCTCTTGTTTCATCAATATGTTAGTGATTTTTTTGCTTTAGATACACATTTTCAATATTACTCACAATACCAGTAACTTAATTTATCTCAGAAATGGCAAGTCAGAGATGATAATTATGTAATTTTGGTAAAATTATGTAAAGTGTGTGTTTGGGAGGTATGGGGGCATGGACGCCTTCATGGTTGTCTTTTGCTGGCAACAAGCTAGCCACCTAACTGAGATGAGTGATGTATCAAGGTAAGAAATGTTGCTTTGTTTACTTTTGAGGCTGTGCACAAACAAGTTAATTGGATTTTACTTGTCAAACTTGGAGGACCTTGGAGTTGAGAACACCACCCCCAGTTCTTATGTGGGGGAGTATTGAGTCAAGGGGACATTTGTTTGTTTGTTTGCTTCTCCTGGCCAGAGGTCAGAATTTGGTGTTACAACTACGTCACGTAGCATTATGTAATGTTGACTTCAGTGTTGACTATTTTATACTGGATGTCTCATTAATATAATTAATTAATCATTAATATGACATTGAACCACTGCTAATTGATAGAAGAGGGTAATATTATTATTTTTTATTATTTATTTATTTTTATTTTTTTGTGATAATAAAAATGCAGCACAAGCCAAAGTTACAAGGATTGTTAAATAATTGAAGCAGAGAAACATTTAAACTATTTTATGCATTACAGGGTGACTTTAATACTAAGTGCATGTGGAGAGAAATTTATTCAGAACTGCTTGTGCATGATTTAACAAAAGCAAAAGGCATTGTACATATTTAACAACAGTGGATGCAACAAATTTAATTAGATGTAAGTTTTTGAATTTCCACATATTCACAGCCTGACCATCATCTTTATTTGTATCAGGAAAATGGGCAGAGGCTGAAGCGAGCTCAGGTGGCTGAGTTTACTTTTAATTAAAAATGAGTGCCTCCACTGCATAATGGTCATAATGGCACTCCAAGACAGTCATCATGCAGCCATCCGCAGTTGGCAAGTGTGGAGTCACTGATGGGTAAAGCATTGATTCAACTAGGACAACTTTGACCCTTAAAAGCGCCCTTAAACCCCCCCCCCCCCCCCCCCCCCCCGCCAAACACACACCACCACCTCCACCATTATGTATGTTTTGTGCATTACCTCTCTTCTTTGCTTCCGTTTAATTTAATGTACAATACTTTGCACATGCAAGCACATGCTCCTTATTTGATTCATTGGGCCATTTAAACAAGAAATTAAATTATATTCTTCATTATGCTTATTTCCAAAAGAAAAAAGTCAAAGCCGCAAGATCATTTATTAGAAGCAGACACTTCCCTTTCCTAGCATTCCTTCAAATTCAATGGGCACTCTTGCTAATAAAAAGGAAAAAAATCTTATCAGCGCGTCTCTGCTTCCTCCCTATGCTCTGCTGATCCCTTATTTTCTCCCCTGCTAGAGGTGGCGATGGAGAAGCCTCTTCTCCTCCAAGGGCTGCTCTAATAAGACTCATTACATACAGGAAATTGATCAGTAGGAGGTGCGAGAGCCCAGGACGGAGCCATACCACAACACAAACTAATTAGTTATTTGGGAGTTTGCGCTAAGGTAATTTCCCAAACACCCATTTGCACAAATAGCACGTATATGGAGATCTATGCTTGCATTGACGAGGGGGGAAAGAAAGAAATGTACAGTCCTACAGTAGCACTCGGTGGGACTTTGCTGCCTCCCTCAAGAGCATTTGCTAATGAAAAATAGGAACTCACATTGCAGATGCACTAAGTGTTGCAGATTTATACCTGTTGGGAATGTAGTTGTAAATCATGCTGGCTGCGTATCTAAGAGTTTATTAGCTCTGCTCATTGCTGATATATGTGTCAGTTTTGGCTAGGCCAGGTTCTGTGTGTTTAACTGCCATCAGTTGTACGAAAGAGAGAATGAGAGGCTGGAGGTTTTAATGGCTTGTCCTGCAAAAGGCATGTTCCACACATATAGCTAGGCTGATATACTCACACTTCCTGCACTGAAGCCTATCAGTCAGATAGCAACATATAAACACTTGGCAGAGAGTTGTACTAAAGAGTAGCGTAAAATCATTATAAAACATCAATCTTTGCTAATTAAGGCTTTTAAACCCCACTGTCTCTGGCTAAAATACACCACATAACCATCTTACGCCAAAACATAGCCACGTGCATAATTCTGCTGTGCTTTACCCCCTTCCCCTGCTCCCCATTTAATTTATTTATTTTAATTTAAATTAAGCTCAGCCTGATTATGGGATGTTTAAGCTAGCGCCTGCTTCCCTTATCAGGGATGCAAACACCCACACATTCGCACCCACACACTCAGACATCAGAGGATGAGGAGAAAAACATGTTTCTCCCTCTGTACCACTTTGAACCCGGCTCCCTGAGTCATTTCCTCAGCATTCAAAACCCTCTTTGCAGCAGTTTCTTACACTTCCTGCTCATACATCACTTTTAAGAATTAACACTGTGTAATTTAGAGGACAGACAAAGGTTAGAAGTAAGAAAGAAATCTGTGTACTAGCATAGATGGGAAGTTCAAGTAAATTTCATTTCATCAAACATGCAATTTGACTGAGTTGGTGTTGCTGAGAAAAATATAAAACCTCAAAATATGGCACATAAGACACCTGCAAGCTTGTTACCGTATGCCAAAGAAATCACATTGACAGTTTTGAAGTACGGTTTTTATGAAATTTGTTTAAGAATTTTCTAAGACATCTATCATCAATCCAGGCAAACAATAGTCAAGAATAAAAATAAATCCTAACTATGTTTGCTGCATAGCATCTATAGCAGGCAGCACAATGGCTTAGGACTGTCGCTTTGGGACTCCTGGGTTGGGGGGTTGAGTCGTGCCTTCAGTCTGTGTGAGTGGAATTTGCATGTTCTTCCTATTTTTTCTGGGTTTCCTATGGGTTCTCCAGTTTCCTCCCACAGTCCAATGGTATATGTTGCCCATAGTGTTCGACCTATTACCTTTCAGCAGTGCTGGTGTTAAGTCATAGGTCATAAGGTCACAGTGAACCATCCGTCATGAATGATGGTTTAAGAATAGAATAGTATCCTTATCAAATATAATGTGCTTTACAAATAATCCAGATTTATACAGTATACCTAAGGCAGTCTTAAACCTAGACTGCAACCTATTTGTGTAAAAGGTCTTTGTGTATATACAATATGCATTTTATATGATATTGTTTACATTAGCATATTTTAAATAAACTCAACAGCTAGCCAAAAATCCAGTCTAAGCAACTAGCCAAGTGGTTTATGATATCTCTTTTCTGAATAAGTGAGAATATTGATGTATAGATTCAACTCTGTTAGCTGGACTCAACTCAGAATGTTAATTGGCTTCTTATCATAATAATAACCATAATCACAGCATTTTGCTCCACCCCGGGTAAGAAATTATCAAGAAACTGTGGCAACTGTTTAATATTCCCAGACAAAGTTCATTTCAGAAGGAATTTTGAACTAGTTCCCTTAATTTATTAAAGAACTGAATCACAAGAATAATTAATTCCCAATTTGGTCATCAATACAGCACAATAAAACACAATTATCTCCACTCAGTGCACACAGATCTGGGTTCACATGTCATTGGATCAATCAACAATCTCGATTGTGTTTTGTTTCTTTTCTTCTCGTCTTTAGTAGATGGTCTTAAAAGTAAACAGTTTAACAGTTAGGTTTTTGTTTTTCAGTGAAGCTAGCATGAAGCTAATTATTATGGGAACAGTATAGATTTCAGCAGCAGATGGTGTTTTCTGGCAAAAGGGAAGCACAAGTATCAGTTAGGCAAAAGGTAATTAGCACTCATGTCAACCCTGATGGTGGCAAAGCAAGCAAGAAAATAGGAAGACCAGCATTTAAAGAAAGGTTTTGATAATCAGAGCTACCACAGCAGCTAATCCTGCAACAGAATAGCACTAATCAGGCTTCACCAGACTGAGCATGCTAATACTGACATTCATCAAATGCTAGCTAATATTAATATTGTCAAACAACCATGAATGAAAAGTGAGTTTGCTTATTTGCAAAAGCTTGTAATTATTAAGGCATTTTAAAATAATAATCACTAAATATTTGTGAATATAATATTAAATATCTTCACTTATGGTACTATTTAAAAAATCTAGTGCAGCACCACTGACCATGCAATTTAATGAAAAAAAGCACAGGAGTCATTCTATAGTTTTGTGGTATATTCCATATATTTTGATGATAATTATATTTATTTTAAATATTTTCATCAAAAACATCATATTAAGGGAGAAAACTGTAAGAATTGTTTTCAAAAGTCTAAACACTAAAAATAAAAATAAGAAATAATAGATTTTCTCGTTTAAATCATTTAAATATATCAATGTATATAAATTTGTACTAACAGAAGTCAAAAATGGTTTATCCCAATGTCCAGTGACAGTATCAAACAATTCTGTCCTTCTTCTCTGTGGCACACTGTGGTAAATGTATATATACTGTATATTATTATATTATAATATGTATTGCCTCATTGTCATTAAGTATAAGTTATGTATGCTGTCATGGATTACAGATTCTTTTTAATGAAATTATGTATTAAAATATTAAACTGCTCAGTCAGGCAGGTGCTATCACTGAAATTATGGGTCAAAATAAGGAAATTGTTAAAATATGTTATCCAATAGTGTAGATTATCAGTCATCATTCCTACATCATTGCTGTTAGCCTACATACTGGACATCACAAGATATGTTCATAAATTGTTCATATGTGTCCAATTTCTCCCTCATCAACACATTTTTAACATCCAATTGTTTTAAGTAGATAAAAAAGAGGAGATACAGGGCTGGTTGCGATGCTGATCATGCAACTAGGGGCGTATATTTGGAGAGACAGAGAGAAGCACAGCACAAGTGTGTCAAAATGTACTGTATACCACAGAACAAAAATTACATCATTTGATGCCGGTCACTTGGCATTGGGATAAATAATTTTTGAGTTGCAGGATGAATTACTTTTAGTACCACAGTTGACAAACTGAGTTGTGAAACCATCCTTTATCTTGAAAAAAATTGTTAATGTTTAAGCTTTGCACCTAGCAGATATGTTACACTAGAGAAATTTACTACCTTGAACCACTATTTGTTCTTTTGAAAATGTGCATTGTTTTTGTACATTATTACTTATGTGAACCCCAAAGTCATAGAATGACTATACATTCTGACTTTCATGCATTAGTTTTGATTATTATTAGATTTTGTATTCAATTATTTATTTAATTTAATAGATCTGCCAATTGGTAAATAGAAAAGTGTTTTTTCACTCCTTTTCCAAAAACATTGTTTCAGTGTCTGTAACATTAAATAAAATGCCCTTGAATGCCCTTTTAGAAAATTTCTGCCATACCAAATAAGGGGAAAATTTATGTCACAATGACATACTGAATATTTACTGATATAAAAGTTCAAACACAGCCAAGAGCTGAAGAAAGCTAGAATAGCTCTGAATGGTTAACTGAGCCCTGAGTAGGAGTAGTACAGTATATAGGGTCACAATCTGATTGGCTCGTTTCACTTTTGGCCTAAACAAAAAAGAAAAAGGGACAAATAGCAGGGAATGTTTTCTTTTTTTCCCCCATATCATGTTATTTGTGTATTCACACAAATACCAAATGGATATGTAAAAATGACTAAAAAGTTAATTATACATAAAAGGTCCCTTTACAAAATGTTTTAAAGAAGTTATAGGATTGTACTCATGTCTCCAGTGAATATAATTATTTTCTCATCTATCAGAATGATGATACACAAGTAACCATTTGATTTCTCTATTTTGCTCAATTAAATTGAATGATGAAGCTCATCGCTTGTGCTAGATTTAAACCAAGGCAAGAATTTTGGTGTCATCCTGAGGCCATGGTATATCAGTAACAGTTCAGTATGTCCATCGGGTGAGGTTTGGTGCTTCTGGTTTTTAGAGAACAGCATTATATTCATAATGTATTAAGCAGCAGCAAGAGCAAGAAGTTAAAAGAAAAAGAAAAGTTACATAGTACATATACTGTACAGTATATTAAGGGTGTAACGGAACATAAATCTATTATTTGAAATGAACAGGTCATGCATACAAATAGGACATGTTCTATTCTTTTGGAAGAAGACAAATACAGTCATGAATATTTGAAAAACAAAAACAGATAGTAACATTGCCTAATATTTCTTAGGGGAAACTCTGTATAAAGATATAAAATATTCTTGCTGTTGGCATCACTGTTACATTAGAGAATTCAGTGTACACAACAGGCATGAGGAAAAACAGGACATAGAAACCTCAATTTATTGATCCTGATTTTAGAGTTTGCATTTGGAGAGCAGGTGTCAGTACCATAATTCAAATCCTGACCTTTACAGCCATTAGCATATAGAAGACAGGTTAATATTTGATTCAATGTTCAAATGTTTCATATGTGGGAAAGAAAAAGAAAAAAAAAAGCATTTGATACAATAATCTTCCCTAAATGTGCAGTACGCTGCCCTGCAATTTAATATGTTTGAAGAAACAGCCCTTTAAACTATTGTGATTTGCAGCAAGTAGTAAAAAGTCTATTTGCATAATAGCTAGGGACGGGGAATGAGCGTGAGTGACAGCTTTAACATTTCAAAGTTGAAAGAGGGAGAGTGTCAGAAAGACAGAGGCTCTCATCAAGTGCTGGAAAGAAGTATTTGTATGTACTTGAATGCAGTATTCATAAGACTGCCTAAAGCCCTTATTCGATCTGTGTGTGTGAGTTGTGTGCGTGTGTGGAGCTCCCCCTCCCCACCTCACCCCACAAAAACAGAAAAAAGGAAAAAAAAAAAAAAACCTATATAAATCTCCACTGGTTAACACAGGCAGGTGGCAAGGGGAATTACACACATGCTTGAGGGCAGACTCCATTGCAGTGGCATAGTCTCTAGGCTGCTACAGAAAATACTTCTGCAACAGATGATAATTCTAACTGGAAGCAAGTGCGGATCTAAGTTTTTTATCCAACAGGCCAATTAATTGTTTGCCAAATGAAAGCACTCAAAGCAAGAAGTGATAAAATGCAATTGATGTGCCATAATGTCTTAGCAGACCATTTGTTTTGTGAAGCCTGCTTTTTTTCTCCTCCCTTACCAACTGGCTTTCTGAATTATCCTTCAGTTAAAACCCAAAGCAGCATCCAAGCCAATCTGTTGAAAATCAGCAATTTTAAGTGAGACCATAGTGCCCTAGTCATATGCATATTACACATAACCTATAGTTACAAAAAAAAAGTGTGGTAAGAAACATGCACATGAACCACTAAGCAATACCACTAATCCCTTCTTATTATGACCAAATTGATGTTGCTGTAAAAAGTCTCCCTGGCCAAAACTTGCATTGCTGGATCAACACCAGGCTCGAATCAATATGTATCTAGAACAGTTACAGAAGGACAATCTTGTTGCTGGTTCCAAAATCCTTTTTTATGTCAAAGTTACTGTTTTACACTACTGTATGTTCCCCCAGCTTTGACACACATCCCTATTGTGGGATTGTGCTCACTCCCAGGCAAATCCACACTTGACATTGCGATCAATCAAAGTTAAGTTTGATAACTTGAAAAAATTACAGCGGACTCCCTCGGTCAGGCAATTACACAAATGCCATTGATTCCTGTGGCTCTTTCAAGGTAAAAGTCTGTAGGACAGTCCTTCTGGATCAGTATGGATTTTTCTAGCCTCTGTTTTTATCTCCACTTCACCGTTTTTTCAAAAGATGGGATTAAAGACATTGGGAGAAAACAGGCTCACTGACCCACAGGAGGCTGCCTTGTTACTGTGACTTATCAACTGAGCCGCACTAGAGAACAGCACAGACTGTGTGACTCCATCTGCTCTTGTCGTTAAGCGAGGCTAATGCCGATATAGATCTAGACTCGGTGTATGCACAGTCTGAAGGTCTAATAGAGAAACAGAGCAGAACCTTGTGTGTATGTGTATGATTAGAGAAGAAGAATAAAATCTAGGCGTTAGTTTTGTTGCATGCAGACATGTGTGAGGCTGGAGAAGCCAGCATGGCAGCATGGAGTAGGATGGTCAAAGTTGCAGAGGCTGCAGGTGGCACAAGCTTAGCCCAGCATGTTGTTATTATAGCTAAGAACTCCTTATTACGACACCACAGCACCAAGGCACTGATGCTGTCCATCAAAATTCAAAACTGTAGTGTCCAAGAGGCTTTTGTGATGAACCAGATATAGTTAGATTCTGCAGCAGGAGCTAGAAAAGGAGAAGTCAGCTCAACACGAGCTCATGCCTGCAGGTTATTAACAGTTGGGACCAGTCAAATTAAATAAAAAGTTACAAGCATCATAGTTCTTAAAATTAAGCACTATTGGAGGGACTGGATTAAAATTACAAATATGTATGTAAAGTGTACGGAAATATAAAACATTTCAGATGTGTCCTTCGCAGCAACCAACAGTAATGTACATATTTCAGATAGAAAAAAAAATATTATCCCTGCTCATAATAACTACACCTTCAAGGTAATAACGATTACCTTGAAATATTATGAGTCACTTACTTGAAAAGTCAATGAGTCATTAATTATAATGAAAAAAAGGGGGGGGGGTATCACAGTACCTTCACACAAACAACATGTGTTTACCAGAAAGCTTCAACAAATTTCTTAAAGAGAGAATTCTCCAGATTTCCTGAAAATCAAGTGTGGAAGATAATGATGCTTTTGCATTTTTATTGATGTTTGATAAACAATATTTTAAAATTATTGGGACCTAAATTATATATCAAGTACATTATTAATAAAAAAAATAATAATATAGTTATAAGTAAATCATTAGAATGTTCTTTACAGTATTTCTCAAGGTCAGTAGCATGAATGCTGGTTAACCACATTTTGTCTATTAACAGTCACACATTAACAGTGTCTCCATTTCTTAAATTTCTTCAGATTAACAACTGTCTTTAACCCCAAGATGATCTGCCGTTTATTTTGAGCTCAAATGAATTGAGTCCAGACTAAAAATGTAAAGGATGTGATGTTCACGAAGAAACAACACACAAAATCATTTATTTCCACACTCAGCTGTTTTAAATAAAAGTTCCAGTAGAATAAATTCATTCCAGTGGAGATGTTTTCTAAATATGGGCAGAAAGCCCAGTTAATTTATTTAGCATGGTTAGGGCGGCAGTCCCAATGTGGTAAATCACACCACGGAAAACACTCAGGCTCCAAAGGGCTGATTCAGCAACAAGCTCCATTTGTATGTGGCTTTGATATATTTGACTCATTTTCAGTTAGACAATCAATTGTTTGGTAGCAGTCTTGTCACAGCAGGAACCCTAATGTTGTACGAAGTGGTTACATAGTTGTAATTAGGTTGCACCATTGGGACAACGTTGTTTGTGAAAGTTTGATAAGATGACTTTGGCGTAACATTGGATAAATGATCTCAACACAACATTGCAAATACAACCATCAAAACAACAGAATATTAGCTTTTATTTATAGCATTTATGCCACTGAACGTCCTTTTGCACTACAACGGCATATATCCCCATGGTCATTATCACAATTTAGGCACGCTGTATCTACACTACTGTACTTTAATGTGGTTTCTACATTGTCCAAACTGCAGAACATCCATTTTCACAGAATGTATCTTGGACATTAAGCTTTTTTTTTTGGCTGCTATCAAATTTAATAGTTTGGGAAATTGCAGTTTTGACTTTGAGGACTTATTTTGTGCCGCTTGTTGTTTGATAAAGCAATAGATGTGCATTTACTAGCCTCAGCAGCAGGTACCCTGATAAAACAGTGGTCAGGATTCAGAAGATTCAAGGATGCATGTCACTTGAGACGTAAAAATATAAATGCTATTATTACTGTAAGTATTGTTTTAAAGTCATATTTGCTACATTGTGTTGGGGTCATTCGTTCAACTTTATCCCAACTTCATCTAGTTAACACTGATCCAATAGAATTTCGTCAAATTAATTCAAACTTTCAAAAACATCGCAATACTCATGGTGCCCCAACATCAGTAAGTTTGCCAAACTGGTGTTGCCACAATGATTCGACAACCAAAACATCCTGATGGGTTGAAGTTTAGAAAAAAAGTGAAACTAATAAAAACATTCTAATGAGGCACGAATCCCATATTTTCATTTTAAATACAATAATGATATCCACTGTGTATACAAGGGTTGTTCAAGAACAAAACAGAACTTTCGATTGTGCCGAATAACAGAACACAGTCGTAGGAGTAAAAATCTTAATTTTTTTTCTCTATGTAATCTCCTGCAACACTAATGTGCTTATTCCAGCATTTCACTAGTGCTTGGAAACCATAAAGGTAAAAAGTTTTCTCAGTACAGCGGTGACATGATTAGACTGCCTGCTTCACATCTGAAACAATGGCCTGCCAGGAACTTCCTGTAATGTGCAATGATGCTTGTGAAAGACAGTGTGTACAGTTCCCACTTCCGCATGTTGGCAATATATTGGAAGCAAGTTATCAATCGATTTTCAAAGATCAGGCATTCCACCTGCTGAATGTTCAGTTAGATAAACCCATAGGACTGGGACTAAACAGATGTGTAGCCATAAAAAAAAAATCCCTTTTTATTGAGCGTAACAAAAGCCTCATACTTGCTAGAACGCATAAAGACAATGGAATAAGGTCATGTGGCCAGATTGACCCTATTCCAGTGATGAGTAAGAATGGAAGCGCATGCACCCATCATGCATAATGTCTGCTGTACAAACCTCTGGAGACAGTGTTATGATCTGTGCTTGCTTCAGTTTGTCGGACTATGCTGAGAAAAGTTATATGGCAATAAAATTAAGTCAGCTGACTCATTCTCTGTCACCATTCTCACACATTATTTGGCAACCACATTGCACACCGTAACAAAGCAGAAAATAATCTGTGTGACATTTTTCTTGGCCAGCCAGTGTATACAAGATTTTGATAAAGGCCTATGGTTAAGATTCATTTCTCTATTCTCTTCTGTCACTCTATTGTAATCAGGAAGATATATACCTTAAATATTTCAGGTACAGAATATCGCTATAAAAATCCATAATATGGTTTAACATGATTATTATGGGATAGTGATAGCATTTTGTATTTACTCAGGTTATCTTTGTGTAATATTAAAATTTATTTGATGATCTGTATCATGTGTGACAAATATGCAAAAAAAAAAACCTGACGACTAGAATTCTCCCAGTCAATCTGTCCTGCTTGATCAATGCTTTAATAGATTTTACGAATCAAATGTACACATTGGACAGAAGCTCTGAGAATCTTTTTTTTTCTTTTTTTTTTAATATAAGATCAGGAGTCAGAAAGAGAATAAGTATTGAATAGGTGAGAGAAATCAAGTTAAGCTTTTTTTTATATTATTATCTTTTTCTTACCTATTTAATCTAACTGTCCTGTGAAGCCATATAGAAAAAAGTCTAGCGCGTGGTATAATTTTTTGACAATTTCTTATATGTGGAAAAGCTGTTTCACTTCATTACTTCTTTTCACTTCAAACCACATTAACTCTAAGAATGAGCTTAGAATTATAGCTCTATTAAAGAACTAAGTCACAGCTACTAAGAATATTTAATACTTCTTACATTATTACCACATACCCTCACACTTATGTTTTATGCACCAATATAAATAAATATGATTCAAACATTACGGTAGTCCCTGTGTGAAATGAATTAACATGCCTTATTAGAACAGGAAAAAGCCGTCATTAATTTCAGTAGGTTTAATAATTGTTGCCTGCATGCTGTTTATCCAGTACCCTTGGGAGACTTATCTACACTGCATGTTCCTTGCCTGAATCCATTAAAAACAGAAAGAGAGGTCTTTGATGGTTGCATTTGGTTTTATAATTCATTATACAGGAGTAGGTCTCGAAAATACCCGCCTCGCTCTTATTTTTACATAAGCTGCAGATGATACAGACATGTGACACTGACATCAGCTTAGACAGGCTCTGTATCATGACTAAACAATGTTGTCAGAGATTTCATGACATTGTGTTCCCTCTTGTCTTCTGACTCAGATTCACTTTGCATGCCTGTCAGCTATATGCAGTGTTGACAGCTGAGGTCCAGATAATGATTTGTACGCTGTCATGTTTACAGGCCAGCTGAAAGTAATCAATTTATAATTTTAGAAATCAAGCAAGGAGCTTAATTTTTTTAAAGCATCAGTACAAAGAGAAACTGATGTCAAGATCGAAAACCTGTAATTGTTAGAATGCAGAGGGGGCATATAGTGCTTAATATATATTTTTACGAGGTGAGGGAAAACCAGACATGCTGAAAGAAACCTTACATTGACAGGGTTAAAAAAAATGCTACCTGCTGGCTGCAAAATATGGGTTGAAAATTACCTCACAGTCAATGCTGTTCCTAGTGATAATGAAGTGTTTTTTTTTATTGTCTTGTATTGTCTTCTTGTTTTGTCGTCTTTAAACATTCAGTATTCATTGTCAGTTTTATAAGCTATGTTTATCGCTTCACTAATCAGACCAGTGTAGGCAAATAAAATTTACAAACAGCCTTTCCCATCTGTGAAGATTCCTTTTTAATCCAATATCTTTAGGCCTGTTGCTAGTCTCTGAGCTGATTTCAGTTAAATAATTTACATAAAGACATGTGATTAAATCAGTCACAACAGTGAGATCTGATATAGAAAGTGAAATACAGCCATTGTTTTTCATGCAGTTGGTTTAGTCTGCTGAAATATCCAGACCACAATGCCATCAGCTTGAATGTACATTTTGTTTTTCGGATCATAGAAATATTGCAATTAAACGTGTTGATAACTAGCGCTAATGCCTACTATGTGTAATACTAGGCCAATTTACACTGTTGAATTTATTTATTTATTTATTTTACAGTGCTAAGGCACAGGTATTATTAGGTTAGTACTGTAAGTGAAATTTCATTGCAGATACTTATTACCGATCTGAATATGTTCCGGAAAACATAAAGGTACATTAGTCTTTATTGTTAATAAACTTCCTAAAATAGTAAACTACAAGAATATGAGACAGGAGGAAATAGAGAAGGGAAAAATGAATGGAGAGAGAGAATGGGTTCACCAAGGTCCGCTAGCACTGTCGTCCCACTAATAGCCTCGTCCTCACATAGATAGATGACTAGAGCTGAGCGCTGTGTTTTACTGCCACACTCTCCCCTTTCCACCGTTCTTCTCTCTTTTGTTTTGACAAGAGTGCTTGATTTATAGCCCCGTGCCTCATCCTTTCAATCTCTCCTCAACTTCAGGCTAATCCATTTTTCCCCATCTGTTTTGGAGTTACATATACCAATTTTAATGTGCTGCTCCACAATTATGTGCCTTCTATGAAAATTAAAGGCAAGTACTGCTACATTTCCACCCACAGAATGCGAGAGATCAATGGCATTTCACGTAGGGCCCCGGTATTGACATTCAGCCCACCTGTGTAAATATCAAGCCACAAAGTCGCTGTGAAAGCTGTTACTATTGTGAAAGCAACAACAGCCTGATGCAATTCACATACAAATATGAAGGAAGGCAGACGCGCACATACATACACGCACAAAAAATTTGGTACACAGTCGGTTTGTAAAGATGCCTCAGTGAGGCCCAGATTGGCTGAGTGCCATCTCTTCCCTCCTCCACCCATTCACCTTGACATAAAATTTCCTGACATGTTGTGTCAGCTTTTCTGTTGAACTCTAATTAAAATTTTGTCTAGTTCGACTGACCAGTCAACGGAACTTTGCTTAAGAGCACTTTTCATAGCCTCAACTAGAGTACAGTCAGTAAATAGCTTTTTTATTGACATGATCATTCTGCTCATCTGGCTGAACTTGTAATTATAATTCTCATAATAGTAATGCAAATTGTTCAAACACTAATCCTAATTGCTCTTTTGTCAAAGCCTCCATGAAAAATGTAACATTCAATAATAGATGTATGACTGCGTTTAACACGAGAGCAGAAACCCAGTCTGCTAGAGCCATAGACATGAATGCCATGATCAAATCCAAATTCCAATTCCAGGACTAGCTGTGGTGAAATCAAGACTAGCTCTTATTTAAGCCTTTACTATAGTGTCAAGCTGTATATGCCTGACCAAACTTGCTCTTTTTTCTTGAGACTTATGCAGAATGCTTTAGAAACATTCTGGACAGAAGACACGAGACAGCATGAACTTTATTTTTGTTTTCATTCATATAATAACTCCCAGTCAAGACATAAGAAAAATACTATAGTATACTATAGTAAAATACTATAGCAAATAATATAATTTTCTTGAATCTTGCTGTAGTAAAATTACTTTAGTAAATACTGTAGTGATTTAAAATAGTAAACTTAAAATAGTAAAATTATTCTAGTGTACAACAGTAAACTATAGTATAGTACTGTAGTATACTATAGCACTTTTAATATAGTTTATTATAGTAAGGTTCACAAACAGGCCACTATTTACTATATTAATTTTAATATAGTATAATATGATAGATTTCCAGAAGAATGACTATGTCTATCTATTAATGAACAGAATGTACTACCACTATGGCAGTAGACTCGCTTCTATGATAATGTCAGATGCCACTTAACTGTAATACTAATAGCTAGTTTCAATTCAATTAAATTTTATTTGTACGGGCCTTTTAATAATGGTCATTTTCACAAAGCCACTTTACAGAATTAAAAGTTAATGGAAATAAATTAGAACACATAAGGGAAAAAAAGTATAGACTATAAGCAAGCTGAGGGCGGTAGTTAATAGTAAAAACTTTCTAAGATGACAATAGAAAGAAATCTTCAGAGGAACCAGATTCAACAAGCAACCCATCTTCATTTGGGTGATATCAGATAGAATGACCATAAATCTCTTGTATATCTGTGTGCTGTAAGGTTGAAAATTCAATGTAATGGCAAAGATTTTTAAGTTAATATAAAATCCATTTGACTAGTTGGAGACTCGGGTAAAACTGTTCATGGGAATTTCAGTTCTAAAATAATGAGTGACTGTAGTCACAAAACATTATAGAAAAAAATGCCTGAAAGAACTGTGACCAAGTGAAATAGCTCGCAATTATAAGTCCATAAAGGATAATTCACCTATAGGTAAGGTTTCTCACATGGTAAGGACTGATGGAGGCCTTTATGTATAAAGAGTCACTGGTGAGTTAAAAATATAACGATTAAAATATAATTATGAATAAAAATATTATTATGAAGACAAAAATAATACCCTCAAAATAATACCCTCGAAAATCACTCAGAAAAACTGTTCTTTTATGGAATACAGTATGTCATTTCCATTGCCATAGCACAGTAACTCACTATAATAAATATTACAATATACAGTACCACCATGTATTGTAACTTACTATAATAAATATTAAAGTACATCATGGTGTACAGTAACTTGCCTTATAAAATAATATAGTACATCACAGTTTACACTAACTTACTATAATAAATACTACAGTATGCCATGGTATATTGTAACTTAATAAATGAAAAACTACAGTATACCACCATGGATTTTAACTTACTAAAATGAATACAACAGTTTATTACAATGTGTATTAATTACTATAGTAAATACTACAGTTTAATAAGGCGTTTAGTAAAACACTATATAAAATACTAGAGAGGTACATTTTGTGAGTGGTAAAACTCAGGCCCCCCATATCTCTATGACAATGGGATATACAGTTAAGTTCCGTTTCAAAGCTCCTATGGGAGTTACCATAGCAGGGAATCCAACTGTAAGCACTTCCTGTTTTCCCCATTATATGTCAATGGGGCAAATTTGGGCCCATCTGTGAAATTTGGTGTCAGTGTTAAGTCTATGGGACTTTTCAGGGGGCAATTAACCGGCCCACCCCTTAGAAAAGTCATAGCACCCCATTCCCGAATAAGCCGCACGATTTGACACTTCATTCATGGGTCTATGACAAACTTTTGTACGGAAGAAGAAGAAGAAAAAGAACTAAAGAGGTACATTTTATGAAGACAATGTGAGTGGTGCTTGACATGGCAAAACAGTGGAATCATGCTAGCAACATGCTAACCACTCTAGCATCATGTTAGTGATGTTGCATGTAGCAACATGCTAATATACTGTATGTAGCATAATGCTAGCAACATGCTAATCATGTTATTACCAAAATGCTAATATAGTTTACTATATTACTAATTACAGTTTACTACAGCGTAGTAACTTACTACGGTACATACTACAGTTTTCTACAGCATGTCATTTACTATGGTAAATACTAAAATTACAAAGTAACAACTACAGTACATTCTAGTAATTACAGTGTATTCTAGTAATTACTATAGTAAACTCAATATAATATATTGAGTCAATATAGAAAACCTATGAAGACTGGACCTGACTGCAACATACTGTATGTAATTTTTGCAGCCATTATATTTTGCATTGCTTTTCCTGAGTTTAGTTTACTTATTTAGCAGTAGCCTATTATAAGAAGGCTGTACGTTTATTCAGTGGTTAATGGAGGCTATAAATCATTTCACTGATGAAATGCAGTTACTACTGGAAAGCCAATTTAAAAGCTCCACATAGTTTTGGATTCTGGTGTCTGTGGCACATTCATAATGGAGTTCTGAGAAAGACAGGAAATGAATAGTTTTGATGCAATGATTTATTGCAAGGTGTAGCACAAAGTAGCACAGTGCAACTGCCAGCGGGCCGGTATGTAGCGTCATCACTACTGCAGCACAAATGCCATGTACTCCTTCACAATATGGCAGACAGAGTGTGTATTGTGCCATAGATTATCATGCACTCATAAGTATTCCCTCAGCCCATTGAATTGTCTAACAGAAAGCTGTGGTGGAATGCAACAAGATTGATGGAGGGATGTTGTAATTATGCTAGCGTAAGCTCATTTTATTTGCCATAAAAATAATTAAAAAAAATATCTCAGCTAAAGCTGTGCATAAACAGATGCTTGGAAAAGACACTCAGGGACATACAAAAAAAAAATAAAGCAATGTTATTTAAGTCGAATGTGCTAGGCATAAATGCAAAAACAATGAAAACTCATTTTCTGTGTTCCTCATAAGCTTATGATAAATGCACGATAAGGGAATGTGAAAATAAACGCTGTATTTTGGAGCCATATAATCAATGTTTTGTTTCTTCCATAGACCAAATAAAGCTGCACTTAGCACACCACTTACTATTGTCACTCCTGTGCCCTTACACTTATTTGCTGCATTGTTGCTAATACTACTAACAGTTAGTGAGACTCCTTTATTGTTTAAGGAAAATTAAAACAGCAAAAATGATCAACAAGGCTGTTAACTGTGGACAAATATCTTTTATGACTGTACCTGCTTAGTCAGGTTCGAAAAGCCCAATGAAAACGAGTACCAATCAAAAATATTGCTTTAAGAAGTGGGAAAACATGAATCTTACAGTACCATGACAGGATTATGAAGAATCACAACTATTTGTAAAGAATGCTAAGCATGCTAAGGCTGATGAGATTAACCCTAAGAAACAAAATCCTGTATGCTAAATTGTTCTTGCTAATAATGATACAGAGTGTTTTAGGAATGTTATGATCCAGGATTCACACAAAAATTATTAGCCTTTTTTTTTTTTTTAACAAATTTACATATTATTGTCCTGTGTCTCACTGGTAATATGCCAAACAATTTCAGAACAACAGTAGCATTAATTTCCTTTTGTGATTTATGTGGTAACTGACTCTCTGCATTGTTTTCTGATTTCATATGCTAACATTAAATAGCATTATACCAGAAATGTTGCTATCTCTTTTAAAATATATATATATTCTAGTAGAATTTATTTCATAAATTTTAAATGCTGTAGTGAAGTCTGTCCATTAAGCGGCAACTCACCATCCATCTCGGCAACTCTCTCAGGTAGTTATTACAAGTTATATAAGACCAGGTTTTCTACTTGGATGTGAAGAGACTCGAGAGCAGCCTTATTTATGGCTGTTTCTATGGTAACATAGAAGTCATACTCACTCATAGATAATGTGCCAAATCCCAAATGTCTTCCTACTCTACATAGGGCAAAGCATAATGACTTTTGTTTGTCGAAGCCATTTAGAATTATTCCTGAAGCTCGCCTCTGTAAAGCCTCTGCTACTGTAGAAAAAAATACTTAATAAATAAATTAGGCTGTTAGCAGACTGTTTATTTCACATTAAGTTTACACATATTCATCTGATTTAGCCTAAACTAAATTGCATGAAGCAAAGTGTTGCTTTAAATACACTGGGATCTTGCATGTTTTTTTTTTTTTTTTATAACAATAAAAAAAGAAAAAGATCCTTTGTATCATTCATATATATCAAGTCAACTGGTTTGGCTGCTGATTTTTGGTTATACACATCAAATAACAGTCAGGACTTAATCTGAGAGGTCAGAATCAAAGTAATACAGAATGTAAATTCTATTTCATGTTTATTCTAAAGCTACAGTAGCATTATAAAGGTCCTGTTGTAAGTTTAGGAATAAATTAGGGATTTGTACATTTCTTTAAAGCTGCTCACAAGTAAGAAAGAGTTTCTGATGTTATACAAGTAAAAAAAACATTTTACTTAAATAAATTGCATTGAATTGAATGAAAAAATATGACATGATATATGATAATCTAAACAAGTAGCTTAAGATATAAGTAGTCATGAAATCAATATGGCATCTATGATGTTAATTCATGGTCGAGATGTATTTATGATACCATGTCAGTCCTGTAACCCAAGGTCCAAGTTAAGTTTTAAATTTAATACCAATGTCCAGTCCAATCCACAGCTTCTAAAAATCAACGGTTAAGTCACTCACATAGACACCTCTGTCTATCTTCCTGTCTATCTATCTGGGAAAGAGCAGACCTGGGAGGCCAGAGCCCTTATACATTACTACAGAAGACTAATTAATAGCTATGTTTCAGTTATTTGTGGTGACAGAACCACTGAACACTCATGACCAGTCTCTGAGGTGCCATCGAGACAAAGATCATCAACAGACTTCAGATTGGATGTGAGGAAAGAAATTCTCTCAGGTTCAGGTGTTAGTTTGAGATTTACGAGAAGAAAAATGTTGGCACTGGACAGCAGCTGTATCCCAACAAAATAAGGAGGGCACAGACTAAAACAGACTAATCTATTACAAAAGTAACCTCAGGATGTTCACTAGTTACTTTAATCTAGCTGCCACTGTTGGGCTGCCAATGTTGAGCATATTCTCATAGGAAGAAAGATTCATGGTTAATGCTTAATGTGATGCACATAAACTTAACAGAACTTATGTTTTTTTTTAAAAAGAATGACCTTTTATTCTTCGGAGATATTGTACAAATCAAAGAGGCAAAATTTGCATGTGGCAAATGACATCAGACATGGTACATCCATAAAACCTAGTCCTCATCCAACCATAACTATTAGTAACTTTTTGTACACAAATTGCCCTGTGAAAGTTGTGTCTATGAGATCAGGAGGCACTAATTAGCAGCTTCCTAAATAAAGGCAATAAAAAAACAGGAGGGGAGTCATCAAATGGCATTACACAGAGGAGTGGTGCTCTAATGAAATTAAAGTGTTTAATTTAAAAGAAAGTGTGGACCTTACTTTTAGGAAGACTGGATGATAAGGCAGACATCCCCCTAGGCAAATGAGTTATAGTGTAGGAACAGAACCCAGTGGATCTTGATAAGCCTTTGTTTGTTTGTTTGTTTGTTTGTTTGTCTTTTTCTTGTTGTTGTTGTTTGTTATGAGTGCTGAGTGCTGACTCACCTACTGCTAATTAAAAGTTTAATTGTGCTGGTAGTTGTCCACACCTCATGGATGCCCAGCGGTGGAAGAGAAGCATATTGCATGCTGAGATTACTACCGCAGTGCTTACAGTCCCATTAAAGGGTTATAAAGAACCACGGTGCTACTTACACTGTGTACGAATCTACATACAAGTACTATCTAATGATGTGTCTATTAAATAAGCCTAATAATGTCCAGGTTTGAGGTTATTTACTTTCTGTTTTGATGACAATTCGAACAATTCAATTCAGCTGCCGCTGTTGGGCCACAGAGCAAGGCCCTTAACTCTATCTGCTTCAGAGACATTGTATACAGTTGACCCTGTGCTCTGACCCACAACTTCCTAACAAACTAGTATATAACTGTACTGTAATGTACAAACCCGATTCCAAAAAAGTTGGGACACTCTACAAATTGTGAATAAAAACAGAATGCAATGAAGTGGAAGTTTCAAATTTCAATATTTTATTCAGAATAGAATATAG
>JAQMYJ010000016.1:14813034-14824290 GCA_030014305.1 Clarias laeviceps | reverse complement strand
AACTCCACATGTGTTCATTCATAGTTTTGATGCCTTCAGTGAGAATCTACCAATGTAAATGGTCATGAAAATAAAAACACATTGAATGAGAAGGTGTGTCCAAACTTTTGGCCTGTACTGTATATCTTCCATCTATATCTTAAACACAGCTGTATTGGCATGCTGCACTCTTCGCTCAACGTAGTATTTCAGAGCTTTACTAGGAAATCAGGGATCATTATTGTTTTAATTACCTCAAGAATTTTATTGCCTTGTTTACATTCACTGTTGTAAACCGGCCATTCAGAGGCTGTTCCATCTTTATAGCTGATACTTTTTTTTCCTCTTTTTTTTAATCTCTCCTTTGGCCTAGATTCCTGTAGTTTAAGGTCCATGTCGATTTCAGGCGCAGTTCCCTCAGGTGATGGTCTGATTGAGCTTCTTTGGAGCTGAAGAGAAATGGTTGGGATTGCAAGGGAGATAGTAGAGATTGGTGCAGACAGGGCCGCAGATAGCAGCCTGTTCACATGGGAGCAACCTCTGACAGTGATGCTTAAAACCTTGCATTAATGAAGATGAATACAGGTTCCACAGGCAAGCCTGTGTCAGTATTATTGAGGAAGGTATGATAGAAGGTCACTCACAATGAGCTGTACCTTCTTGCAGTGAGCCATTTGACCAACAGGGGTCAGATTTGAAAGACTTGAAAACCACAGTCGGTAGTTCCTAGGGAAGCCGAAAGACATTTCTGTCTGGCTTGCTAACGAACGAAGGGAAAATGTCAGCAACTGTGAAAGATTGGTAATGGTGCCATTCAGCACGGCTGTCTAACTGTGCTGTGAAATGGGTTGCCACATAATGTGCTTGTGGTTAATTTGCTGCATTCCTTCCATTAGCAATAGATATTACCTGCTCCGCATTTGTTTGCTCCTGGCGAGGACTGAGAGTGAGGAAAGCTTACTTCCCAGCATGAATATGGGAACCTCATGAGAGAATCTGAAAGTGGATTTTCCTGAGACTTATTCAAGATGTATAATGTGTTCTGGTTTACTCTTAAGTATTATGTACAGTCACAACCATGGAATACAAAGGCATTGAATAAATGATTTTGTATTCAGGGGAAGAGAAGAACAAAAACTGTAAAACAATGTGTAGAAATGTAGCTTGCTCAGCAACTGACTGGCAGTACTTAGCAAAATACATCTAGAAAAACGCAACGACTTGCCAAGAGAAAGGAAGGTAAAAATGCACCAAGGAAAAAAATTTTATGAGGCAAAGCATGAATACATACTGTATGCAAAGGAAAGACACAAGAGCTTAAGGGGAAAAAAAGAGAAAGGAAAATGGTGTAGACAAGACAGATTTTTACTGTATGTCACAGACATACTGTACATAAAGTATAAATAAATTTAACTAACTGTGGCTTAAACAAATCTGTATTCAAGTCAAGTGTTTTTTGTCCGTTTGTTTTGTTTTGTTTTGTTCCACGGACGGCAAGGTGGCTTGGTTAGCACTGTCGCCTTGCACCTCCGGGGTATGGGTTCAATTCCCGCCTCTGTATGTTCATCCACAGTTGTGCAGAGGTTGAAACCTGCATGGCTGATTCATACCCTTACTTTATGTATACTATTTCTGACTATGATGATGACTCAGATCAACTTGCTTTTATTTCAATTTCTAGCAATAAAGATGGTGACCGTGGTGCAGTTGTTGCTGGGCACAATTTATGAGCTTTTCGACACCTAGTCAGAAATGTTTTTATTCATTTAAATTATAGCATGATAGTCAGGTGTCCACAAACTTTGTGATCATGCCGTCTAGGAATGGCATGTTTGCAATCATCTATCTATAACACTGCAAAAAAAGTTAAAGAGGTTAAATACAAGCAAAGCACTGTAACAAATATTAGCTGTGTATAAAATGTTTAAAACATTTTTTAGATAGAAGCAGAGGCAATACCGACTACACACAACTGCATGATCCATTTAATTATTTTTAGTATTATCATGGGCAATATAAAATAAATGAGAAATACAAAAGAAAAGCATGTTACGTAATCTCTCCCCATCCATTAAAATAGCAGGGCAGGACGACCAAAAACAAAAACCCATTTAGCCATATGGCAGTGCGTGATCACTGTGAGTATGTATGAGAAAACAGCAGAGCTCTCTCAACTTTCCTACTGACCTTGTGAAACACGGAGGCAGATCACCATGGCAACTCTGCAGCAACCACTGCAATAGCTCCTTCCAAGGAACAAATGACGGCAGCTATGCAGAGGCTCACTGTGAATGTGCATGTGTGTGTGTGTGTGTGTGTGTGTGTGTGTGTGTGTGTGTGTGTGTGTGTGTGAGAGAGAGAGAGAGAGAGAGAGAGAAAGTGTGTGTGTGTGTGTGTGTGTGTGCAAGAAAAAGAAAACAAGAGGAATATGGCAACTTATTTTTGCATAAGACACAATGCTTTTAAACCACAACAAAAGGCAATCTGCTAATGGATATGATTATGGCGCCTTTCAAACTGTGAAGAGCATATATAATTATATAATCCTCAGCCTTTTTTCTTCTCTCTGACAAGCTGCCATCAATTCCCCGTGCGCTCATGCCGCAGGACCCATCCAATTATTATAAAGGTCAATATACTTTGAGAAGGTGAGCGTAATATACAGCGACTCTCCTGGGACAAAGAGGTGGTGAGGGTGCTGCAGTAGCAGCAGGACAAAAGGAATAGTTAATCAGAATAAATGAAGTTCATATCTATCACACATATTTAGTGTATTTACATTTATGCAAAACAAAATGGATGGATATGTCATCATAGACATCTAGGCTGCTGCCTGCACAGACTGTGTCTATTCCTAATGCAAATGATAATAAAGTGCCCTGATCCATAAGTTGCGACAGATATGTGTTCTGCCATGTCACTTTGATTTACAAGCATCCATTTGGTGGAGCCAGTAAAGCACTCAGTTCTCCTCGGCACATCTACATGGAAGAAAAACAGCCATAACAACTTTACGTAAGAGCAAATTGGTTAGAATATGAGGAATGTGCACATGTCGACAACTTCATTTTTCACATGTGGACTTTTCGGGTGTAGTGCATGCATTTCGTTTATTTTTTCCGTGTGATTCACACGACATGATTAATGTATTTTTTATGATAATTTTTAAATGTGGTTTTGTATTCTTTATTTCATATATTTTTCACATAATCTTATGTTTACCTGAATGTTTACTTGTGCCATTCCAGATTTGAAGCACAATACCACCTCTAGTATTCACAGAGAATGCTCTAAAAATATGGAAAAATCCAGTGAGTGGCAGGTCTCTGGGGAAAAATGCCTTGTTGATGCCAGAGGTCAGAGGAGAATGACCAGACTAGCTTGAGCTGATAGAAAGGCAACAGTAGCTCAAATCACATCTTGTTACACCCGAGGTTATGCTGAAGAGCAGCTGTGAATGCACAACACGTTGAACCTTGAAGCAGATGGGCTACAGCAGCATAAGACCACACCGGGTGCCACTCCTGTCATCTAAGAACAAGAAACTGAGTCTAGAAACCACATGGGCTTATCGAAATTAAACAATAGAAGATGTTTCCTTGTCTAATAAGTCTTGATTTCTACTGCAGCATTTGGATGGCTGGGTCCGAATCTGGCATAAACAACATGAAAACATGGATTCATCCTGCCTTCTGTCAATGGTGTAATGATGCAGGGGATATTTTCTTGGCACACTTCGGGCCCCTTAGCATCAGTTGACCATTGTGTAAATGCCACAACTTACCTGGGTATTGTTGCTGATAATTTCCATTCCATTATGAATACAGGATAACATGCCAACATGTCAATATGCACCAAAATCTCTAAGGAAAGTTTCCAGCACCTTGTTGAATCTATGCCATGAAGAATTAGGGTAGTTCTGAATACAAAAAGGAGTTCGACCAAGTACAAGCAAAATGCAGCTAATGAAGTCCCTGGTGGGTGTATGTAGGTTTTTTGTATAGAGTTGGAAAAATACAATTGTCTAGAATGTTTTTGTAGTCTGCAGCATTAGAATTTCACTTCACTAGAACTTAGAGACTCAAATAGGCAATACCACTGTGCTATGCACAAAGCAAGGCCCATGAAAGAACAAGACCATCCTACACGGAACCCTGACTTCAGAAGAACTGATGACCTTTGGCATACAATGGAACATCAACTGCAGCCCAGACCTCCTCACCAAACATTAACCTAACTAATGCTCTTGTGGCTGAATGAGCACAAATCCCCAAAGCCACACTTTAATCTAGCACAAATCCCATGCAGGCAGACAGGCACATAAATCGACTGATGTTTAAATATATTAAACAATCATCTGTATGTGTCCCACCACCATCATCTCACTGTGGTTTTACTCATTTGTTCTTCATGTATTAAAGTCACTCTACTGAATAATATACAATTTACAATTTCCATTCCCTTTTATACAAATGAGGTAATAAGAGAGACCATGGACACTAATCCCTAGTAATAGTTTCAAATTTGTAAGTGTAAGACCGTGCTGCCAAAGAGAATACAGAGACAGCACAAGTAATGTGTTGGATTTTTTTAAATGAATGCCCTATGATCGATTTTAGCACTCATACCATAGGACTACTGAAATTCTGGTAATAGTAATGCAAACAAATAATAATAATAATAATAATAATAATAAAAAGATTAGTTGCAATATAGATACATAAGAAACTGCTCTCCTTTCTCGCAGTGTCCTAAGTGTTGAATTAAGTGCTTTTTAAAGGTGACCTGATAGAGAATTGTTCCACCTAGACCTCATTATATAAAAGCACACCCAGTGACCTTTCTGTTGATTGCTATTGCAACACCTCAGTGCACAAGCTGTATTACTGGCCAGAGGGTACGAAACAAATTTACAAATAAATTTAGTTTCTGTAAAAGTGTGTAACTTATAACAGCAGTTTTCTCATTCCACTGGTTCACTTAATATATATTTTTAGCCGTATACATACAGTGCCTGGCCAAACAAATACCCCTCTGATATTTTATGGGACCACTTCTACTGTAGTTTTGATTATGACGTGCTTTCAACATGCCGTTGATTCAACAGATACAGTATATGCAACATTATAATATTTTTTCCATCTAGAGTTGCATTGATTTAAAGCAATTAATTCAATGTGATAACCTGTCGTTCAGGTCATCAGCTGACTTCATTTTATTGCCACACAACATCGCTGAGCCTGAGCCTACTTCCTCCAGAGGCTTGTACAAATGGGCACTACGCATGATGGGTTAATATATTTATGCACTTTCCTTCTTACACTGACACACACATCGCTCTTGATCTTCCACATGATCTTTTTCTAATGCTCCAAAGATCAATCAAATCTTCATGGTCCCTTCCAAGTTGAAGCCTTTTTCCCCAATTAGTCTCACTAACAAGTAGTTTTCTTATGGCCACACAGCTGTTTTGTTGCAATAATATGAGTTCTCATCACATTGTTGTTGTTCTTTTTTACCATTTACTAAATATGATTTCTATAGACAGTTTTCTTTTACGCAACTTTTAATTGAGCTTAATGTTTTAATAATGGATTGGATAGTAGGTCCAGTCATTTCAGGAGACTCCTTAGTTTGCTTGAAGCAGGAAAAAAAATGATAACCTTCTGAAACACGGAGCTACTCACTGTACCCATTAGGATTATAAGAAGTGTTGGCAGCTGAAACATGTTAATCACTACAGTAATTATTTAATCAAAGGGTCTTTGATTAAATAATCCAATTGATGGCTTTCAGCAGCCAGTGTATGATCAGATGTTTAAAGTGTTGACATCATGACATAGTATGTACAGTAACACACATAATACCAGCATCCCATATCTGTACGCCTTTAAGATTTTGCTAGATTTGTTCTTGTTTTACAATGTTAATGATAATGATTTTATGACAGCTGACCAACTGTCCACCTCTCTATGGTTTCTTAAAGATGAGGGACTGCGTACAGTTGTGAATACTTTGGATGTACAATATGTGCACTTTTGTGTGAATACCTCCTAACCTTCATCTATGTCCTTATTGTGTGAATTTTATTTTTTGGTTAGATATGTACACATACAGTATGCACTGATCTGTTGCAACCTGTCAAGTCACTGAGATGGAAAAATACATAATCGCTACATATTGACTTATCAGACGCAGGGTGTTAGATCATCTGCTAGTTTCTGCTTGTCTGGCTGTCACCTGCACTTACCACATCTGAAAAACCAGTGATATTATTCGACCAATTTGCTTTTTTAATAGTCTACATTTCAGCCTCTATTTATAGTTTGATGTTCCACGTTTAAATAAGATACAAGGGAAAGTCATACAGCTTTCATACAAGCTAAATTAACCAAACATTAATTTTTGATCTTTGCTGAATACTTTATTGGATATTTGCAGATTTTGTAATCAGTAAATATTTGACAATGACACAAATCCCAGTGACACCACAGATGGCAAATTAAATTAAGGACCCACTTACAGTAAGTCAACAAATACATAACCAAAATTTCTTAAGGTCATTATGAGTGTACAGCCTGATGATTATTCAGAGCATGATTCTTGTTCTTGTTAAAACCTTTAACTTCCAGCTTGGTCTAGTTGCAGGACCATTTTATTAATGAGTCAAACTGACTCTGTCTTAAATCACAGAAATGATAAGAGAACATAAAGGTTTATAAAGCTTAGTCAGAACAGATTTTGACTCACATTTACAGCACAACCCTTCTCCTCTCAAATGCTGATAATCCGTCTAGCAGAGTGTCTCATTTAATCATGTGTCTATAATCAGAAGCTTATGGCATAGACAGCTTGCCTTCCATACAACTGAGAGAAGGTATATTTGGCATTTGGGTCATCTAATGTACAGTAAATAACAACGGGGCACAGAACAACAAAGAACAATAAAAGTAGGAAAAAATCGTATTTGCTTTCTGCTGAGAGAGAGAAAGAGACACTCAACTGTAAAGAAATGTCACAGATTGTAAATTTTGATATGAGTTTGAGAATAAGGATTTATCAATATTCATCAACAAATGCAGGATGTAGGTATGTAAACCCAGGAATATATTTGTTCATGTAAATTCCCAAGTAAATTCTATATGGTGGCACATTGGCTTAGTGGTTAGCACTGCCACCTTGCAAAGTCACCATTGGTCTCTACAGTTGGACTACAGAGGTTTCTAGATGGATGGATGGATGGAAATTCCATATACATGAAATAATAACAGTGGACACAATAAATTTTTTTTTAAAAATCTCAACCCATGTCAGATAAGATGAAATTCTACATTCTCATAGCTATAACACATCAACAGCTAGCCTGTAATGTTTGATTTGGGTTCTTTGAGGACACGTCACCATGTGTGTCTCATATGGACATCTGAAAAAAAAATTACCTTAAAGCCATTAGAGCTTTAGGTGATTTTTAGTTGTTTATTATTCAGTACCGGCTTCTTTGTCCCAAGTGTTAGCAGTGTGTATTTACAATCTCACCTTAGGCCTAAAGCAAGCATGTGAGTATGTTTACTAGAGCGAGATTGGGGGAGGAGTATGCAAAGAAAAACAAACAAAAAAAAAAACAATTGCATCTGTCCATTATGAATTCATTACAGATTTGAGTCAATAACGTTTTACAGACCATCAGCCCTGGCTCGCTGCTCCCTGTGTAAAATCACTGTAAGTGCACAACAAGTTTGAGCACAGGTGGGATTCCATGATGAGACGAAGTGGAGAAAGGAAGACAGAGACACAGCATTGTCAGATGCCGCTGCAGAGGTCAATGTAAAATCAATTAGGGTCATAAGTAATTGAGAGCAAAGAGAAGCTTTACAGCTGGAGAAACAGATCAGAATCTACTTATTTTAAAATCCAGTCATGTAGCAGCAGCGCAATGCAAGAAAAATAAAAAACATGCAAATACAGGTCAGGAGGTGGTTTTAAAATTCCGTTAAACACAGGAAGAATTATTCTCTCTATCATTTACTGTGGCATGGTTGTTGGAAACAGATGGGTGGTTTGAGAATTTCAGACTATAGATCTTCTAACAATAGGCCGATCTTTATAGTGTACACAGGATAGTGTGAAGGAAGCAGAAGGCCTCCTGGGAGAAATGTAGAGGTGAATGGTCAGGCTGGTTTGAGCCAATAAGAAGGTTAACACATCTAAGGATGCTGTTCTGTTCTGTTCTGTTCATTATGACTGTAAAGAGTTGCTTTTGGTAGTCTATACCGTACCTGCTCACCATAGTTGTAAAGGGTGACTTAGTGGTTAGCACTGTCACCTTGCACCACCACGGTCCAGGGTTCGATTCCCACCTTGTGCCTGTGTGCATGGAGTTTGAATGTTCTCTTTGGTCAGTGGAAAACCCAACCAGGCAGAATACGAGTTGAATCTATATTTAACATAAAGCTGAATTATTATTTAAACATTTGCAGGGGGTTTCTGTGATAAATGACAAAAATGTTCCTCACTTGGAAAAGATGACCATGAATTTTATCTACTTCATATCTATTAATATACTTTTAAAAACGAGCTCTTTGAACTGTTTGCCATTAATTAAACCCTTTGCGCTTCCTCGCATCACAACACATTGCTTATTGAAAGCACCAGAGGGGGGAAAGACTGCTAACAACCTTTCATTTCAAACCATAACAATTTATGGATTCCACATTGATTCAAGTATTCCCTTTTATTTTATAACCTCAAGCCACATTTCATGAAATATGAATGCTAGTCAATTCAACTCCCTAAGAATGTGTTGTACTGTACACTTTGTTTCGCTGAAAATGGCTGGTTGAAAGTCTTCAGAATTTACATAAAAATGAGCTGTTGCCTTGTTTTAGTAATATAGCTTGGTTTACCCATAAAACAAGGAAATGTTAATTATGTTAAAGATGAGAGAAACTATCCTAATCGAAATAAAGGCTAATATGCTATTATAATGTACGTATGACAAGCCTTCGGGTTATGTGTAAAAGTTAGTTCCCCCTCTTTTATTCTATGTTTTTAGTGCAAAAACATGATAAAATGAATCTGATCATTTCCTGCCACAGCATCACTGTTGGGTTGATGTCTGGACTTTGATGAGGAATTTCAAAACCATGATTCTTTTATCTTTCAGCCACTCTGATGTAGATTCAGTAGTGTGCTTCACTACTTGTTGTCTTGTTGCATGACCCAGTTTCGGCCAAGCTGCCAGACAGATGGCCTCACATTTACCTCTAGAATACTCGGTTATACAGAGGAGTTCATAGTTGACTCAATGACTGCAAGGTGCCCAGGTCATGTGGCTGCAAAACAACCCCAAATCGTCAACCCCCCAAAACCTGTGCTTGACGGTGGATATGAAGTTTTTATGCTGAAATGCTGTTTGGCTTTTGCTTAAAATGGCGCTAGGCATTAAGGACAAAACAACTCCATTTTGGTCTCATCTGTCCATGTGACTTTGTTCCAGAAATGTTGTGGTGCAATTTTGCAAACTTTAGTCGTGCTTCCATGTTCTTTTCAGACTGAAGAGGTTTGTAGTTGTAGTTCTCTGAGCATTGCAGGTTCTGACCTTGGGGTGAATGTGCTAGGACGCCCACTCCTGGGAAGATTGGCAACTGTCTTGAATTCCTTCCACTTGTGAATAATCTTTCTTAGTGTATAATGTTTGGAATTGGATTTAAAACCCTTTGATTCATGTGCAGCAACAATTGCTTCTCTAAGACCATTGCTTATGTATTTCCCTCTTGGCATTACGTTAACCCACACCTGAATGCAGTTCAGTTAATCAAGGGCTGATGATTAACAGCACCTGGCTGCAACGTACCCTCTTAAATCCTGTAGAATCAGTAAGAGGGTACTTATTATTTCCTGCATGTTTTTTTCTTTTTAGCTATATTCTTGTTAAATAAATAATGGCACACATTCTGCTATAATCAGATCATTTTTATGATGCTTTTACATCACGCAGAAAAAAAATACTTGGAATTACTTTTACAAATGGCTGTATAACTTTACTGACTGATATGAGTTCATAACCGTGATTTGATCCAGTGGTGTTCATGTAATAGACTCACATAACTTTCAGTCCTTAATAAAAGAAGATAAGTATACAGTACAATGCACAATATTATCTTAGCATTCTGTATAAGATGAGACTAGACAATTTTCTAGTTTTTCTAGTTAGTACAGTATATAGAACATGACCTGTAATAATGTGCACTCATTGTCTGCAAAAGGGGAAAATTTAACCAACTACAGGATCTATTGTGTAGAAAAGAATACTATTATGAACCAGTGGCATTCTTGGTCATTATTCTGCTCCAGAACCAAAGCGGCTGTCAGTTATAATCTCAAATGAAAATCTCTTACTTTTTTCCTTACAACTTTGGAGAATCTGAACTGATATATATATATTAGGTTCATAACCTCTAATATGTTTCATATAGCTTAGATCTTTTACCTTTCATTTTACATATTTCAAAACAACTGCAAAATTATCGCATTCTGCATCATCTCCAATTACACAGATAAAATAAAATTTTAAGCAAAATCCCAAATTTAACCTTGTCCAATTCCCAGCCATCAGTCATACTCATATTATACAACAGGTGCACATGGTACTTCCTCCAAGGTATGTCAAGCCAGTCTATTACCTTGTTCAAACTGCTCGTCATGTTGTGTCAAGGGGTGGTGTAACACATGTAGAGAAAAGTGCTATCCAACCATATTTGCATGCATGTGCGCACAGACATCCATGTAGCTAGTGTTGCTATGACTGACAAGATATAGATGTGGTGGCATTATCAGGACTCAAATTTGGGATTCAGATGATAGTGTGAACACTTTCCTGTTGGTCACTCAAAAACTGTTAACAGGTATTTTCTCTGTTACAGAAAGATTCATTTAAATAGTACAAATATACAACAATCAGCCATAACATTACCACATATCCTTTAACACATTAACATTGATTATAAATTATATATAGCAGCAAACCGATGACAGGATCATTGGGACCCAAGGGTCACCCACGCCCTCAGGAATCAAAAGTCAGTCTGACTGGTCCGATCCCACAAAAAAGTCAATGCAGTACAAATTACTGAAAAAGTAAATACTGGCCACCAGACAAGGCAGCAGACACCCAGTGTATCACAGTTGGCAAAATGACCAAGTAATGGCGCTTTTCCACTGCATAGTACGGCACGGCACGGTTCAGTACAGCTCACTTTTGGGGGGTTTTCCACTGGG
>JAQMYJ010000016.1:14748684-14778916 GCA_030014305.1 Clarias laeviceps | reverse complement strand
CATATGTGTTTTGGGGGCGGGAGGACTCAAGGAGAGAACGTGATTTATCCCTTTCTGCGTGTCTAGGTTAATGTTGAAAGCACGATTTTTTATTTTATTTTTTTTTTTTAAGTGGATTAAATTATTGGTGGGGACACATGTGGGGAATGCACGTGCACCCCAGCATTCTGATACTTCGCACAACCACAAAATATATTGTGAAGACTGTGAAAATCAATAGGGAGCAGGGTTTGTTTGGGTTGCTCAAAGAGTAAAGAAAATATATGATCAGCCAACTAATCCTGTTCACCAGGCAACTACAAATGAAAAACCGACAGCCCAGAGCAGAGCTGTATTCTGTACAGCAGGTCTAGTGTGTTTTTTTTTTCCATCACTGTGTGGGAAATTCTTCTGAACATATGCTAAATTAAACCAGAGTTATGCTTCTGGTATGCTTTATACTTTGAAGTCTATATATTTTGACAGTTACCTTAGAAATGGCTAGCTAAGTAACACTTAGTTATAACATCCTTAAACCATTCACCAATTTTAGCTTTTCATCTGAGAACTGCTTTTGGCTGGACAATTTTCAGTGAACTACATCTTTCTTTAACCCTTAAAACTCAAGCGGCATAAATCAGTGCAGGAAACATAACATTGGTTTGGGTGCATTTGGGTTTCGAATAACTTTTACAAGACGTAATATGAATATGGGAATGACATTGCAAAAATGTCAAACTTATAAAAATGTTCATATTTATATAATGTTTTTGGTTATAGAAACAACTGAAAACAACCATAAAACTTATGATCTTATGGATCTGTACTTTTTTGTACAGATGTGACCCATTTTTACACTTTTTTTCCTCAGTCATATTTATATCGGGCAGCACAGTGATGTAGTGGTTAGCACTGTGACCGAGGAACTCCAGAGCAGAGAGTTTGATTCTCACCTTGGATCTCTTTGCACCGAGTATATATTTATTAAAATATATACTAATAAAAAGAAATGCCTTAAAAAAAAAACTCTAGGTTTTTGGGGGTTGACCTCAGTGCTGAGAATGCTCAGCTGTCCAAACATTAATGGTTCAATGGCACGTCCTGTTTCAATGACGGATGACAAACAGGGTTAGATGCTGTGCATACAGTAGCAGCAGACGCAGGCATGTACATTTACATTTAGGCATTTGGCAGCTGCTCTTATCCAGAGCGACTTAAAAAAACAGCTACTGCATACCTGTGAGCATTCATTTATTTCATGAACTCAAGCTACACTCAAACATCATTCCACCAACACTTGGGTCAATGTAAGTCACCGGATGATGGGTAAATGAAGTGTGCATGGGAGTGTACACAAGTACCCACAAGCATGCACAACAATTAAATTCTAGGGACAAAACTATAGAACCTGCAATTCATGGCAAAAGTGGCCCTTTCATTAATCAAGTACAGCAGGTGTATGTAATATACGGTGACAGTATGCAGTACCAACCTCCTTCAGAGTGAAAACCTCCTCCTGAGCTCCAGCTACCCGGAGAATCTGCAGCAGGGGAGCCTTGGGCTGGACCTACAATAAGAAGAATTAATGATTATTGATTTATATGCTTTCTGCTTGCAATAATAATAATAATCCATCAATCTGTTGAGGTTACCGGACTTCCTTCCCCGGGCAGTGCTCTGCATGCTGGGCTTGAAGCCGTGTGCAGGGCTGATGACATGGAGTTCATCATTAGGAAGCTGCAAAAACATGGGAAGGCAAATGAAGCAAACCTTGAGCGGCATACAATATTAATAACAGGATATACAACTTACTATGCTTACGAGTGGTATATTAAATTAGTCAAGCATTCACACGGGCTGGTTATTCACCTGTCACCAAAGAGAGATATTTATCTCCTTTTTATGCGAGTCACTTCTTAAAATTTGCATTTATTCCAGATATAGTTATAGGCACCTAATTAATACTACTACTACTACTAATAATAACAATAATAATAATAATTATTATTATTATAATAACACTCAGCTACTCAGTTAGCTCACGCTAAGCTTTAGCTAGCAAACCTAGCAACAAACCGTGCTAGTTAGCGCGCTAGCTATATGTGCTAGCAGGTTTAAACATTTAAGCACAAAATACACCAAGGAGATCAATTAATCTCACCTTAAAATAACTAAAGGTTTACATTGTTGTTTCTTTTTCGCTAAAACAGGCCAGCGGCTTTAACCAGCATCACAGTATTTTTTGTTTTAATTTTTTTGAATGATGCTCCTAGCTAACAGTCGGAGAATGGGTAACCGCCTACAACTGACGTGGTAAGAGTCGATTCCAGAAAAATCGCTCGTCAAGTCTTTCGAGTTCAAAAAGATGGGAACTTTTCGTCATTTCAAAATAAGAGTCTGTGATTTGAAATTAAAAGCGAAGTCGGGCTTGTCCAGAAAATGGCGTCGCATAAGCAGAAATATTATATTGAGCTTGATGTAACAAGAATCATTTTCTATCCCTTAGCACGTTCCATATCATTTTTGAAACAAAAATAAATAAATAAATGTTGTTTTGAGGACACAGCTGAGATGAGGCGCCTCCACAGGGGTAATCTCTGTGATAAAATGTAAGTGAGGAACATTATATTGAGTAGACTCTATATACAGAGTAGACAGAATTCCAGTTGACATCATTTATAAGCATGCTCCATGTCATCTCCTGCTTGAATGCCTCGTGGTGTTCTCTGGGTTCTCTGGTTTTCTTCCAACTCCCAAAACATGCCAAAATGTAGCTTAGTTAAAACAAATTGCCCCTATCTGTAGAGGTGCAGGTGGTACAGAGGCTTAATGGTTACCTCCAGGGTCCTGGTACGATTCCCGCCTCGGGTCTGTATGTGTGGTGTTTGCATGTTCTTGGCCTTTTCAAATCACCCATAGTGTGTGAATGAGCATATGTGTGTGTGTGTGTGTGTGTGTGTGTGTGCCCTGCGATGGATTGGCACCCCGTCCAGAGTGTACTCTGCCTCGTGCCCCAAGTCTCCTGGTATGGGCTCCATGCCCACCGCGACCCTGTATACAGGATAAAGCCATATAGACGATAAGTAAGTGAGTAGGTCTAAATGTATATACTAAGCGAATGGTGCCTATCCGTCTAGTGTTTCTGGGATGGAACATAGAAGAACCAGAGACATAATTAATTGTTGAACTTCTAATACACAATGATGATCTTTATTCCATCTCATTTCAGCCTGTTACAGAATTATGTTAATCCTACTACATGGGAATGACCAAAAGGAATTCGTATTTGTACACAATCTCCAATATATAACTCTATTATGCATGAACAATTTTGTGTCTGTCCTCCTTTTGCCTTGACCTGACCAGTGTGTGCACTTGGTAGCCAAATAACCCTCTTTAATCAACCATTGCCCCTCCAAAAAGGTGATGTAAATCAGACATTTAATTACTTAACATTTTAGTGTGTGCTATGTTTAAGGCTTGTCTAGTCACATGCAATATAACTGTACACAAAATGGTAAATATAAATTATATATAAATATAATTATGCATCTATAAATAAAAAATAAATAAATTTTGAATTCAAGTGTTTCAATCAGGCCCCTTATCCCCAGCAAAGGGCAATCTATAATGTTTTAGCATACCAAGTCATCTTGGACAATGCTATGCTTTCAACTTTGTGGCAACAGTTTGGAAAACTTTTCTATTCCAACATGACTATAATCCGTGCTTTGTGCACTGGGGTACAAAGATGTGGTTTGATGAGTTCGATATGGAAGAACTTGACTGGTTGACCGGACCTCAACCTCATCAAGAACCTTTGGGATAAACTGGAAAGGAGATTGTGAGCCAGGCCTTCTTGTCCAACATCCGTACCTGACCTCATATATATTCTACAGAGTGGTTTGGCATGAATTCCCACAGAAACACTCCAAAATCTTGTGGACAGCCTTCCAAAAAGAGTGGAAGCTGTTATAGCTGCAAAAGGGGGACCAACTCCGTATTGAAATATGTGTATTTGGATACACCGTCATTGCAGGTTTGGTCAAACACTTTTGTCCGAATGTAAAGAGAGAGAGAGAACGCATATTTTGAACTACAGTATGATGTAAGGATACTCCTAATTTGACCAATAACCCAGTGATAATCAGAGCACATAATACCTTATACAAACCCCTAAAATTTTCAAATCTCTGTACAAGTTAGCCAATTCTGTAACTAGACCATTATAGTAAGCATACTGTACTTCTTAATTTACTGATCATTGTAATTAGTGTATGCTATTGTACTGTATACTGTATTTACAGTACACCATAGTTCTTTTGGTAAATGTGCACATTAACTGTATTGAGGTTAAACTACATAATTGGATAATATGGCTAAAACTGCATTATAAATAAAGCTAAAGCTTCATTTTTGTTTTTTACAATTGAATTCCTGATCAGTCTGTAACATAAATCTGACAGTAAAAGAATTACATTTTGAATTCAATTGAAATTCATCATCTTTCACTATATTGAAAGTCTATTTTTCCCTCGTTGTTTCCACCAAAATACATGCCACACTATTGTTCATACGCAGCAAAGTTGAATTCTAGTTTCTGATTAGTTGGAAGACAGATTTTTTTTTTTTTATCAATGTAATGCACCACAAAGATACATAACACTAGTTCATGTCTTTATCAGACTAATATAATGCTCTCTTCTTTGGTCATCTAGCTAAACTTTTCACTCACACCAAAAAAAAAAGGGGGGGAGAAAAAATGAATCTAAATTACACTGATTCTGTAGAAACTACATTCGAGGCAATTCATGGACTTGTGTCATGGTATAGGCTATCTATCATCAATAATTCCTAGCCCATGTATTTAGATCCTCTGCTTAGTCACTATTACTACAATTCATTTGCATTTGAATTCCCATGCTGATCTGTGTAGTATTTCCTTACAGTTTGTCTATTCTTCACTTGTTTGGTTTTATCATATCAGGTTATCAATCCTTTATCCCCTGGTGTTTATTCTGCTGTCTCTGATAGAGAAACTTAATATCACGCTTGAGTCCACGCAGCTGTTGTGCATTTCATTATTTTAAATTATCACACATTGATGTCATAAATTAGACCTATCTTCTTTTTTTTTTTGCCATTAAGTCTGCTCAAATCTTTTGATTTATAAGGACCCCAAACATGGATCATATGTTCATTAGTGTAACAAAGCATAGAATAACATATGACTAACAAACTAGCAACTAAATTTTCAAACATCAGTATGTAGGGTATGTAGGTTACATAGCCAAATAGAAAGGCACCATTCCAGAAGCACCTGCATCAGGCAAAGAAAATAACTGAGGAGAGTTATAAAATAACTGGAACCGAGTTAAGACGTGTCCAATGCATTATTAAAAACATGGAAGGACAGTGGTGGTTGGTCAACTTTGCAGAAGAAATATGGGCAGAAACAATAATCCGAAATGATTGTCATCGAAGATCACTTAAACGCTTGGTGAAGTTGCATCATTTAAAAAAAAAAAGTTAAAATCACAGCTATGCTTTATAGTGAAACCATGGGCAACGCAAGGAGAACTTACAGGATTGGGACTAAACAGCTGCGTGTCTCTTGCTAATGAGACAAATCAGGGGAAAAGGCTTCAATTTGCTGGGAGTATAAGGATTGGACTTTGAAGCAATACAAACGGGTCTTGCGGTCTGATGAGTCCAAATCGACCCTCTTCCAGAGTGATGGTGGGCAAGAAGGGAAGTACATGAAGCTAAGAACCCATCAGGGATAAAGCCTACCATACAAGCCTCTGGAGACAGTGTCATGATCTAGGGTTGTTTCATTTAGTTCTAGGCTCAGCAACATTGTGTGGCAATAAAATGACATCACACTGATGTACTGAAATACCAGATTATCGCATCTATGCATTTTTTCTTCCCTGATGGCATGGGCCTATTCTAAAGGTGATCACATTTGTGTTTTTCCCCCCCTTTCTTATTTTTCCATATTAGTGTATTTACTCTGTGAATAGGGAAACTTTGTGCACAATCTTAAAGGCTTGTTCCAAAACTTCATTATCTTAGGTAAAGTTTGTTATATATTGTCTCAAAGTTCTGTGGGATTAAATCAACATTCCACATTACAATTCACATGACTAGTTCTTATTCAGAACAGCAAACTTTGAATATATATACACAAATACAAGCAGTGAGATACTGTACCTGTAAGTGACTTGTCAAGCACTTTTTTTTCTTAAAACCTATGCAGATTTCAAAGGGAAAAGGAAAAAAAAAAAAATCAATCTCTTCCCGACAACCCATTGTTAAATACTTCTGACTCCTGAGTGGAAGTGAATGTTAAGATCACAAGTGGAATAAGGTACCTGGTCACACCACATCAACATTTATTCAAGGAATAAGAGAAAAAAAATGAGTCCTAATATATTTCAAATCCTAATGGCTTTATTTATTTATATATATATATTATATATTTATATATATAGTTGTATATAATAACTTTCACCTCAATTGCTCGGATATCTTTTTTTTGTTTGTTTGTTCTGTTAATTTCAAACGACAGGACATAAAGAACAAGGCATTCCACATGATCATATATTACAAAAGAGTAAATAAAATTTGAAGGTGTGCACATCACACGCATACATACATACGTACATACATAATACAGTTGCGTTTTTGTTAGTATAAAGTAATGGGAAATGGGCATGGCTGCGTTCACCAAGACAGAAAAGAAAAAGCATAGACAGTGTGTGTGTGAGAGAGAGAGAGAAAAAGAGAATCAAGATAAATTATTTGATCACATTCTAAAATCAACCAATCTGTTGCATAGTTGGAAGCAAACAGGACTGACATTTTGGCATGATAAGTTATATTTACAAAAAGGGAAAGTGTTGTGGAGAGGGGGATCTAATGCCAGATTTTTGTCAGCTGAAACACACACCGATAAAAGATGCTGTTTACAATCATCAATCACTTCCTCAAAGGGTTTCAGTGCACCGTGAATGATCGGCCTACCTGAAGCAGGTAATAAAAAAAACAAAACAGTTTTAACCATCTTCTGTTATCAGAACCTGAATCTCTAATAAGACTCTTATTATCTATAATAAGATATTATATCTTATTATCTCACAATGTAGGTCTGACAATGATGGGGATGGGGGTGGGGGTGGGGGTAAAGGACAAATGATGAAGTGTACACCCTCTCTCTTCTTCCCATTATGTAGTGTTGTGAATTCTCTGTTGGTCAGACGTTTCATAAATTGATAACTGGTAACATGGTGTCACCTTTTAGCCCTTGGAGTGCTATTAAAGTGCTATACTACATAGTAAGAACACATTTATGTCGCTTAGACTAAACTGGGCAGAAGTAGCTGAAGTGTAAACACAGACTGTGGCAGAAAGCATTAGCAAGTTTCACATCTGGCACCAAAAAACTAAAATTGCACATCACTCCCACTTTTAGTAAAGATGCTGATTTCAAACTGATCTTTTATGGACCTCAATTTTAAAATCTAAAACTATAGACAACTCTCCAAAACTTTTTAGGAAATTAACACAGTGGTGCGACTCGATGCTGCTGAATGGCACTTTCGTGATCAAGAAGACAGCATGCCATTGAAAAAATTTAAAATAATAATAATAAAGCACTCCATTTTATACAACAAAGTCACCTCGGTAACGGTAACAAATGTAAACATGACCTCGGACATGAGAGTACGGTTACCTCTCAAAAACACAGTCCACTGAAAATATTAAGAAGAGTGTTACTAATGTAAACTAAACTTAGACCAGATCATCAACAATCAAAATGTATAGTCATATTAAAAATTTTAGTAAAATGAGAAAAAAAAAAAAAAAAGATCTGTTCCAACACTTGGTAAAAAGAAAACACATGGCTCTTTTTTTATTTTACACTTCATACGTTTTAGCCATTTTTTGACTTATAGTTGAATTTTCAGATGGAAATATTTGCCCCTTTACACGAAATATAAAAGTTACTTATAGGTAGTGCTTAAAATATGGCTAGAATTTGATTCTAATAATAATAAAAGCTTAAAAATGAGATTAAAGAAAGACGTAACTGTGAATGAGACATTTGTAAGTGACCACAGCCAATCACAGTAATTGCCGGTCACTAAAAACAGCATCCAATAATTTTTGCTTTTTCATGTCTATAGAATCATCCAGCGGATTTACAGAGAAACACATTAATGGAAACCACTGCTTTCGTTTTGCATTCGATGAAATGAAAGTGCTCATTCGAGCAGCTGATGGAGTGATGAACATGACTGATGCTTACCTTCAGGTTCATTATTTAAAGTCTCCACTTTTATTAGCTAAAAAACTCAAACAGCCTTAGGATGACTACCACTTAAAAATAGACATAATTAAAATCTAAAATTCGATGTCTCACATGGTGGAGAAAAGCTGCTTCTTTTACAAGTAGGTGACGAAGCCAAAAAGGACAAAATGTATGACCGACTGCATGACGGTAACGGAAAGACCCAACAGAGATTGGACTTAAAAAAATAAAAAAAATAAAAAAAAGTTTATCCCTTCAGCTCATATTACTAGTGATTGCAGAATATTAGGTTTATTCAGCAGCCCATTCTCTCCATCTTACAAGTAATAAAGTGCAATCCATGCCTGGAGATAAGCGCATGATGGTTGAGTGCACAAGGTTCCATATAAATATATATAAACACATACATACAGTAACCAGTGCCCATTTTTCCAATGACAGCATCATGTCAGTGTGTGTTTCTTCTGCTCTGTTAATTTACGTGAAGTGTGCAAGTGCCACGTGCGGCATTCATTGGGAGAACGAGTACAGTTTTTTTTTTTTTTTTTCCCCGGGATGTCTCATTCAAATTCTTAATCATGCAAACACTGAACACATATATTCAACAGTTAAGAGATTTCTTTTAAGCAACACAGGACACTAGAAATACCACTCACACCAGGTTGTACATATTGCTTTGAACCACCAATTTGTTTATAAGTCATGCATGCCACATAGATGATATTAGGTTTATACAAAAATAACACCAGTGCTTATTATCATATTCATAAAGAATGAAAGAAATTTGCTTCCTTTTTTTCCATTTTTTTTTTTGTTTTGTTTTTTAAACCTCTTCACAATCGAATACACTTTTGAATGCACTCTAATGTAGGATCTCGCTTGCCTAAGGTATGGAAAATAGGCGGTTGTGGTTGTGACTAACTCCAGGTTAAAAATGCAATCGTTTATTTACAGCTTGCGGTGTATCGCTTCTAAACCCCAAACCTCAAAAAACAAGAGCTGTCGAAGAATCTCAGTAGACTAGATACACAGTCGAATTACCTACTGCATGCCACCTTTTTTTTTCTCCCTTTTTTGTTTTTTTTCTTTTGTTACTGCACTTCAGCAAAATGACAAACGTGTACGATACCAAACCGTCCTGCAGAGCCAAATCGGGTTAATGTCGGAACTGAATCTGCTGTTGATTATCATCAGTGTACAGCAAAATGTCTGGGGATAAGATGATGTCATGAGATGGATAAAAAGGACGAAGTCAGCTTCACATTAGGACATCTTTAGGACTCTGAACAGATGGACCGAGGGAACAAAGTAGTTTTGTCTTAACAACGTAACACACATTTATGCAGGGACTCGAATAACCCTAGATAATGATTGTACAAAACAACACTTTGGCAGAACTTTCTTAAAGCTTTGACGGCAGGAACAAGCATTTGTTTTTAACACTACATTGAACGCAGTACATGGTGCACTAGATGATCATGAATTGAGCAAAAACTTGAAACAAAACAATTATGTCCTTAAGACAAATTATATTTGGGCAAAGACATGAGTTTACTGTTAAACAAACCATGAAATAAAACAGCCCAAGTTAAAAAAAATAATAATAATAAAACATTTTTATAGTTGTGCTTAAAGGTTTGCATACCCTGAAATAAATTGTTACACGTTGCCATTTATTTGGAAAATATAACTGATAATGCAAAAAAAAAAAAAAAAAAAAAAAAGATCAATTAGTCATTAATTATCACACAGTTCTTTTACTCCTTTTTAAAACCTAATGATAACCAAAATAACTCAAACAACCCTGATCAAAAGTTTACATACCCTTAAATGTTTGGCCACATTACAAACGCACAGGTTTACCCACACATGGCTGTTAAACGGGCGTTTCGACACTTGTGACTCATTGTAATTGTAATTAGTGTCTGTGCATTAATAGTCAGTGAGTTTCTCAGCTCATGAAGTGATGCACTAACTTGGCTAGATACTCCACAATGGGAAAAACACAAAAACTCCCAATAAAGGTACTTGAACTTTATAAAGCAGGGAAAGGATATAAAACGAACTTAACCCCTGAAAATGCCAGTCAGTACTGTTCAAACTCTGATAAAGAGGCGGAAAATAAGAGGCAGGTGGTCAGGTAGCCCAAGAAATCACTACTGCTAGAAATATTATTTGGGATGTAAAGAAAAACCCACCAACAACTTCGAAAGAAATACAGGTTGCTCTGGAAAAAAAAAAAACATGGTGGTGGTGTTTCAAAGAAAACCTTTACTGCACCAATTGCGGCATGCCAGACAGCATGCCAGGGGACCTAGACGAGCCTCACAGCTTCTGGAGCAGCTTCATTTGGAGTGATGAGACCAAAACTGAACTTTATATTTGGGGAGGAGTCAACAAGGCCTATGGTGAAAAGGATACCCTCCCCAGAAAAAGATGAAGATTCTGGAGTGGCATCAGTCTCACCTGACCTGAATATCATTGAGCCACTTTGGGGAGATCTCAAACATGCAGTTCACGCTAGACAACCACAACATTTACAGGAACTGGATGCATTTTGCCAAGAAGAATAGGCAGCTCTACCACCTGAGAGAATTAAGGACCTTATGCACAATTATTACAAAAGACTGCATGCAATCGTCAATGCTAAAGGGGGGCAATACACGATAGTAAGCACTAAAGGTATGCAAACTTTAGAACAAGGATTATTTCCTCATTTTCTCAGTCATGTTTTGTTTGATGAAGGTTCAATGCCGTTTTGCCTTACATATGAACTTGGGTCCTATAAGAAATATAGAAAATCTGTTTTGTCTTCTCACTCATGTGAACTCATGCAAACTTTTGAGCACAACTGTACGTTATTCTGTAATACCATGCCAAAGAACAAAACAGTGTGACTGCACATGATGGAAATATGCATTGTAACAAAGGCAATCGTTTAATTAACAAAACATTCCTTTTACAACTAGTAACGTCAATGCAAGTGTCCGTGTAACATTTACAGTAGCCGGTATGTTGGACAAACCACAGGCTTTCGTTTTCCCAATGTACCAACAACATTCAAAGGCGGTTTTAAACCGAGCTGAGAGTTTTAGGAATCTCGCCGGATTGAAAGTAAACACACATCATGCTCTCGTTCTCTCCTTGGCCAAAACTTTTCCTGTTAAACGTGGCATAAGTGTATCTGCGAAACAATGTACTCTTTACTGCCCTACGTCTTTACTAAATCTGCGAATGCTCCGAGCCTATACACCTTTAATTTATAGATTTCCAAAATATTAAAAAGTACTTAATATAAAAATACAGAACAGTTGTAAAAAACAGAACAGAACATCAACGTTTATATGAAATTTACACAATTCGCCGGAGTAATACGTCACTTTGGGAAATAAGCGAAACAATGTAAATAAAATTGCCAGTAGGGGGAAGCGCGGCTTCGTCGGAACTGTAGCGTTTGTTCATGAAATATTAAAGTGGTCCGTCTTCTTTCTTTTAGGCAGTGACTGAATTTTAAAAGCGAAGAAGGAAAGCAAAAATGGGCTTATAAAAGAACAACCTATAAAATATGGCTCTTAGCAAGTAGAAAAAGGATATTGAGGATCCTGCCTAACCTAGCTCGGTATGAAGTCAGGATTAGAAATATGGCAGTACTACGATTTGGGAATTAGAAGGACGTGGCCGAAAGCTGTCAGGATTTTCTGCTCAGCTAACGGGCCGTTCACAGGGCTCTAACACAGGCTTCAGGTTGCAGAAAACACGTCAGCCTTTTATGCTTTCCTTTGGAGGAGGAGGAGGAGGAGCGTTGGAACTGCTCAGAGCCTCCTGATGTCTTCTTCTGCAACTGAACAGCACGATATTGGGTAGAGTCTAACACGGAATGGTGAAAAGAAGACCTGAATCTAAGCTGAAAATCGGCTTTGACTGCAGAAACCCGTGCACACACCACACAATCATGAGTCGTGTTAAACACAAAGTGAAAAAGGTTTCATGGTGACGTCCTCTACCTCGAGTGATTCTGCTAGACAGGGATTACAATTAGGGGTTGTTGTTTCTTTTTTTTTTTTTTCTGGCTGGCTGAGATCGAGATGATGAGTTGCATGGCCCACTCGTCCCATCGTGGTGAAATCACATACACACTTTCACTCTACTTTCAGCATAGCAGCCTTAGGTCTGTGCGTACAGAACCCAAAACACGATCAAATAAACAAGACGACCAAGGATGACCTTAAATCAAAAGTTAATGTATTTTATGGAAAAGAAAAAAAAAAGATAGATAGAAAGGGAAAAAAAAGTAGTGTGTGTTTGTGGACTATAAGACACTGGTAGACAGCAGTTCTGGGAAAAAAAACAAAAAGACAATGTTTCAAACTATGGACTTCCACTTGTGTTTCTAACCAACATAAAATGCAAAAAAAAAAATCTATCAAAAAAAGGATAAAATCATGTACGAACATTAAAGCACATTTCAAGTTGTAAATCTGAAAGGGTAAAAGCTGTTGAAAAACTGTCCTAAGAAACAATACACAAATCAGGCAACATGGAAAAAGAGGAACAAGGATACAATGTCAGTGAGGGACAGGCTGCAGCCTCCGATCTGCCCTGGTGTGATTTGAGTTGAGTTAGACCGCGCCGTGCGTGCTGTCGGAGCGCCGACGCCGCGCTGCCGGTCGAGGAGAAAAAAAAAAATGTCTCCATGGGAGGATGCTGCATGAAGGGTGAGGTGTTTTATTTTATTTTTTTTTCAGAAAGGAGGAGCTTGCAGGAGATCGGGATTGATGCGGCGGGGAGGAGAAGATGGTCAGATGGAGGACTCGCGGTCGTGGACGGAGTTGTTCGGCTGTTCTCCGCCTCCGCCTTTCCTGGGGGAGGCGGAGGAGGAGGACACGGAGGAGGAGGAAGGCAGCGGCTCGATCTCGGCGCTGCTCTCCTCTATCGTGGGTACGCGCTCTTCCTCCTCGACCCGTGGCATGAACTCAGGGTGGACCATGAAGTTGTGGATGGAGCTGTTGGACTCGAGGCCCGTGTACAGTGAGCTGCGGAAAGCATTCACCACCTTAATCTGGGGTTGCGGAGAAACAGGTGCAGAGAGAGAGAGAGGAAGAAAAAAAAAAAGGGATTAGAGAGATTACACTAGGGTGATCTGCATGCATGGCTCTATGCTGGATGGCTTGTGCATGAAATCACTGATAAGAACACAAACATTGACGGCATCTCAAAAGATAAAGCTTTTTTTTTTTTTTTTTTTTTTATGAAATGATACCAAATATAAATATAGCATAGCACAAGCATCAAACACATACACACACAAAAAACAGCCCTTCCCAATTGAATATGGAACAACAAGCACGTCACGACATCAAACACACCACAAGCACTAAAAATACCACAAACACTAGACATGCTACACAAACAGGCAGCACCCAGTCACGTGCACGCTACTGTACTGAACAAACATCTTCTTCGTTATTCTTTTACACAGGACGTGTTGAGGAGAGAAATGGAAAAGATGAGGCTTTTTTTGTTTTTCTTCTCTAAAGGAAGGAAGAGAAAAAGAGGTAGTGATACACACTCACTGTGCAGTCTGGGATGAATTTCCCAGAAACACTTCTGCAGGACACAGTGGATCAGTGGAAGAACAGCACACTTCTAAGCAGTTTAAAAGGATCTTCACATTTACAGTATGCTGCTAGAGTATTACTGTATTTACTTGGTTCTATGCAAAATTTGCACTGCTGGTTATCTGACATGATCCTGCATCTGGAGAAGTTGTGCGAGTGCATCTAACAACGGCTGGATCGTGCAAATCAAGCATTGATTTCATATTAACAACAAACTCACACTGGCATCGGACATACCTTTGGCTTATACACATGGTACGTTCTCAAGGTGTCGATCTACGTATAAAAATTTCCCTTTTTAAAAAAATAAAAATCTGGTACAAATCATTTTTATAAAAATAATGGCCAAAAAAAAAAAAAGTCTTGAGTATGATTTGTATTGCTATAGATCATTAAAAGACACCCCCAGGTCAAGGGAACATCCTTTGCTTAAGTTGTGAATAAAGCATGTGGGTGATGGTCTTGTATCAGGTTTAAGATCTGGAAGTCTCTTTGCTGCAATACTGGCAGACACACAAGCATGAAACCACCATATGTCAGGGTGAGAACATACTCACTTACACACTCTCTCTCGTGCACACACACATTCATTTTTGTCAGGTGCTTGCTGGAGTGTGGAAATGAGCGACCGGGGTAAAAGAAAGACGAGCTCCAATGCTTCCTTCTTTGAGTGGCAGAAAGCCGTTTCCGAATTTACACCCCGCGGTTACATTCGTACACACGTCGAGAGCTCTCGCACCTTTCACTTTCTATCACCGAACAGCAGCCTTTTACTTCCCCTGTGCTTGTTCTCTGATCTAATGTCCTTTTCCGAGTTTGGTTAAGACTGATCTTGGTATTGGTGTTCAAGTCTGAGCTTAAACCTGTCCACCTGCGTGCGCACCGTCTCGATCGCATCCTTAATGCAGTGCTTGCCTACGCCGTGCCTTTGCTTCTTCCTGAAGCCGTAGGTGTGTTTTCCTATGCTGCTCTTTCTTAAACCCTGCAAGAAATTGAGACGGCGTAAATATTGACTACCTGCTGCATTACGATCGTTACTGTAATCGCATTTCGTCATACGGTCAAACCCTTTGCCTCGACACGTATGGCAGCCGTTCAGGTTTATAGCACTCGATAAAAGTTTAACCGCACAGAAAATGAGCCAAGCAGAATGCTCAGGAAGACATTAAGGAGAAACACACAAGACACAAAAGACTCTCAAAAATGGGCAAACATCAATCATTTAACTCCCCAGAACCGGAGTCACGCTTTTATATATTGTTTCCTCGGAGAAGAACTGTCACTTATAAATCATTTCTCGGCAGAAAGGGAGAAGACTGCTTTGATAAACGTATACCACAAATACAAGCTGACATTTTTCAGCTTTCAGCAAGGGAAGCTGCGGAAAGGTTTCCGCCAAGGTAACCGAGATAAAGCGAGTAGAGGAGTCATGACTCGCGTGTCCTCCTGCAATACAGAGTGGGAGAGATGAGCAGAGCGTGTCGTGTCATGTCATGTCAGAGATCTGGAGAGAGGGGGTGAAGGTGGGGCTGGAAAAAGAACCTAGAAGACGGATAGAAAGGAGGGGGGGTGTAAAGTGTGAGAGGGGGTGAGAGAAAGAGAAAGAGAAAGGGGAGGGTGTGTGAGAAGGATTGGAAGGGGGGTGTGTGTGAGAGAGAGATGAAGAGTCTCTGCAGTCTCTCATCACTGGTGAGAAAGTGAGATATGAGAGAGAGAGAGAGGGAGAGAGAGAGAGAGAGAGAGAGAGCTATAAGTGTGAGCATCTGCACATTTTCATCTCTCTCGCTCGGCTCTGTTGCTGGGCAGACACTGAACGGGAGACGCAGGACGTGGCGACCCGTCACCTTGGAGACACCTTGTTCTCTCAGGACGGCTCAAGGTCATGGGCCGATTACACCGCATTCCAGCAGGCTTTTATCACTTCCCCTTTCCTTTTTTTAGGGAGGATTCTGACCAGACACATTGTGAGGGGGGGAGGGGAGGGATAAATGATAAATTCATTAACTAGCCCACAGAGTTAATAAAGGCACCAACATGGTGCCCAGTGCCATGTTTCTGGTTGCCAGGAAACATCCTAATTTTTAAAAAAAAGAAAAAAAAGCTTATAGAGATGGGGAAAGATCATGTATCGCCACACAAATTTATATATGCTTGCAAATTTATATAAGTCTGCACATCATTCGGTATGGTAGGTGTGTTTAGAATTGTAACAAAATCTATATGAATATAAATATATAAAAATCTGAATATTAATAAAATCGTGATACCAAATCGCAATACAAGTTTGAGTTGGCACATGGGTATCGTGATATCACATCAGGAGGCTCCTACTGATTCCCATCCTTACTAACTAATGCAAACTATTTTGTTACATTAGCTGGATGTGTTTATCCAAGGTGACTGAGTTATTTTGCTACATTCCTGATGCTCTAAAACGCGTGTTGATTACTACACGACAAATAATCTGCCCATTTAAAATGACCTACTGCTTTTGTTATAATAATACGGCAGAAAATGACATCTTTGAAACATCTATAGAACACTGAAACTGAAATACTGAATATCCCTAATGATCAAGCCAGAGGCAGTGGTGGCAACTCGTCTGGAATAAACCTTTAGAGGAACCAGACTCTAAAGAAAACCCATCCTCATCTGGGGGACAACAGATTGAGTAATTCATCCTAATCACACCGTCACAGCTGTGCATTACAAAATCAAGTCAAAGTGCAAATAATATTTCTCAAAACCATTTCTAATAATAATTAAGAAATTTGTATCTGGAATTAAAGACTTATTGGACAAAAAGGTGATTGCGCCCTCTGCCAGCCAAGTATGGAATAGACGCAGGAAAACACTGTCTATTCACTTTTGTTGTTATCCTAACGCAAAAATAAAAAGCAACTGATGACATAATGAAACCACAACACAGATACATTTCTTGTCATTTATGTATCAATATCCATAAATCCATTCACTGTGTATGCCACTTATCCTTTATCGGGTTGCGGGTGGCCAGGAGACCATCCCATAGAACTCCAGGCACAAGGTGGGGTACATCCATAACGTGCCATCCCATCGCAGGGCACTAACGCGCTGACACACAGTCACACTGCCGGCATTTTATAAAATAACCCCATCAGCCTACAGCGAGTTTCTTTGTATTGTGAGAGGAAACCGCCGTACGCAGAGGAAACCCACCACACACACACACACACACACACACACACACACACACACACACACACACACACACACACACACACACACACACAGTGGATGCAAGATTTAAACCCCCAGCCCTGGATGTGTAAAGCCTCAGTGCTAACCACTAAACCAACTGACTGACTTTTAGATGGTCTGACATATTAGACAGATTTTTTTAAACAAACAATTTAAAAGTAAAGAACAGCACTATATTAAGCTTTAGATTATATTTGGTGTAATGAATTTGTATAGGTTACTTGACACTACATGAATTTGACTTTATTCAAAATATTTTCACTTGCTGAAATTTGATGGATTCTGGTGCAGAGCAAGAATTTCTTAGAAATATAAAATTTACCACATTTAAAGAGGCTTCCAAGCTGTATCAGATTCATACCCTGCAAGAGGGTATTAGTTGTACACCTGGGGCACAAGAGGTGCCCAAATTTGCCCCATTGACATATAATGGGGAAGGTACTCCCCACTGAAACATGAAGTGCTCACAGTTGCATTCCCTGCTATGGTAACTTCCATAGGAACTTTGAAACTGAACCTAACTGTAGGTCCCATAGTCATAGAGACATGGGGGTGGGCTCATTTTTTTCAATTTTTTTTTTTTTGCTGGTGGTTAAGCCTACTACAAAGAATAAAAGACTAAAACCCAAGACAAGAGACCACAATACTAGCTGTGAAAAGACTTCCTTGGAGTAAATGAATTGAAAAAGTTGTAAATGTTATGCTTCAAACATGGGGAAAAAAAAAAAAAAAAACATTAAAGAACTGCACATGCATGTACATACAGACACACATGCACACATTCAGATCTCCATGCACATACTGTATACTCATTATGTTTATTATTATTATTATTTTTAAAATGCACTGATTGCTCAGCTATTAACCTTTGCGAGACCCCTTAATTAGATAACGCTTAGAATAACTCTGATCCCCTTAGGGAATGAGGCTAATCTGCTCCTAACTTTCATCATCAAAAAAAAGAAGAAGAAAAGAAGAGAAGAGCAGATCGGCAGCGAGTCGGCGTTAACAGCATTCTGAACCGGTATTGAAGCAGGCGCTTATTCATTTGCTCCATCCATTTCAGCTCACAAGGCATAACACATGCAGACAGTGGCGCAGCCATTCATATTCCTGTCAAACACTGTGCACTGGTATAACCAGAGGGCCAAATGCCATGGTTGATGGAATGAAAGAGAAGTAAGTAGACGCTGTACATATTTTACGTTAAAATACATTTCTAGTCTCATAAATTCGGCTTAAGATTAAAAAGCTCTCAAAATTTCACGACACATGCACTACACAGAACTGATTTCATCTTTAAGTCTCTCAAATCTGTCTTAATCGCGGGAGCAAAGTTACTAAATGTACTGTAATTCTCTGCAAAAGCAAATTATTTGTAAGAAACATGCAGCTAGAGTAAATTTTTTTGAAGAAAAAAAAAATAAAAAAAATGACTGTGGAATCAGTGTCACATTTCAATTTTTGTCACTCTTAAAATGTGACAACTTACCGAACTCCTACTCCTAGCGAATGAAAAATATTTAGATTACAGTCTATCAAAAATTTTACGTTATTCAAGCTATAGGACTATAATGAACCTAATTATTAGAAAATTATTAATCCTACTGTATATTAAGACATGGTTTACTAATATCAAGCAAATAATTTACCTCACTTTAAGGAAAAAAAATGCCTACCGTATATAATCATAATATTTTATAGAAAATAAAGTTTTTGTTTTATTCAATTATTTAACTAATAAATACTCCCTATGTTGCTCTCATTATAAAGACAAGCTACATAATTTTTAGTCTGTCACTGCTTTGACATGCTGCCCTAATGTAAGAGTTCAGGAAGAAAACTAAGTACATTTCTCCATCTGTTTATCTCTGCTGCTTAAGAATATCAAGAGACTTGATGCTAAATAACGAGGAGGAACCAAAAGGCTAAACCATGCGGTCAAAGCAAATTCATACTCTGATGCAAGAGATTGTATTTATTGCAAACGTGTTTTACAGAGCCTCTTTAAAATAAACCTCTGAAATAGACTTCGGCACTGTGTTAATAAGGAGCAAGAATGGCTGAAATGTACTTTTTCGAAAAAAATAAAATAAATAAATGCGTTCCACCCAGGCATGGAACTGAGGAATGGGAAAGGAATTCGACAAAAATCCCTCCACCCAAACATGAGTGCAGAATCTATGGACAGAGCCAAATTCCACAGTTAAGCCTTCGTTATAAATGAGAGAGCGAGAGAGAGAGAGAGAGAGAGAGAGAGCATTTGGTGATCTGAGATGTTGAGACAGAGTGTTGCAAAGGTGGAGAGGTGAGAAAGAAGGTGGTTATAAATGCTTTGGTTGTTCATGCAGAAGCAGTTTGGCTTGTGCGTTAGGAGCCACTCACTGCCTGCAGTAGAGGAGGAAGCAGGGGCAGGCAGCGCCGTGGCACTGGAAGGGGAAAGCCCTACATGCGTGGGGCTAGAAACTGTTTTTGCGTCGTTGTGCTGGCTGACCACCGAAGGCTGGCGCCGCAGCGCACCGGGCACCGCCGTTTGGCTTGTCTGGAATGTATAAACCACGTCCATCTGCAAAGGAGAGGGAAAGGCCCGGATGAAGGAAGAGGGGAGAAGGAAAAAGAGAGAGAGGGAGAGGAAGACAGGAAGACACTAAGATGTACAGAGCAATCAGTGGTTATAGCAGACATACAGTATATGTTATTGAAAAACAGAAAAATGAAACCCTGTAACAATTAGGTTTGAGGCAGCTGAGGAAGAGCAGGGATGGAAAAGAGAGGGTTTTTTAAGTGCATAAAACTTTTATCTTTTTTGTAGGAGAAAGTTTTTTTTGGGTTATTTTAAGACTAACAAAAGGCTGAAAGCTCCCATTGAAAAGTAAAAAAAAAAAAGAAGGAAATAAGGACCACAAAGAGGTGACAAAAAAGTGGTTCTACAAGACAGGCATTGATGAGTCCGCTGTGAATCGCGTATGTGCCAATTAATTCCTCTATTGTGTACCACTAACCAAGTATGACTGATAAAAAATAGAAATCCAGGGGGATTAGAAATTGTGTTGGTGGGACAAGGGAAGCAGCAGTTTTTGCGGTCAAATGGGGAGACGGTGAGGAAGCTTTCAACCTCGTCTGTATCAGAGCTTGAAGGCAAAGAGGGAAGAGACAGTCTGGAACTCAAGGACAGGGAAGTGGATTTGGAACAAAAATCCAGGGCAGACGTTTGTCGCCTGATATCGCTGTCTGCTCCAGTTCAAAACAGATCAGTCATCACATCACCGTGCACGTTTATATGCAGAACATGGGACGTGCTTATACAGTACACAGAAGTATATAAGACACACATAACAATCAATGTTTTACAGTCAGTTCAATTAAAATTCAGTCGGAGAGAATAAAGACAAAAAAACAAAAACAAAAAAAAAAACAGGAGTAAAATAGATATGATGTGGGCTGGGAATAACTATGACAAGTTATATATTTCAATGATTTTGCGACCACACAAGCAAGAAATGTTATCACGATATAACGAAGGTAATTTGAGGTACTTCACCAAGAGTAGATACGTTTACGTGGAGACTAATTTTCAATTAATAGCAGAATCAGAATAAAAACGCGTCATGTAAAGCACCTCAGTTGGAACAGTCTGACCAGATCCGGGAAGATCGGAATGAATTTTCAGAATGAATTGTAAGTTGGAATGATTTCAACCGCATTGAAGTAATATCGTCCATATAAATGTAACTAATGACTTTAAACTAATAGTTTATCTGACTATAGAGTTTAACTTTTATTGCATTTCTAAACTACAATAACGTTAGATTAAAAAATAAAAATGCCTACACTTGGTTAGCTCGACCAAGAGGGAAACTTTTTTTTTTAATTGGAGGTGGGGGTGCGGAGAACCACAATAATCCAGAATAAAGATTGATGTCCAATTGCCTCATGATCTGGTTCGCTAATGTAAATAAAATTACATTTTTGCACTGAAACACAACAACAAAAAAATTATAATCCGTGTTAAGCTTTCCATTTTCAGAGGCGGACAGAAAACCTAATGAAGTCCAACGGGAGAAACATGCTGCCTGTGGACATTCATATAGAACCTTCATCGGTGCTCAGTAGGAGGCATGACGCCCCTGTCTCACCCACAAATAATATAATATAATATATAATAAAAATAACAATAGATGCAATCCTGGAAGATCAATAAATCTGTGCAAACCCATGACCCTGTCCATGCTGGCAATATTGTAGTAGAAACTGTATAATGTCTCCATACTGCACTAAACTCTCCAATAAAGGATTTTTATTAGAAGCAGCTTGGGAAGATCAGACCTCTGCCATCTAGTGTCTCGCACTAAGGGATTTTAGATCTCTAGAGATTTAGTCTCTTTGGATTTCTACTAAGTTGTAGATGGGTTTTATACCCGTGAGGGAAGTGTGTTACTTCCCAGAGTAGTTTGTCCTTTACCATAGAGCACTGGGAAGTGACACACCACTGCTTAGCTCAGGAGTCTTAAGGGAGTTTGCATGAATTGGCTCAGAGGAGAAACAAACGCTGTCCTCCATTCACATTTATGCTCGCATATTATCTGTTGGAAATTCTCCAATGAATGATGTCTGCATTCTTTTTCTTTAAAACAGCTGTGACTGTAATTCTGTCTGTGAGGTTTATATTAACGGCTTGTTCTTATGTTATGATTTCTATGACGTCAAGTCGCGTGGAGTGGCTTGTATGGCACGATAAGCCTAATAATAAACAGACAAGTACTTAACAATGGAAAAACACATTTTCTGCCCCTTTTAATAGGGATTTAGCTGGCTATACTGAGCTATTTGTACTAGTACAAGTACATAATTTTGAAAACTATGCTGAATAATCTGATAATTGCTGTAACTGTAAATCCAAAGCAATGTACTTTGCACCAGACAACAGAAGTTTATTTAAATTAGATTTTATCTGTGTTTTAGTTTTCAATTCAGATTTGATTTTAACTTAAATTATTTAAAAAAAAAGAAAAAAAAGACAAAAATCCTTAAAATAGTGGCTAACAGAATTTAGCAGAAAAAAAAAATTGCCTGCATCTTTTGCAAATCTTTCTTCTTTTGACTTTATGGGTGGCTGGTGCAATACTGCCACCTACTGGACTGGAGGGTGGAGCAGAATATTGCCAAGTTGTCAGTAAACTGAATCAAATCTATTCATCGACATCGAAATTCTATAATCGACAGTCTATTCATGATTCATAGCACTATTGCAACCAGATAGATGTAGAACACAACTAAAACCTGTTTAGCACAGATATTCGCTGAGATATGTATAATGAGGAAAAGAAAGGAAAAAATAAAAACACCCTTGCTAAAACTACTATAGGATATCAAGGTTAGAGAAAATGAAAAAGAAAAAGAGAAAAAAAAAATACTCACTTTAAGTTTTAATGGTAAAAATAATTAAAGGTGATGGCACAAAGCCGCATCTACTTATTTTTACTCTGATCTAGCGCAAGGAACACAGTCACACCGTGCCATAAATGAAAAATACACATTTCATATTAACCTTTCTAATATACATGTGATTTTCAATGCTGTTCAAAATTTTTATTTAGTTTTTAGTTAAAAACTCTTTCCTTTAACCTTAACAGTTTCCTATAGTACATTAAACAGAATGCCAATGTAGTAATGCCAGAGGGTTTAGTCCATCATTACACATCATTTCTACCAAAACAGCGATGCAGCAGTGCTTTACTCCTTTCCTGTGCACCTCCCTTCTCTTCATCTGTAGCGTGTACACACAAATCAGCTTCCAAAGCCTCAACGGTCATCTTGAAAACTAACTCTCTTTGGCGCAGCATCTTTAAATTGTATTGCATTCTGGTCCGTGGTTTGGTATCGACACCACGTCTACTTTTACTTTCTCATTCATTTGACATTGATGAATTGACTTGGGAGAGAAGAAGCTCTTGCTCCTTTGTTTTTAGAAGCTAAAACAAAAAAAAATTAAAGCTTGATCATTACCCCTTGTTAAGGGCGCGAAGTTGCGCAACTGTTCGGGTTATTAATAAAACTGTCCCATGATGTCATCGTGGCACATAAACGCTAACTTAATACAGCGTTGAAAAAATAAATGAGCAGAATCAGAATCATAAACAGAATCATAAACATTTAAAAAATACTACAATATTAGTGGAGTATTCGGGCCAAACGTCCTTGTGGAAGCATAAAAGTATAAAACGTGAACACTGGAATTGTTATTACAAATACAAATCAATACAACCACAGAATTACGTATAAACAAGTATATAGCAAATTTGAATGTCTATAAAGGATTTAGATCTAAAACAAAATGTAAAAATATAAAAGAAAACATCTTCACGTTCCTTGCTCCTGCAGCTGTGGTCACGTCTGAAAGAAAAGGCTACAATGGTAAGTGAGCAGCATTGTGGGAGTACCTGAGTCTGGATGCGGTTCAGCCCTCTGAACCAGAGGATCTGACCACGGCGCAGCTCCATCTCAGCGTGATCGATCTCATCCACGTCCTCGATCTGCTCCTCCTTCTGAATCTCCTCCTTGGTGCTGCCATGACCAACTGTCGTCAGGAACTTCAGCCGGTGTGTGGGGATACTGGAGATAAACTGAGGAGGAAGAAAAGGAATGTCAGATTATCAGCTCTACTTATATAAAGATTTACAAGTTAGTTTTTCACATAGTGTTCTGTTGATGTTCTAAAGGTATAAAACTATCCTGACTACAAAGGCTGCCTTGTACATACTGTATGTAAATAATATATATGTCATAATGGAGTAAAGCAAGATGTTACTGTACATTTCACCTCAAATGTACTCGCGATCGTTTTGCCCGGGGGGGGGGGCGGGGGGGAAGCTCTCGCAATAAAATAGACAAACGAAAATACATTGTTGATAAGCATTGCAAATTGTTTTGGGCTAGGGGCCCCACGGGCCCCCTGCACTCCAAGGGCCCCTGGGCAGTGGCCCCGCTGGCCCGGTCCGTAATCCGTCCCTGGGTAGTAGTAGCTTTAATGTGGGAACCGCCTAGTGACGGGCAGGAATTGGATACGACTAAATTAGGGAGAAAATTTGGGAAAAATACAAAAATCATTGTGCATAGTGAAAAACCATCATGCATAGTGGCCACTGTACAAGCCTCTGGAGGCAGTGTGATGATCTAAGGTTGCTTTAGTTGGTCAGATTCAGGTTAGCAAAGCTATGCCTGAATGTACTGAATGACCAGGTTATTCTTCCATGATAATTCCAGAACTCATTCTGAAAGAGAGGTTCTGCCATCATGAGGAATCATTTTCACACATGAATTGGCCACCACATTGCACACCCTAATCAAAGGCAAAACCATCTTGGAATAATTCACTACAGCATAATGTGTTCAATCAAAACTGCAGTTCAACATGCATGATCAAATTCAGATTGAAAACAGCAACTGATGAGAAACGTGTCACGCACGTTTCTCATCGAAATGAAAACAGATATGACAAGGCAAGTTTATGAATGCCTTACTTAAGGCAATTAGAGAATATACTTTATTTCCTTAAGAAACAAGCTGCTTGTGGGATATGTGTATGTCACTGTAAATGTGAAAGGTATGCTTAAAATCACTGTATAACTGGAAGTGACCAGATATGACCAAATTTGAACTTTGTCTTGAAGTGGTGTTTCAGTATTTCTAGATACAAAAAGGAAAAAAAAAAAAAAATCTCCACAACATGATGCTGCCACTCCCATGCTTCAAATCAGGATGGGATTCTTCAGAATAACACCTTTCTCCTCATTAAAATCACTAAGAAGAAAAAGATTCTGAGAAATAACAATGGCCATAATTATAACAGTCCTCCAAAAAAGGATGGTCTTAGAGTATGTTCTTCCTAGAGATACAGGATGCCCTTAATGTCGGATGTACATATTTTGGTACTTGATGCCTTCATCACCTTGTGGCCATTTTGCTAACTGGAGTGACCCAGGTGTCCCTGGTGGTCCTACACTCGAGCCACTAGATTACCATTTGATCCAGAGTGACACCTAACTAGTTCTCTACTGAAAGCGAGATTTTCCAGAAGACATGGAAACCTTATTGAAGTAACTCGACTGAGTACCTATAAGCAGTCTCAGATGAACGCAATGTTGCGTCTGTGAGAGACAGGGGAGACGCAGTGGGAGTACCATGCTCACTTTCCATTCCCCCGTGATGGTGTGTAATTGCGGGCTATAAACTTTTCATGTCTCATTATACTGCCATGCAGTGTGTGAGTTTTTTTTTGGGGGGGGCGTCAACAGTTCGCAGGCAGTGCTGTTCAATGTGCCATCAGCTCATGCACCATCCACCCTCCACCCTCCTCCTCATGCCTTCTTCTCTCCCTCCCACAGAACCTGGATTCAAATGCTGTTTCACTCTCCAAAATACAGACACACACACTTCTATCAGGTGCGAACTGCTGAACGTCACCCACGTCCAAGCACTATGCCATGATGTTTTCATTACACCATGGTGCTGAGAGCAGTACGCCATCTCTCTCTCCGTCTCTCTCCGTCTCCCTCTCTCTCTCTCTCTCACACTGTTCTTTCACACTTTGTCATGTGCAGATGGAGGCTTTCAATGCACAAAAAAAAAAAAAAAACACCTACGAGCCTTTATTCAAACGAGCTGAGGTTTTTTTTAATCCTGTTTGGAAGAGATGAAACAGTGCTCGATGCAAATAAAAAACATTTCACGATTGACCATGAGGGGAATTTTGCAGTACCTGGCCCCAAAGCAGTTCGCCAACACCAATGAAAATACACCAGAGCCACTGATCCAGGGTGAGAGCCGTGCAGGAGAAAGGCTTCCCTCCAAGCTGCACGATGATGATCTAAAAGAAGAACGAGAGTATAGTTTAATAATTTAACTTGCCATTATTTAGTTGTTACCAGCTTTTTGACCTCGTGTACATGGAAATGTTTATAGACCATGCTTCATAGTGCTAGTTTGCTGCTTTGGTTCACAGAACATCTGTTTCCACAGTAGTCTATTATTAACATAAAAAAAAGGTTTAATAATAATATAAAAACCTACAAAAGTTAAATACATTAAAGTTCAGTTGTTAATCCTGTATCTTGCCTGCAAGATGAAGGTTCCCAGGACGACGCTGCAGAAGATGGGGTTCCTGTGGATGGCTTCGAAGACGTTCCTCTCACCGTGGATCTTGCGGGCGTTAATCTCGTTGAAGAGCTGCATCATGACGAAGACGTTGAAGATGATGGTGTAGTGTTCGGAGGGGGGAGCGTGGAGGGGGGCGTTGCGGCCGCTGTCGATGGGGAAGATCTTCTCTCCTACGGAAAGCGCCATTTCGTTTCAGTCAATTTTGTTTCAATTCGAAAAGTATTTATTCACTCATGGAAAACTGTCCTGAAACACTGTACCTAGGTCAGCATGTTTATATGGAAATCTTTGGTGTATTAGTCAAAGACAGACTTGTCTAGCTAAGTTTTGATGACGTTTAATAGCAGAAAAAGACTTCCACCGTTAGGGATAATGGGCAGAGCTGGTGGAGCTTAAAAACAATCTTTTTTTTTCCCCCCCTCAAGCAACATTTTCCACTGATGCCCAATGCCATGTTAATAAAGTCCAATAGAGAATTACGAGAGATACCAAACGCTGAACTTGAAAAAAAAAAAAATGAATGTAATGAAGCAACAGGATGTAATTGCTTGAACTTGCATATGTAGAGTCTTGGCTCAGTTGGTTAAAGATCTACGAGATGGTCAGTGCAATGGTGTTGGTTAGAGCTGTGAATCACAGGTAGACCGTTGATTCAATTCAACTCAACTCAATATTTATTTTCTGATTTGTCTCAAACAGCGATATATATTTTACAGGTTTTAAGCTAATATCAACTACTAAAAGTTTCTAATATTCACTAAAATGCTGTGTCACTCGTCTTGCCGATTACTTAAATGTCATGTCGCAGAAAAATGATAATCTTCTGGTCCATTCCAGTACGTCCAGTAGGTGGCAGAATTGCACCAATCATACATAAACTCAAAAGCATAATATGGGATACTCTTGCAAAACACGAGTATTTGCATAACATGGTTTAAATCTTCTGCAAAAGCTGTGGATTATATTGTTAAGGACTTTAGAGCATTTACCATGTAAAAGTTGAACTGCATGGTTACGACCGCTCCTCTCTCCCCTACTGGACAGATTTCACACTAGTAATACTATGTACTCTAGTACACTTCAGTGTTTACACACTCCATAGCAGGTGGCAATATGCACATATAGTTGGGTTGTGGCCACCAATAAACACAAAGGGAAGAAGAGAACGAGGAAGCTTTCGCTCTATGCCTTATATTATTGATAGTGCAGAAAGAAAAAATGTTAACAGTGCCCCTCCCATACCCTTCCTCGCATACCTTCCTGTTTTATCAGCTATGGCTGTGAGATGAGACTGGCGCTGTGTGCACAAAGATATTGTTGGAGACACATGATGTTGCATTCTAAACAGTGGTTCCCCCTTTTGTGTTTAGGAATGGCTGCATTTGATATTTGAAACCGTGCTTGAGTACACCCTACTGCGCTACTTTAATTGGACCCGAACACGCTATTCAAATCCATGAGTGGGTTTTGTACAGATTTCACACCCTAAGCAAATGTACCAAACCTTGCGTTCAAGTGTACGAGGATATGCGTCCAAGTCCCTGGTACGAAAATACCCTAAAAGAATAAAGTGATTCCTGATTGCTTTATTTAGGCATTGACGATGCTGAAGTTAAATACCACTGGCATCACTATCAAACTGCATGGTGGGTAATATAAGAATTCAAAATGAAAATAAGACCAAAATCAAAAAACCTACAATTTCAGTACTAAGGATGAATATGCAGGTAATTCAAGGTGACAGTTTCATTTACCTGTTCCTATTGGTTGTAAAATCATTAAATAAATGAGCTATCTAGAGTGAATTTACATTTAGGCATTTGGCAGACGCTCTTATCCAGAGCGACTTACAAAAAGTGCTTTGAAATGTCCATCATTGAATAGATACTTACACTGGGTTACTAGGTTACTAACTGAAGTGCCATCAGTCAAACACAGGGATTTATTATTATTTTTGTATTGGGTGGGGTTTAATTAGTCCAAGTACTGAAGAAACAAATACGTCTTGAGTCGTCGTATAAAGAGTACCATAGAGTGCCAGTCAAAGTCTAGTTTGGAGACACTAGACAAACATTTGGACACATGTTTGATTTTATTTTCTACATTCTTAAAAATTTCATAGTTTTGAAATCTCCAGTATGGTTTAACACATTAAGCATTAGGTAATTAAGTAACAACAGGCAACAAGAGTCAGTTGTTTTTAAGACATGACAGTCAGCTGTTCTGGAACAGTTATTGCAAAAACAGTACTGTCGAGTGCATTTGCAAAACCCATCACGCACCATGATGAAATTGGCTTTAGTGTACTAATCCCGGACTATACCAGGAAAGCAAGACCAAAACTGACCTCTGCTGCAGAGGAGACGTTCATTTAGAGTTACCAGCCTCAGAAATCACCAATTAACAAACAGCACCTCATATTAGAGCCGTTATGAAGGTTTTATAGAGCATAAGCAGCAGATGCATCTCAATATCAACTGAGATTATTGCACATTTTGAATGCCTTCAGCATTGTTTTATAGTGGATAAAGACATGACATTTAGCAAAGACCATAGAATTAGAAGGTGTGTCCAAACTTTTGACTGGCAGTCTATCTATCCATCCACCCATCCACATACAACTACAGTACATAGTGCTAATTTATTATTATTACATCTCTGTGGATCAGGAGATCAAAAGAAACATTTCGAAAGATTACAAGACAGATCAACATTCCTTAAATGCTGTCTATAGGCAATAGTAAACCTGAATGAGAAGAACCCCAAAATCCCAAAACTATACCAGTTGTGTTATGATACAAGCACTGAATTACATACCAATTTGTTCTGCCTTGGGCATAAAACTCCTCCTAAAACGAAACAGCACTGTTTATCTCAATGAGCTCACGAAAACTAAGCCTGAGACACCCTTAGGCATGTGCGATGAGCTTGCAGCAGCGTACGTACAGCGTGTGAACCTCAGCAGTAGTGTTTTTCAAAGGCTCGGTGGACTGCATTCAATTTGCATTAATTAATCCTGGCAGAAGCTTTTATCGAAAACAACATATAAGCCGTGCAAAATCCAGTCCAGAAACAGAAGCGAGAAGTCGAAGCTTTAGGCTTCCCTGAAGGGCTCAACACTGGCTCTCTGGCACTCATAGGGTCCTCCCAACTCCCAACTTTCACACACTAGGACAGAATGCTAACCGGTCAGGCTCGGCTGCCTCAGGCCACCAGAGAAAGATTACATCACCGTGCGAGGTCAGTCATGTCAACAGACTCAGTGAGAAAAGAATTCACAGCTCAAGTGTGTGTGTGTGTGTGTGTGTGTGTGTGTGTGTTCATTTGTTCTGCTTTATAATATTGAGCAACTTTGACAGTCGGAAAACAAAAACAAAGTTGTCTTGTTTATGATGAAGATTCTCAGTTGGAGAACCCTGTAGGCAATGTAAGAGCACATTTTCTTAGCAAATAGTATGAAAAACATTTTTGTTGATGATGATGAAAGGTTCTGAAGAAAAAACATACAAGATGGCATAAACCAAAAATAAAGCTAGATACCGAGACTGGATCAGTCATTTAAGACTTAATTGCGGCATATATCCTTTTTTTTTGGCAACATCTGACTGTCCTTTATGAAGTCTTTTATTGTGAAGACATTAATCTACTAAGCAGATGAATGTTTCATTAGTAAAATTCATCATCTGCAGAAAACGAATGGTATAAACACATACAAACTCCTAAAAGGCAAAAAAATTCAATTAAAATCCTTTTCAGAAATCTTATTCAGTGTAATACTTTTGACTTATGAATGGATTGCTATGATTGAGTCGGTAAAGAAATATTAAATAGAATATATACATACATAAATATATATATATATATATATATATATACACACATACACACACACACACACACACACACACACACACACACACAC
>JAQMYJ010000016.1:14706237-14748584 GCA_030014305.1 Clarias laeviceps | reverse complement strand
ATATAAAAACTAATGACAAACTAAAATTTCTCATTTTTTAGATATATATTTTTTTAAATAATCAAAAAAAAAAAAAAAAAAAAAGTGAGTCAGCAGCCGCATTCTCTAAAAACGTTACAAAAATTCAGTTTAGATAATGTCATTAGGAGTAATGCCGACCTCAATGTGAAACAGCTTTATTTACGCTGACTTGTAGGCTAATAAATCTAATAGGATAATACTATGCAGGCATCTCCGGACATCCTTAATGATTATTTCCAATTCCCATGAGATAAGACCTAAATTGCATTTATATCCACTGCCAGTTAAAAGGTCGGAACATCCTTTGTTTTAGCACGTTTGGTTAAATGACTTCTACTATGAAATTCGAATTGAAAAAGTCAAGTTAAAAATCCAACATCACTATCATGCTGCATGTTTATGCTTTTATAAATCATTCTAGCCCTATACAGGAGCATTTTATCTACTGGTTTTATTGGTTTACAATGCAAAGCGGACTTCCTTTAATTAAGCACTCGTTTAGAGTCGCATTAGGATACGAGTGTGAGAAGTTAGATTTAACAACACTGATTTAGGTTTCCTTATTTATTCACGATTTGGTATAATGGAATGAAGGGTGGAATAATGAAGGATGGAATAACAGATGCAAGTTTTATAATACAGAGATCTCATGGTAATAGATACATTATTTTATCCCACCCCCACCACAATCTAAAACTAATCCCCACCAAATAGGGCAATGTGTTACAGAAGTATTTCTTACAGAAGTATTTTAAACCATGTTTGGTGGTAAAAAAAAATAAATAAAAAAAAAAGGCTCTGATTTTCCACAACTGGGCAATATGATAAATATCACCATTAACTGAACATTTTACAATTGTTTTGCCATTTCAGTTCCCTGACAAATTTTGTACTGTGAAATATGTTAATACACTACGTCCCCTACATACAAACATTTGAGTTATGAAATTTCGAAGATATGAACATGCATTTGCATGTTCAATCGCGGAAGTTAGAGGACATGTCTGGCATACAATGATGCAAGTGCAGTACAAGCCCAGGATGTCCAGCAGAAAGCGTAAAATCAGTGGTACTGCTAAGAAGCTCCAAGCAATAACAATGGAGACAAAAGTGAAAAAAAAATCGAGAGAATGGAGCGAGGTGAAAAGATGGCAGATGCTGCTCGTCTTTTAACATGAATCGCTCAATCGTCGACACAATTCTAAAGAACACTGTACTGTAATATATTGCGTATAGCCAGGTGTAATAGTGTCCTGGTGCCTAGACGATGTTTGTTGGACTAATGAACAAATTTGACTTACGAAAGAGCTCTTGGAACGGAACTTGTTTGTACGTTGGGGACTACTAAGGCTGGGATCGGGTTTTTTTTTTAGTTCTCTTTTATGTTGCTTCCATGTCACAGAATTCACAGGGCGGAGTCATGTAGCGGATGCACGTGTTCATAAGAATGCATAATAAAGTAACTCACATGGGCAAGATCATTTAGAGGGTCTGGATATCTGTTTTGTTTTGCCCAGACCCATTTTCCACCACGGTAAAAATTTACTGTCAATGTCTTAAAGTTATATCTTGACTTATTATTTTGAGTGCCTAATTAAATGTATTTCTGGTGTATCTCATTTCTACGAATACCTGTATTGTTTGAGTTGAGGTGGCTGTACCACCCACGACTGACCTAATAAGCCTTCCTCACAGTCTTACCGGCAAACAGCAAGGTGAAAGTGACAGTCAGCTGGTAGACCGCATGACCCAGTATGTTCTTCATCATGGTTCTGGAGATGAGTGGCTTGTTACGGCCGTACGGTTTGCGTAGCAGCAGGGCCTCGGTGGGCGGTTCGGTGGCCAGAGCCAGAGAAGCCAGTGTGTCCATGATCAGATTGACCCAGAGCATCTGCACTGCTTTTAGAGGGGAGTCCTGCAAGAAACACACACAAACACATATTAATAAACTGGATTCGACACAACAGAGAAGGACATAGAACAGAGAAGGCAGACTGTCTGACAGTCTTCCGATTCCATTAGTCCATTATTATCATCAATCTAACCAGATTATCATAACACACAGACAACAAACAATGGAGTACAGCATTATTGACATCATCATGGATACAAATACTGTAAGTCACATAAAACTTAACATTATAGTTATGTTATTATAAAACTTGCTATATTATTATTATAACTATTCCTACAGTTTGGTATCAAAGCTACACAGAACCCAAGTGTTTTTGCAAAGAAATCTAATAAAGCACTTGACATTCTCTGCACGCTAGTCTTTCAGATGCTGAGCCATGTTTTCACTGTGGCCTCTAATTATCACACAAGGGTCAATTAAACACAACAATGGCTCATGTATCATAGACATTCCACTATCACAAAATCGAAGGGCTGCTCGCGGCACAAGGTCGAGGATCCACCTGTGTAATGCAGGCGCCGGTGAAAGCCACGATGACTGCCACGACGTTGACGGTGAGCTGGAACTGCAGGAACTTGGAGATGCTATCGTAGACATTACGGCCCCACATCACAGCCTTTACGATGCTGGTGAAGTTGTCGTCTGTCAGGATGATATCCGAGGCTTCCTTGGCCACGTCGGTTCCAGCAATACCCTGGGACAGGAAAGAGCGAACGAAACAGCTGATATAACAATATGACCGAATGGGACTAGGCAGCTGCTGATGAGAGTGGACAGAGTGCTTTGACATGACGTTCCTATTGTTGCCCCACATAAAACTATAAGAATTCTGACTCAAAGTTTTTTTGCATCTTCAAACTATTTCTTCTCACACCACCTTGGAACCAGCAGGGTCGTCCCTGCACGAGTGCTGCTGATTATTGGCTGAGGATGAGAACAGAGCTGCGCTGAGCCAGGCAACCACCAGGAGCAACGGAAACCTGGTGTCAAAACTAACTCTCGTAAAATAAAACATGCAGTGGCTCAAGCATAGCAACCGTCAACTTTGATAAATATGTTTATTGTAACAAACTGAGTTTTAATCACAATTGAGTTTTAATCACAGAATAAGTCTGCTGAGTGAATTTTAATGTGGCACTGTGGTGGGTCTTTCGGAATGGCCTTTATGGGGAAATTGACAAAAGTGAAAATTTGACATAAAGAAACGCAGTATAAAACATGGAACGGTTACCATAGCAAAGCCGACATCAGCCTTTTTGAGAGCAGGTCCATCATTGGTTCCGTCCCCTGTCACTGCCACCACCTGTCTGGTTCCTCCCACTGTGCTGTCAATGATGCCTGAAATACACACACTTAATTATCCCTCTGCTTAATTAATAGAAATGTATGTATGGTACAGTAGGTTCGAGGACAAAACAGAGCAAATGTTAAGAGCATAAGGATCACTGTTGTGACAAAAAAATGTGGACGCACCGTTCATACGCACATGCAGTAAGATCACCATCAAATTATATTATACCAAATATAAGAAGTGCTCCGAGCTCTTTTTGAACACAGATTCAGCTAGAGTTTGTATAATGAGGTACTTTGAATTTCATTTTGTGCAGATTTGAATGACACGTCAGAGCCATATTTAAAACAGAGAGCTGCAATAGCACAAAGACAGAGCTGGCATTAAGAAATCTGCAAAGGTCAAAAGACATTGCAAAAGGTTTCTTGAAAAAACATCCTGATCCTCTTTTCTTTTTTTTTTTTTTTTTAAGATTTTTAGAGGTACTGTTTTACTTCTAAATGGCTTGCAGCAAGTTTCTGTGTAACGTTTACTACCTTTGACCAAAGTGTGCTTGTCTGTGGGAGAAGAACGGGCTAGTACACGCAGTTTGGGCCAGACCTTGTCTAGACGATCTTGCTCCACCTAGAGGAAAGGGAGGAAAAAAGTCAATCAATCAAAAGGTCGATAGAAAATAAAACAGTAACAGTGAAATTTCACACAAGGACTATAGTGATGTCAGGTGAGGAGGTCCGGGGTTCAATCTGCGTGCTGGCCACCATGTTTATCACTCCAACCTTCGCAAACCTCATGGACCTCATTTTGTGCACAAGGATTAGCTACTGTAGGTTCCTTAGTTCTAGTTAAGGGAAATCATTATGCTACATCCTAGACAGTTTTTTTAACTTAATGGAAATGTTTCGGGGAAAGACCACAAAATTTAACCATCTGAACAAAAACTCACTGGATTAACTGTTGCAAAACTATTCACTCCCTTTGATGTCAAATCCTTATACTGCCTCTGGTGAAATCAGACAACAAATTTAGGTGGCAGAACTGTGCCTCTGCCTAGAGGAATGACTGGGTAAGGGGGTGTTAGTCAGGAAAACAAGAGAGACCATATCGAATCAAGATATTTATAAAAACTGTGATATGTTCAATTTCGATCTTATCAGATCCGAGTACGTTTCTTTATACAGTAGATTGCCCTAAACATGTCCTTTAGAATCTCAACACCTCCACATAATACTTTCCCAGAACTTCGCCCTGAATTTCCTTGCTCTTAATGATGCTGTTTGTTTAGATCTCTTCTCTAGCAAACCTTGGTGACTTCCAGGAGCAGGTATATTTTAACTGAGGTCATGTGACACTTTAATTGCACACAGGTCAGATCCATGTAACTAATTATGTGACTGCTAATAGCAAGTGGTAGTACCTGATCTAATTTAAGGGTTTCACACTAACTGAGGTGAAGAAAATCAAGATTTTGTATTTGTAAATGATTATGCTCATGACATACTGTACAATCGCAACTATATACATTGTAGGTGCCACACGACAAAATGTGGAAAAGTTCCAAGGTACCATATAAAACAACAGACTTAAAGTGGGGTTTACTTCAGTTGGACTACATCTTGTTTATTATGCATGTCTCTTGGATTATTACAAGCCTAATATTTTTCTGTGATTTTAGCTTAGTCATTAGTCATCATTAGACGTCCTCACCTCTCCTTTGTCATTACGGATTTGCTGGTTAAACTCTTTGCCTTCCAGGCACAGAAAGTCTTCTCCAGGCTGCAGGATGCCACATTTGGTAGCAATGGCACGGGCAGTGTTGATATTGTCTCCAGTAACCATGCGCACGGTAATGCCTGCTTTCTGGCACTTAGAAATGGCCTCTGGAACCTATAGAAGAAGAGGGAAGAATCACTAATGGGCTAAATGGAGTAAACAGAAGGATTAAATGGACTAAAAATAAATGTATGAATCCATATTTACAAGCGTTGTACATCATAGGGCAAAGCGATTTGCCTCCAGCAAGACACTCAAACTTCAGACTGATCTAAGAATTGATCAGGGTTATTAAGCTAAGCTAAGGAGCAGCGTGGTGCTGAAGTTATTGACCAGACTGAGATCAGTGTGTTGTCTAGCTCTGGGTGGCTTCTTGGGTGTGAGCGCGGGTCTCTAAATGGCAGGTGGTCAGGGTATTTTAGTCACGCTCTGTGGGTCGCCATGCCAGTCTCTGCTGCTCACTCAGCCATAGGGCTGCTGACACATGAAGAGGCCCAAGGGTTGTGTGTGCACGTGTGTTTGTGCATGTGTGTGTCTATGAGGCGTGGTGCAGCCCTCTGTAATTATCTGCACTGAATCTTGTGATGAATCACACCATACCGCTTATTAGAACCAATAAGCTCATTTATTTATAGATGATTAAAAAGCTTGCAGTGTGTGCACAGTGATGTCATACGGGTCTAACAAAACCAATTCAGGTCGAAGGTGGTCTTGAATGACTATTAGATTTGATAGAAATGTATTTTCAGGCATGACCTAGGATGAACATATTAAAAAAAAAAGAAGAAAAAAAAAAACCCTTGTGATTCTTTAACTGTCATCTGCCATTAAACAGTTACGCATGAGACGCTCTTGAGAGGAGCCGACATGTAAAACTCTGCTCTGATCAGCTTTCCCAGTCTGTCACCTCTATAATAACTGATTTGGTGTCCTGTTCCAGTCCTCTCAAAATATAACGCGTGTCTCTATATGTGTACAGTATATATGCATTGTAACTTGAGGACACTTGAATATTAGATTTATTGCTTTAAAAGAGGATCACATGATTCAATTATCAGCCTTTAATTTGGACTCTATATCTGAAACATGGTTTCCAGTATTCGACCTGTGCTAATGTATTTACAGTGCCTGGAAATCAGTGTTTTATAAGGGATAAAGCTTTAGCTGTAGATATATGGGAAATACTGTATATAGGGAACATGTCTTGTTCACAGAGGTTAACACTTTAGAATATGTTGGGGTGAAAACAGTTTTGTCTGCTCAATGCACAAATTCAGTCATTTGTTGTGTAATGGTGTTTCAAACCATTCAAGAAAATTTGTGTAAACAAGATTTAGCACTTAAGTCCAGAAGGGTTACAGATGTTGTATAAATGCTTAAGGAAGATTTAAGATTAAATGGAATTAGTCATGAATTAAGTCTGGTTAAGTCTGCATGTTCTCCCCGTGCTTGGTGGGTTTCCTCCGGGTCCACCGGTTTCCTCCAACAGACATGCAGATTAGCCTAATTGGCGTTCTCAATTCCTAGTGTAGTGTGTGTATGCGTGTGTGTGTGTTGTGCGATGGATTGGCACCCCATCTAAGGTGTACCCCGCCTTGTTCCCCAAGTTTCCTGGGATAGGCTCCAAGCCCACTACGAGCCTGTATACAGGATAAAGTGGTGTAGACAATGAGTGAGTGAGTGAGAGGTAATAGTGAATGAACCTCAGAATTGTTTTTGGTTGGTTTCAGATAATGACAGGGGAACAACTAATTAATGAAACTGCTTAGATTTTTTCAGACTGCTTGAGTTTTTATAAAAGGGAATTGGATCTTTCTCCAGGACAGAGTTTTTTTATCTGGTTAGAAGGAATTCTCTTAGAAACTCTAAATGTAGGGATGCTTTTCAACTCAGTACCCTTGCTTGTTAGATGGCAATTATTGTAGCAGCCGTCCCTCACAGTGTAAAAGTAAGGGGTGTCATTGAATGGAATAATAGACAGCATCGTGATCACCCTTTATGTCATACCATGAGGTCATAATATATCTGTCCGAAACATTGGAGCAACGTGAGGAGTGGCAGTACGTTGATTGCACACCTTCTGCATGTGGGCGGAGCCACAGGTGCAGTACATTGGCAGGTTTGCCAATAGGTCAGTAACTACAGACCCATAAGCATACTACCAGTACCTTCAGCTCATCTTAACACAAGCAGTTTTGGTTTTAAATGAAACCAAATTTAATGGCTTCAAAGCGAATCATTAGACTGAAAAACAACCGTACAGTCAGTGCTGCTTGTTTTAGCATTTTATTCTGTCAATTAATATAAAACTTTAACTAAATTAAATACATTTTTAATTGGTTGTGCTCCATGTGTCATTATTTTTATTACTTGATTAATTTGCTTAATAATTACTGTTTTTTTTTTTTTGTTTGTTTTTTTACATATACATCTTGGTCTTCTAGTGCTGCTTTTTAATTATGATTGTTTTTTCAACAGTCATGCACAGGTAATTATATTTTCAACTAAAGATGCTATTGAAGGACATAACATTTGATAAAAGAGACTTGTGTTGACGATCTGGTGGCAGACGAAGCTCAGCAGAAATCATGACTCTGGACAGACATGAGCTTCTACTCTGTGTCCCCTCAATTCCAAACAGCCCTCCTTCCAGCTCAATGAGCACTCTTCCTCTGACGGAGGATATTATGTCTACAGAAGTTACTGTAAACCAGCTGGTATGCACTGATATTCTGACTCTAAACTAGTGACATGCTGGATAGTGACACAACCAGCGAAATGAACAAATGTTGCCCGACGTTGGCAAGGTATTCACTACGCACAGCTGCTAAGTTAGTCGAGTAGATTATGTAATCACTAATCCGCACACTGATCTACGCCTGTTAGCAAATACAAAATGTTTGATTTGTGTACCTAGGCCTGCTTCCAGTTAGGTCTGGGAACTAAAATAGACTGAATGCATTGGGGTGGAGCCCATCAGTCCACAATTACGCACCATTATGAGCTGTTAGAGACTACCAGGTTGTGCTCAGCAGAGCAGAGCTTGCATAATGACGCCGATGAAGCTGCTTTGACAAGCGAGCTCAAGTGGGAATACTCGCTTGATATGCTTCGGTGGTTTTGAAGGTAAAAAGGTTCATCAAAGTTAAGTAATGATTGTGCAAGCACGGCGAGGGCAAACTCTACAAGAAAGCACATTTCATCGCAGACGTCTTGGCAATACAGTAAGATTCTCACCTCTGGACGGACGGGGTCTTCAATGCCCACAACGCAAATGCAGGTGAGGTCGTTAAGAATTTCGGCCTCGTTGTCCCAGTTCGGCTCCTCACCCTTGAATTCCCTCGTAGCTATGCAGATGGTCCTCAAGCCGTCACAGGCCATGGGTTCGATCACTTTCCGCACCATCTCATCCCGGTCCTTGGGCTTGAAGACCCGAGGCTGACCTGCAGCGTCCAGAATGTAGGAACACCTGGCACAAACCCCAACAAAGAGGGTTTAATATTACACCATGTTAAGTGCGCAAAATACTTGAACATACTGGCTGCTATCCAGTACTATACATAGAGATTACCACACAAGGTGCAGAGTATAGAAGATATAAAAATCAATATCACTTGATTATTCTGACTCTAAACTTTTAGAGTTATCACTTGGGTCCATTAGTAGTAGGGACGACTCAATGACCTGACGTAGCACGATAACAGGACGGGGAAGATCTAGACAGAGAAAGACCTGGAAAGAGATAAGAAAAGAAATCTGTGTACTTGCGGAGGATGATCTCGGAGGCGCCTTTGCTGTACATGCGGAATCCTGAGCCGTCTGCATTTTTCAACACCGTGCTCATGCTCTTGCGTGATGAATTGAAGGTGTAGACCTTGTAGAGCTTCTCTTCAGGAACCTCGTCGCGGATGGGCTGGTAATCTCTCTTCAGCTCCAGAACAAGTCCCAGGAGGGCACACTCAGTCTTATTACCCACATGCCTTGGCAGACCACCTTCCTGCTCTGGTGGCTACATAAATAGATAAACAAATAAATAAACAAATTAATAACAATTAAAAAAAAAAAAAAAAAAGCAAGCAAATTTAGAAACAGTTTAGGTTAAAGCGTGATGGTCTAATAATGTTACAGTGCTCTGTACAAATAAAGGGATATAAAAAGATTACAACCAGCACAAATACAACTCAGGTAAAGTAATTATTATATAAAGGCTTATTTAAACTCAACTTAATTTAACTGCCAATCTGCTATGATGTTCAAGCAAATGAAAATCTACTGATAACACAATACTGGAATTGCCTGCTTGTGCATCTTCCTGAGCTAAGACGTTTTTTTGCCAGCTTTATAATCTATACATATAATAAAACTGCAATGTTGGTGTGTTTGTACATTGAAGAAATTTGCGAAAAATAATTTGGGGGGGGAAGGGGGGGGGGACGGACACAAGATGAGTAACAGAACACATTAAAGATGGTTTGTGGAATTTTTGTCTGTCTGTTTGTGCACTACTGAGCAAATTTTAATTGTAATTCTTCTTATTTGCATGCATATGTTGATTAATGCCAATAATATGCAAAAGAACTTCCACAAACCTTTATAAAAGGTAAAGCTTGAAATCACGATTAATTTATGAAAGGAAAGCCATGATGGCAGAGGTGAAAATTATTCCAAATCACTTTTATGGCAATAAAATATTAAGCACCTGATAAGGTCAAAATAAAGGGAGGTTTCTACTGGTTCTGAAAAAACGAGTCCAACATGGATGGGCAAAAAACATGCAGTTCCCTGAATAACCACTAGGTGTTGGCTCAAAAAGTAAATCAAAAAGAGGATGCAATTATGTGCAGCAAAAAGTTTTTGGTTTTCCATTCATGACAACTGTGCGGGCGTGAAATTGGATGGAATACATCAGTTAAAATTATATTAAGCCATAAAATGGGGCATAATTAGGGCCGTTACCATGACCTCTCAGCTGTGTAGCTTTGGGGTTAATTGTACTAATCTGTGCTTTATAAAGTTAGCATAGAAATTACCATTAGCCATTAAGCTAAGCAGAGGTAACAAGTAATGACATATAAATCCTTAAGGTTTTTTCCCCCCATGAATTTGTACTTTACTTAAGTACAGATATAATATACGAAAGTTTTTTGAACCGTCTCAAACAGTTGCACTTGTTAAGGTAGAACTAAATGCGATCTGGCTAATTAGCTATGATACTGAGGAAAAGAGGCAGCAGAACTCATACATTTTGCCAATTTATGGATTAAGCATTGTTTAGGCGGAGTCAGTCCTGCCACAGTTAAGATTCAAAACTGCTCTTTATGAAGGTTTGGTTTATGCTTATGTCGTATGAAATCACACGACAACTTTTAATTTAGTTAAATTGCCTCGGCCGACAATGGAAAATGGAAAAAGAACTGATTTATAAGTTAGCATTTATCCTCCAGGGAAAAAAAGACGGAGAAAAAAAAACACTTGGTCTCTAAGCATCCACGCCAACATAAGCAGAGTGCTAGAGCTTCAGTCAGCTGGTGTGTAATTAGAGGTTCTGTTTTTGATAGAGTAATTGATAGAAGCGATGTACATTTATCAGTATAATTCAAAAATAGAAGTGCAGTAATCTATGTGAATTGTGTTATCTAAAGCTGATCAGTTGAGATTTGAATTAGTTGGTTTTCCTGCATGTAAGTAAGTTGAAATACAGGAGTAGGGTGCCAAAATTACAGGATTTTCATGGAAAATAATGCGTCTGTTCTCTTGGCTACTGTGTTTAAACTGTTGTATCATGTACATTTGAGCTACACAATGATGAAGAACGGAAATGAATGTTAGAAACATAGCAAAATCCAACCTGGAATTACCAACATGGGGACCACATTTTACAATTTCCTAGTGGGAACTAAAAAGCTCTCTCTCTCTCTCTCTCTCTCTCTCCTGTTTATTTTTCCCCAAAGTATAATCAGAAGATATGAGCTTGACTCAGCTGGCTAAATTCAATGACAACAAATACATCAGAAGTGAAGAAACCACAAGTTCCCTAACCTTGGATGAGTAAAAGTTCCAACGTCCTTACACACTCTGATGTGATACTTTCCCAGATTTTATTAAATTGATTAGGAAAAGAAAAAATTTAATATAACTTTCCAACATATGGTGAGATATTTGCTCCATCTTGAACATGATAATGAGATCATTGTACTCAAATGGCCTCCACAGTCACCAGATCTCAATCCAATAGCGCACCTTTGGGAAGTGGTGGATTCATGGATGTGCATGATGCCATCATGGCAACGTGGCCCAAAATCTCTGGGGAACGTTTTCACCATCTTGTTGCATCTATGCCAAAGAATTAAAGCAGGTCTGAATGCAAAAGAGGATCCAGTGTACTGTATCTAATGAAGTGGCCGCTGAGTGTAACTTCTGAGCTGATTTAACTTCTCGGACAACGTTTCTAACACTGCATTTGCACAAACGCAACGACAAAAAATGTTGGCCAACGTTTTAGCTATGAGAGGAGTGTTCTGTGCCTCCACTGCATATAAAAAAAATAAATCAAATAATTAAAGTCTGGCTAGTGCATCTGGGTTTCGCAATGTGTTTGAACTGTGACATATTTGTACGAGGGAAATGAGGTTCTGACAGTTTTGTGGAAAACTTTATTTATCTTGCTCAATGTTTCTATATACCATGCTCTTGTTTGCGAGAACATCATCTCTGAGCCAAGTATTTAAATCTAATAAGAACCAGCCTCAGGATTCTCCATCCTCGCGTCTCAGCTGATGTGTGTACTGCAGCAGGTGGTCGGATTTGGAACAACTGGCTTGTTCAAAATAGATCATGTTTATTAGCTACGATCTTGAAAAGGGTGTAAGATTTAGTTTCTAACTGCCAAGATATGGAGTCCAGTCTATTTCCTATATGCATCATAGACCACATGTGGCATGTTTCTATCCATGGATCTTGTAAAAACAATAAAACATCTGTATCCGCGCTCATGCAACAGAAGGTTCAGCGTTGGAAAGTGACGCTTCCCTAAAAGGTTTTTCCATGAGGCGAAAGCACAAAATAAGAGTCACACACCTCATCGTACGAGTCTATTAATAAGCTGCAAGTAGCTAACTGCAAATATTTACACTGACCACACACAAAAACATACTTATAAGGTAGGCTAAGGAGTCGGAAAGTGAAAACACCTATACGGGGTGAGTAAGTCAGGGCTGCTCTCTGTCTGATATAAAAGACGAAAGGACGAAAGAGTCAATTGGTTACACAGAGCACAATAATGTAGGGGGGGGGGGGGGGTGCACTGAAAACATTCAGTCGAGTGTCTTCCTCAAGGCCACGGTTCTCATTAAGGATTTAAAAGCTGACATACTGCCAGAAACACTTCATAAGCTGACCGTCTTCAAGGTTAACCCATAAAATACAACTACGTTTTTACAGCTGTCTAGACAAATAAGGAGGGCAAGTTTAAAAAGGACGAATTTGTGCAATTGTACCAAGTACGGCTCCTCAGGGATAGAGAGTACTGTGCAAATAGATCGAGCAACCATTCATTTCTTCATATTTCGCTTCCACTAGTCTCAAGAAATAGTTCTTGAGGATTTTTTATTTATTTATTTATTTTTTTTAACTCTCTTGCTTCAGAACTTTTTGACTTTCATTTTCAGTCCGGACGCTGTACCTGACCGGTATCATGGGAATGTTTTTTGTTTGTTAAGTCACACAGTGAGCTATGATACTAGATACAGATGATGACCGATGGTTAGGACGGTGATTGGTTTATGGGTGGAATAGACGAAAGGGGGAATGAGGTTGCTGCTGAGGTTGTTACATACACTCATCGTCAATACCGCTTTATCCTATATACAGGGTTGCAGGGGGCCTGGATCCTATCCCAGGAGACTTATTGTACACCCTGAACAAGTGGTCAATCCATCGCAAACACCAATTAGCCTAATCTGCATGTCTTTGGACTGTGGGAGGAAACCGGAGTACCCGGAGGAAACTCACCAAGCACGGTGAGAACATGCACTCAGGCGGGAATCGAACCTGGACCCTGGAGGTGCAAGGCGACAGTGCTAACCACTGTGTCTTTAGGAACTTTGAAGCATGTTGCATGGAAATTATTTGCTCACATTTATTTGATTTAATCTACGTAATTTTATTTAATAAACAGAAGTGGTTCACGACTATTGCTCAGTACTGTAAATAAAAAATAAAAAAAAGTTAGAATGTGCACAAAAAAAAGTCTAATTTGATGCATGTCTATAGTCTATATAGTGTCTATAGTGCATTATATCATTTCATACAATTGAACAGAAAGGCAAGGAAAAACAGAAGCTTAAGAAGATTTTAAAACAAACACATATTAAATAAAAAAAAAAATCTATGACATGTACGTATATAAAATGACCAAGACCGGGCTGAACTCATTCAGTCAGTGCCTCATTCCTACTTCAATGTGCTTATCAAGAAAGCTTTTCTCCCATGAGCAGCTTATTATCCTCATCAGAAACATTGCCATGACCAATTATTTAACTGGCCGTTAATCCTGCTAGTGTCCTGTGGTGAGCATTTCCTTGAAAAATCTAAAAGGAGACTAGCCCTGGTCATTTTCCATACAACAGCTCTGTTCTTCGAATCACAGGTTCATACTTGTGTTCGATCGCTCCAAGACTGGTTTCTATAGTGACAACCTGTTCACGAGGACTTGCATGGCAGTTGCTTCACATTAAACTAAGGCTTATATTCAAAGGATTACAAGTAGTGCTAGTAACAAAGGAAAACAGCATAATTTGTTGAATTTGTTCATGTGATATTTATAGAAGAGTGTTGGAGCTTTGTAAAAGTTCGGCGATTTTCTGGTTTGTCTCCAACATGCCAAGCTGTGTCTTATTAACGTTAAGAAGGCAAGTGAGGTTTACAGCTGCGCCATTTAAGTTATTGCAGGAATTAACATGTTTCATAGACATTCCACAACAGTGAAAGAACAAGAAACTGAAGCTACATTGTTTGGAGTCAGATCAGTTTCATAATTCACAAATAAGGCAGTGGTGGCTCAAACGATTAAGGCTATGGGTTACTGATTGGAGGGTCGTGGGTTCAACCCCCAAGAACCACCAAGTTGCCACTGTTGAGCCCTTGAGCAAGGACCCTTAACCCTATCTCCTAAAAGAGCGCTGTATCTCGACTGACCCTGCACACAGACCACACTTCCTAACTGGGATATGCGACAAAATCATTTCAGGTGCATGTGACAATTAATTGAATCTATTTCTATAAATGTACGATGATTCACAAATGCATTTTGTGATTATATTCCTTTACAGACTGATGAATCTGCATTTACTAACTGATTCACAAATGCATTTCTTTTTTTCTTCAATTTCATGTAAATTAGGTGAAAATCTATAAGCTTGTTGCAGTGCATACAGCAGGCAAATATGCAACATCACACAACAGTCAGTGATGTTGCATACACATTGCACATACAGTATGTAAAGCAGTTTAGTCACATTCAGTCATACCTTTGGAATTTATGTTCATGCGGCTGAAATTGCAGGAAAAAATCTGATAGCCTGCAGGGAATTCCCTTTTGGGAAAAAAAAAAATAGCTTTGTGAATCTAAGCGCATCAGGGAAGCCTCAGATATCCAATATCCATGTACAAATGCAGGGACGTTCACGAATGTCGAGCGGTTTCTAAATGCAGATTCTTCAGTCACAAAATAGGTTTATCAATCGTGTTTGTGCATTTATTTGTGAATTATGAAACTGGTCTGACTCCATAACGTTGGGTTCAGATGCACAGAAACAGAAAGTCTAGTCTTGTTTTCCATCTTTAACTGTCCAGTTGAGGCGAGACTGTGCTGGCTAAAAGGATGATGTATTAATGTATATATACCAAGATTAAATTAAATTAAATCAACGATTTAAAAGCACTAAAACAAGGATATTGAATAAGAAATACTGCAGCTCTCTCTCACCAGGATCTTGGTGGTGTAGGCCGAGTTGATGGAGATGCTGTTAACCATGAGCTCCAGAGTCTCAGGTTTGATGGCCTCGGGCTCCGGAACCTTCTTGTAGTGTGTGTCACCTATGTAGGCCTGCACTACGGTCATGCGGTTCATGGTGAGTGTGCCGGTCTTGTCAGAACAGATGGCTGTGGCGTTGCCCATGGTCTCGCAGGCATCCAGGTGCCTCACCAGGTTGTTGTCCTTCATCATTTTCTGTTAAGGGAAAAAAGAGAAAAAGAAAAAAAAAAAAAAAAGAATGTGACCCAGTTTGAGCAGAGAGATGGCCCTTGGCAGCAGGTTCAATTCCACATTACGGGTGGGTCGATCAGTTAGTCATGACACACACTTTATGTAGTTAAATGTAGCAGTGCCTTCAGTCAATATGCATTAAAAATGTAAGTAAACATGACATGACCAGTTAACTTCAATCACACTCGGGATCCTTCTATATTTAGCTTGTAGTAACTGTAGTCAAGTGAGTTAAGGTCAACATAGAAGTTTTTATACGGGCACAAATTTCACACATACTGTATACATTAGACAAAGATTACATCAGTAGTTGGCTAACTAGATACAGTAGCTTCAAAGAAACCAGGAACTGCATTTGGGATGCACTTTTCACTTCACACTTTTCAGATGTGTCTGAGATTTCCTGAGCTCATTGCAGATGATGAATTATTTAGGGAACCCAGAGAACCTGAATCATCTGTTGGGTTGCTGTTCAGCCTTAAACCTCGTTTACGGCCGGGTTTTTACAGCTTCTTCGATTACTTTCTACAGTTTCGTGGGCAGCTGCTTCAAAGAGTTACATTTCTTTATAATATCCTGGGGAGAAAACAATGCCGCTACGTAGCAAGAGTTTGAATTTCCCATTCAAAACCATGCTTGATCAACGTGCCTGAGAAAAAGCTATTTTTTGACATACTCTTTCTGGCAGCCTGTTACAGTAGCTCTATTTATCTATCCATCTATGACAGTTTTGACTATAATGAAAAAAAAAAAAAATGAAAAAACAATGAGAATAAAACTTATGTTTGTATGAATCGTTAGGCTTAATAATGATCTTAAATATAACAAGTGACTCTAACGTGGATGAGTCTCTCCTCTGAAACGGCACGAATGCGCACATCGATACGTCTTTGCTCACTGGCTTAAAGCACGTCATACATTTGTGTGACCACTCATTCATTTTAAATAATGGATCCAAGTTTAGTAAAAAGTATGCTTGAGTGCGTATTCTAAAGCTCTTGAAATATCTGCAATTATAAAATGCACCGCTTCAGTACCTGCCTATCACATGTTCATGTCACGTCAGACACTAGGCGCACCGCTGTACAGTAACAGAGCTAAGAGATTCCAAAGAGCTGATCACGTCCTTGGGCTAGAAAATGAGCCCTTGGTTTCTATGGAAATCTTATGCAACCACATAGAAAGTTACATGACGCTGCTATTTATTATGCGTGAAATGTCTAAGAGGCATGCATTAAGTCAAAACCCAGACATTCTACTTTTAATCACTTTAATAGCAAGATGGACCTCACCACATTTTTGGCCGGTGAAATGGGCATCGTTTATCAAGCTGATGTGAACTAATTTAATCACAGGAGCATTAAGGCAAACCATATTCATATCCATAGAAAATCTGATTAATGATGCATCCTGAGGAAGGTCTTGTTCATGAAAGTCCATGTAAATTTACATGCGAGACCGTGAAATTTTGACCGGTATGCTACAAATCACAACTGCTGGAATTTTATATACTGAACACACTGCCAATAACGCACAGTTTAACGAACGATTGTGAACCTCTTTGTGAAATTTCACCCAAATAACTACGTACATGAAAACAAGTACAGTGGTACCTTGGCGCATGAACCCCGCTTTAAGAATTTTCAACTTAAAAACTGAAATTGTTCAAGAAATTTGGCATACGAAGCATTTTTGACATACGAGCTACCAAGCTGAGCCGAATCAAACGCCAGCTTAAGCCTCATGTTACTCGTTTGAGTCGTTGGAAAGTCAAGCAGAGCGAGTTTACATGTTTGTTTTTTTTGCATTTTGTGCAAAACGCAAGGACGGTAGCCAGAAGAAAAGGGAGCCACATTCAGTTTCCTTTTTAAAGCAGCTGTAGACCGAGAGGAATCATACATTATGGTTAAGTGAGGTTTAATATCTATTTATTTCATAATTCACTTCATTTACATGTCTTTTCTAAATGTTTGAATTATTTTTATATGCAAAAATATGATTATAGTGTTGGAAATGGGGTAATATTTGTAATATTTTTCAGGGAAATAGAATAGATTCCCTGCATTTCTATATTTCCTATGGGAAAATGTGTTTCGCAGGGTTTGCATGGGCACGCAGTGAGGACAACGTCAAAGATTTTTTGTTTTCTTGTCAGCTTGGTCACCCCTATTAGTTAACATGGCAGTGGAAGTTAAAAAAATATGTTGAAAGCAGCCGTCAAAACTAGTCTCAAATAAAAACTCTGGGCACATTGGCGACTGTTTTAGTCGCCCTCTGGAGCCCTGTCTGTGTGTGCGTGTCGCAGTTTAACAGGTGACAACATTTTCGTGTGTTATGTTTACACACAACCGTACTGAAAGATCGAAAAAATCAACATTAATGCGTCGCTTTTGTTTCGGCTCACCTTCACGGAGTAGGCGAGAGAGATAGTGACGGCGAGCGGAAGCCCTTCGGGAACTGCGACCACCAGCACGGTGACGCCGATGATGAAGAACTTGACGAAGTATTGAATGTAGATGGGTGTGCATTCAGCCTTCCACTCTCGCCCCTGCACCCCGAACGTATCGATCACAAAGTACAAGATGAGGATGATGACGGTTACGGCAGACATGATGAGACCTGCGAAGAAGACAAGCAGTTTAAAGGACAGTACAGCCCTCGGGGGGAAACCAATGAGCAGGAGGTTGTGTTCAACGACTACTACTTTTTTAGCCTCGATATTAACAGCTGTGCACCATCTGAATCAGATTTTATTAAGATATGCTGAAGAAAGTGAGAATTATGTGGAGCGCGGCCCGGAGACGCGGGCCTGTTTTTATGCTCGTTGACACTGTTTCTTTACACAGCAAGTTAAATAAATGCTCTGGTCCATGGGAGAGCATGACAAATGAACCCGTTTGTGTGTTCATGGTAATGACAACAAGCAGTCGGTTCTTGTATAACCTCGGAGGAACTAATTAATATAAATATTCTGTGTAATACAAAATAGCAGGAGAGGCCTGTATTCGGGCCAACTCTTGTCTTGCTGGGAAGCAATCGTTATGTTAAATGTAATTCTACTCTCGTGAATGTCCACTTGTTTCCAAAAAAAGAAAAGAAAAAAATCCACCTGGAACATCTCTGGATGATATAATTGTATTAGGCTGATTATAAATCAGTTTTGGTTTAAATTCCCGGACCTGCTTTTCCGATCTGCACGGCCAATCTGGTCAGCTTGCCCTGCAGCACGGACTTCTCCTTCTTGGTGACGTTGACCTTCTTCACTTCTTTCTCTTCTTTCTCCTCGCATTCAGCTGCCTCCTCACTCTTCAGAGGTTGGATCTCCAGAGCGATGCCATCCTGGGTCTTAGCTGGAGGAGAAAGCAATGGGGATGAAGGAAGAGCATGCAAAACGAAAATTAAAGAAAATTAAATTTTAAAAAACAACCAAACAACAATATATTAAAAAAAAAAAAAAAAAAAGGGATGAAGGGCAGAGGGGGAAAAAATAGGAAGTTCAGTGATAGGTATTGTAGAAGTCAAAGCCAGGAACATTTTCTCTCTTTATTTTTATTCTTTCTTTTTTTTTTTTTTTTTTTTTAGTGGATATTATTAATGGATCTGGCTTGGAACAAGCTGTTATTGAAGCAAGTTATTTCTGCACATGAATGGAATATTAAAGAAAGGCAAAGTCAAATTCAAAGCACAAAACTATACATTTCTATTAACGCTGCTTTGTATTTATAACACTAATGATCAATGATATGACTGGTGAGACCATCTTTGCAGAACAAACAGCATTATACGCATGTGGACTGGATATACTGTAAATACACAATATTTAGGGCTTTTTTTTTCCTTTTTTTTTTAACATCTACACTTTCTTTAAAATGCAGAATTGTTGAACCTTTTGAAATGAGCACATTTTAACTGAATTCTGACTGCATTTTACAGTTTTAGTCTGCTCAGGAGATGGCAATTCTAACACTGTGTCTGTTCACTGTGGAATGACTTTCCACGACTCATCGACTCTAGGCTTACACTATTGGGTGACTCAGCGCTGCCTCATTTAACCTAACCGAATTATTCACTTTTCTAGACTGATATTGGGGACCAGGCACCGAAAGAAAGACAGATAGGATCAGGGTAAAACCCCTTTCACGGGAACACTTATCGCTGTATCTTGGAGTTTGACTGTCATAACTCAATTATTCCTCAGACAGACCTATTGCATTACTGGACCTCTGACTAAAATAGAAGCATAATGGGATCTAAGATCCAATTCAGGCTTTTTGCTATGGTCAACCACTGATCCCGCCTCCCCCCCCCAATTTCCTGACTATCGTTGCTGCGAGGGCTGCTGGATAACCCGAGGCCGCTGTACGGCGGTGTAAAATTATCCTGGGACGTCATTTCCAATACTGAAATGGTAGCAGATGAAAAGTAACGAGTCCAAGTAAAACAAGGCACTTTAAAGTAAATAGAAGGCACCCAGGATTCTGAGACTTACGGGACTGACAGGACGCATGACGAGGAGGGAAGGGGGCGTGTGTTACAGACTCAACAAAATTCAGACTCGATAAATTTAAAAAAATTATAAGGAAAAAAAACAAACAAATTAAAAACAAAACAAAACACACAACTCGATATACAGTAAGCACAAAACGACGAAGAGGAAGAAAAAGTTGAATATCTGAAGATTTGCTTTTACGATTTTTTTTTTAACTAATGCAGAGAAAAGAGAGAGAGATATATAGAGAGAGAAAGAGAGAAAGAGAGACAGAATAATCACACAGTGACTGTGGGATACAGTGTACGAGACAGCATGGGTTCCTGAGCACACCCTGGAAGGAGGCAACAGTGAGACACACAAAAACAACAACAAAAAAAACAAACAAAACAAGAAATTGATGACGATTTACAGCCCACCGATTTGGCAAAGGGTGCAACTCCCACTCGGCCGACCCCAGAGCTGTGACTCTGTGACGGGATTTACAAAAAAAAAAAAGAAAAAAAAAAGAATGCAGTCTTTACACTGACTTAGAAGCGCGCAAGCCTGAGAAATGTGAGAGGAATAACAGAACTGTACTGCTCGTCTGACTCTCTGCTACAGTACGCGAGTCATACAATTGTTTCGTCAGGCAGGAAGTGGGTGGAGCCAGTGCAGGGTGGATACACCCTTTTACCCCTTTTAATCCTTAATACACACTCCAGAAGCGTGGGCTAAGCGCTGCCAGGTACACACATCACGCATGTCTGGTGTACTCCGTTTCTGAGCATGTGGGAGTTTCCCTATTCCTGGAAGACGGTAGTAGGTGTTCGGCGTTGCTGACACCCAAGACGAGGTCGGAGGTCAGAGTGAGGTTTTAAATTTAAATTTAACAATGAGATAATGGTCAGGCTTGACTGTTGGACCTTAAAAACAAATGCTTCTTTTGACTTTTTTTGACACAAATGATGCCTTCGGTGGAAAAGTCCACTTTGAACTACGCTGAATATGTCGATGCATTTGGTGATTCTGGAGCTGACTGGTTGGTTGTAGCGCAGGATAAGGCTCAGCTCTGCTGCAGCAGATGAGAGTTGCACTCTTTCACAGGTAAAGCAAGGCGGGAAGAAGCTCCCATAGGTTCAGCAGGAAGAGAGTCAAAGCAACAGCGTGAAAGAAAGGGGAAAAAGAGAGAGAGAGAGAGAGAGAGAGAGAGAGAACAAGCCACAGATAGAGAGAGAAAGAGAGAGAAGTGAGTGAGTGAGATTAACACGAGACTCCAAGACTTGTCGCTGAATGGGAGGGGAAGGGGGGGAAGGGGGTGGGGTTAGGGGTTACCTTTGTTGCGATTTTCAGGGGCTCCTTGTTTTTTACCTGTTCAGAACGAGAGAGAGAGGGCGGAGGACTGATATATAACATGGATTAAAAGTAAATGAACCAGACACAAATCAAAAAGAAAGCAAAAGGATTCAAAAAACAGGATCGAAAGAAATTAATACAACTTCACACGTGTGAGCGCGGGCTAAAATGTGTCATCTCAAGAAACAACAGTCAATGCTTCTCACTTTTCATTAGTCACATGCATTGTGCTTTCGGGACAGATTATAGTTATAGATCTCTTCGGATTATGGTTATAGATCTCTTCGTTCCTGGACTGAGAGTTGTACTGACTGATGTCTAGCTCTGGATGCATCAGCCAGGAATGCATCCATAAAAACTTGTATAATTGCTAACGCTAATGTGATAAAAATGTATAAAGCAGGCGAAAGACTCAGTGCTTGATGTGAGCAATAGATTCAGGATATACTGCTACAATGCAATGTTGCAACAGGGTAATATTTGGCTCAAGAAATCAAGATACTACTTGGCTTTCAAATGTTTTTTCAACATGCAAAGGTGCCAACATTGCTAACAAGCAACTCGAACTAGCAAAAAATAAATAAAACACACCCATAACTAAATTTTACCACAAAATGACTTCATTTGCTTCTACAGTAACTTGACACAAAGCTGAAGTTGCATTGAATAATTAGATTTGATTAGATGTAACTTCATTGACTTTATGCGAAGCCCATGCTTAAAATGTTGTTTATCAGAAAACAGTAATAATAAAAAGCCCTAATTAATAAAGATGCACCGATCGACCAGCAGGTGACAGGAATTGACTGATCGGCTTCGTGTGTCTCCAATTCCGTACCGATCCCATGCATGCTCCCGGGTGGCGCAACAGAAAGTGTTTGTGAGTTCAGATCCTGCTGCAGCCATCCGTAACTAGGAGTCTAGGAAGCAGATTGGTTATGCTTTCAGGGGAGAGCTGGCACACTTACACTCTTGCAGCAATCAATACGTTTACACAGATAGCGCTTTCCTCTCACCCCCTAAATGGTGCGTGGGCAGTCACATGTCCCACAGGAAGGATGTGACAGCTTGGTCGACTCATGCTGTCAATTATAGTTCTTGAAACAGGAGGAAAATCAGAATCGCCAAATCAGATTTTTTTTTTTTTATGGGGGAAAAAATTTGATCGGTGCATCTCTAGTGTTTAACACTGTGTTTATGGTCAAATTAAGACAAGACAGAGGGAAAAATGGGAGTGAAAACTCATACACCCATTGGAAATGAAATCCAGCAGGTATGGAGCGATGCTAGTGCTTGCGTACATGTGTGTGTGCTCACTGTTTTGACATGAGTATAGCTACGCAAAACTTTTAAACTTTAGTTAAATGGACACCTGACTGCATTTCTACTCCTGCTCACTTAATTCTTCTGGAAGTGTGCTCTGTTTAGGTCTCATTATTAAACGGCACATTTTAGAACAACTGGCTTCCCGAGTATCTCGCCTTAGAAATGACACGTTCGGCCCAGCAAAGATGAGGAATGTAAATCTGACCAAGAAAACCAGTTGAGTTAAATCAAAATACACCAAAAAATAAAAATAAACAACTAAACAAAAAAAAATAAGATAAGGGATTAGTTTAATGTGAATTAAAACAAAGAGGGAGAAGTTACTGATCTCCTCTGACACATTCTTCATCTTGATCTTTTCTTCAAGCATCTCTTGTGATGCTTGATCCTAGTAGTAGGTTAGTAATGAGTTCTCGGATGGGCAGAAATTAAACTGAATGAGAGATCACTCAAAATGCCTCTTACCTCGGAGGAGTTAAGATGAGAAGGCTATTGCCCATGGGGTAGTTTGAAGGGAAAGGTCGGGGTGATTTGGCTGGTTTCTACTGATACAAAGGTGATGAACAATGTGACAACTTACCTTTCTTGACCTTTTTCTCTTCCTCCTCACCACCGGCTCCCAGCAGAGTGAAAATAATTCCAGTCTGGGAGTTCAGACCAATGGCGGTGACCACCATCCTCCCAGATCCCTCCATCACATGAGTTCCTAAAGAAGGTCACGTTTGAATGTAATTGCCAAATGTAAAACGTACAAGGCAAGCAATTACAGCAGTTTTAAGGGTTACAAGCTAATGACGAGCACTCTTGGGTCTATTGATGTATGTAGACTTGGGGTTGGATTGATTGATTTAATTTAAAATTGTAGAGCACATTTAATAGCAGACATTGGCAATAATTATAGTCCCATAGTGCAAGCCTGGATGTAAATTTACACACTTGAACAAGTGAAAGGTGACGAGGAAAAAAAAAAAAAAAAGAAACGTGAGGGAGAAACTTTAAGAGGAACCAGACTCAAAAGAGAATTCTCCCACTTCTGGGTAACATCAATTACCCAATGGAATTATGAATCACAACAGTATGAGTATAACCTTAAATGAGTACCGAACCACATTCGGTACTTATTTACATCAGCAGGTTTGATTACTGATTACACTGTTAAAAGTTGTACTTCACAGGTAAGAAGCAAGTGTAAAAACTGGGAAGTTTTTGGAAAACTCCATGTAGAAAGAATGTTATGGACCCTTAGGTTTGGGCCATATCGCAATTTTCCGACCTGTATTTAAATGTTTTCAGGTGGCACAGTTATGTTTCTTGAACTGCCATGTGGAAGGCCCGGGTTCAGTTCCACCCAATCAGCCCCCGGATGCAGTACCGGTCCCAGACTTGGATAAAACGCCCATCGATGGGAGCAGCCGAAAGTCCAACAACATTTCAATGCTTTTTTTTTTTTTAATCTAACTAGCACTACTGTAGCTCCTCTTTAGCTAAAACAGTTATTGTCAAACTGGTTGCCTTTAAACTGTGCATACATTTCTGGAATGATGGACATGGTCTGAAATGCTTGAAACCATGGTCAGGCTATAGAGTGAAGACTTTAAGTGAAGGTGTTATATTTCTGAAAATAATAATAATAAATCATTTTAATAATGCTAATATTTACAATATTTAAGTCTGTGTCTTTAGGACCCAGGGGAGTGAGGTGAAATTCAGCAAATCGGATTTTTTCTGAACACTAGAGGCTTTCTCAAGGAGGGGTTTCAAATTTGGACCTATTGCTCCTATGCAGTAACGTGCAGTTTATTTTGCATAAAAAAAAGCTTATTTACAGTAGTGTCTTTTATTATATTACAATTACAACATGGGAGTTTTTGTAGTTAGTGAGCGGTGTTTAATGTTAGACTCGTCTTTGTTAACTTCCTAACAGTGGACAGCTAAGGGACGTAAATCTATTGATTTTTTTTATTTATTTAATATTTTGGTTCTTCATAATATAATCTGGTGCAGTATGGTATCCCACAAGGCTCTATTTTAGGCCCTCTTCATTCTCTCTTCATAATATTATGACATTTCTTATTTTATATGGGAATGAAAAAGTTGTCGGAGGCATTTATCGAATTCTTTTATTCATCTGCAGAAACCACTTTGTCCCAGTCAAGGTTTGATTCAGGAAAACAGAACCAACTTTGTCCGGAAATTAAAAATAACTGTGGGAACTGAGAGGACCGGTCAAAGTGGGAAAAGGATGTGCGAGTGCTGGTCCAACAACACTACAAAACGATTCACTCCACAAAGCAGTTCACTTTGTCCAGGCAGGTTTGACCAGCTCGAGTGGTTGAAAATGCTTTCTTACATGCAGTACATCAGTCGTGGAATAGTGCTATAGAGGACATTATGAATGCTAGGTCTAAGTGTGTTTCATTAAAATGCAGATTAGTAACATGCTTGGTTAACCTGGCCTATTCATCGTTCTTAGATCTTTTATCTCGTTAAATGGCGTCGTCGTGATTTGTAGTACTGTCCATGCTTCCTTGATTCATTTATTAGGGACTGTAGTTCATTTCATTAACATATCCATAGTTAATCATTTTTACCAAGCATGTTAGTTATTAATTATCGAATTATTGAACAATTCAATAATTTGGGATTTGGAATGCCACTGTAGCACTAGGCGCTATAAAAAGTAATGCTTTCTGAATATGTGATATTGTAATAAACCATCAACTACAATATTGGTTTGGATGACTATCACACTATACATATCTCATACTCTACAAGCCCTAATGTACATAGGCAAAACAACCCGAAACTAACAGGTACTTACCAGACAATAGCATCGGGTCTTTCTCAAGAGACTTCTTTACTTGATCTGACTCTCCGGTCAGGGAGCTCTCATCGATCTTCAGGTCATTGCCTTGGATCAGAATCCCATCAGCGGGGAGAAGGTCACCTGAGGACACACACAGGATGATGAGCCTTGTGCTCTCTTCACTGTTGCGCAATTACAGCTCAACTCACTCATGCAGTCTTAACAATTTCAAAATATCAAATCTGATTCTCCCCCCCCCCCCTCTTATTCTGCTTTGAAATCTACACCTCCTACACAGGTGAAAAACACACACACACATCCGCACACACTTATTATGTTCATTAGCGAATGGGTTATGCTGTATATAAAACCAGGCAACATAACGGTTAAAGAATGAGACTAAAGGCGAGAAACCATGGGAGAGAGAAAAAGTCAGAAACGTATTATGAAAAGAGCCAAAGAGAAAGATGGAAGAAAGAGAATGAGACTATAAAGGGGATATTGGATTGACAGAGATGCAGTAAGAGCGAGGCTGCTTGCTTTTGGCCACCATGGAGACGGTGCTCTCCTGTGGATCTCTTGTGACTCACTTATGCCTGCTAGCATGACTCATAACCGCGCCATGGCTGAAACAAGATCCTCAAACCGCCAGGCATATATAATCCGCTACTATTGCTATTACCTAAAGCTCATTTCTAAGATAAAAAAAATAATAATTATAATAAAATATATATATTTAAGATACATTTTCCAAAAATGAGGAAGGGATGCGTGTGACTCGGAACTAAGTGTGATTTAGAAATGTCATAGCTTTCGCGGAGCGCCAGAGGGAATGCCGTTTCCTGAGACCGCTGACTTTCGCAGCTGTTATGTAACTGTGTGTATTATATAGAGCACGACCAATAGGTTGTGAACTCAAGTCCCAGAACTACCCCTGTCGCACTTGGAATGTATTCTGCCTTATTTCTAAATCCCTTGAAGATGAAGATGTCTGCCAAACACACCTAAATGTTCTAGTACACCTGGAAATATGATTAAGAATGAGAAACTTTATGAACTCTGTAGCCACACTACAACTTCAGACATCACGTTCTTCTCAAGTTACAGCATGTATCTTATATTTGAGCACTGCACAATGTCCTCCTCCTGTACCTTTAGTGGATTTATACACACACACCCACACACACACACCCCCCACACACACCCACCCACACACACCCACACACACAGAGCCTCTCCCACTGCGCTATCATCTCTTTCCTCTGACGTTTATTTTCCTTTTTCTTCACACAATGAAGTAACCAATCAAATTCTTAAACTGTCGTCAAATATGGTCAGATAAAGTTGATGAGTTGTTTAACAAAACTGAAAGCTTCACCATATCAGTTTAAACATTTATGGAAGTCTCTGAGTCACGACATTATCGGAGACATTATCAAGTATTCAGGAGAATTTCTGGTTTCTTGGTAACTTGATGCAAATGAGAGACTGGTACAAGAACAACAGTCTCTGTTGTGGGACTGACTTGCTTGGTGAACGTTCCACATCAATAACAAGAAATACGATACACTGTTAAAAACTACGACATGCCATTGTTACTTTGTAAATCATTTTAAATTTGAAAGTCTTTGCTTTGCGTCACACCACCCCATCCTGGATTATTTTCGGGGCCTTGCATGCAGCCTCGTGTTTTATTCCTTACATAAGATCAAAATCTCATCATACCGTATTTGATCTGTGCGATATCTCCAACGACGATCTCAGCCACTGGGATCTGGATCACTTGACCCTTGCGGATGACGGTGAACTTCTGCTCCTGCTCGATGCGACTCTGCAGCCCGCGGAACTGCTTCTCTTTGCTCCAGTCGTTAAACGCTGTCACCAACACCACGATGATCACGGAAAACAAGATAGCAGCGCCCTCGATCCAACCGGCCTGGGCTTCACCTTCGTCCTCCACGCCACCAGCGGCCTGGCCACAAGCTGGAAGAGAGGAACAGTAACAAAAACGCCGCATCACAAGACGTTACAGAAGACGTCAGAAGAAAATCTATTAAAAACTACACGCAAAATAAACATTTCAGTCATTAAAACTCAAGAGTATGAGGGGTGAAAACATGTGCAAGGAAACCCACTCCATTCACTAGCAAAGTATGTGCTGTATGAAACAACAAAGGAGAGAAATTAGACTATGTGAGCCCTATTTGTGCAAAAAAAGGCCTTCCAAAGTGCTAACCAGCATTACACATACATCCTTTTTTTTGTTGAGTTTGTGGTGATTTCCAATGAAGCAAAGCTCTTTTGTTGCTACAGCTGAGGGACCTCTGTAAAAATTATGCTTAAAAGCCACTACAAAGTACTTATAACATGTATAAACATAACCGGCCCGACTACACTGGAAGTGCGTGTACACACACACATATATACACATATGCACACTCACACGCTGACACAGACGCACGCAGACGCACGCAGACAGACAGACGCGCGCAGACAGACAGACGAGCACACACAAATGTGTCTGTCAGACACACACAGACAGAAACACAGACAGACAGACACACAGACAGACAGACAGACAGACACAAAATACATAGCCATACTTTATGAGGGGGGGGGGGGGGAATACTCTGACTTGAATGACCTCATTTTCTCAATATAATTTTAAGGTCGCACTCGCATCATAGGCCAGATGGAGAAACTCAATTCTGCAACAGGTACATCAATCTGCCATTTGGCTAGAAGACGAGGCAAAAGTAGCTAAAGTGGTGAGATGATGCAAATGTAAATGCAATAAGTTGCGACAGAACATCAAGCAGATTTGAGCATAAACAAACAGGAAAGTTGCCTACAAACAAATATTCAGCAGACAACAAATCATGACTCTTTAAATATGCATCACTTGGGTTTACTATTTGATTTGCACATCTGAAACTGTTAGTTTACTTAATGTCTTACTACCGTTCCAAAAGTAGCATTTCACCCCTGCTGTAACTGGAACTGAAGTCTCTGCTCCAATCCCAAATGAACCCCTCTGTCAGGAAAATGCCTTAAAAAACATCTGGTTATGGGTTTATCCTCACTACGGAGTCATTACACAGCAGTGTCTTCACACTGAGTACTTGGAATCTGCTGTATTCCGCACGTATCCCCCCCCCCGAAGATAATGCTAATTCTTTGAAATTTGCATGGGTTGCCATCAATTTTGTGTGCGCAACAAGCTATTCTGAACCGTTTCAATCCAACAGACAAGAGAAACACAAGTAAATGGTAAATAAAAAGTAAATCTTTCAAATACTGCAGCTAGTACATTTGAGAGCTACCTGAGCTGAACTGTTTTACAAATGTTAGTGTAGTGAGTAGTGTAATAAAATTAAAAGAGCAACTGCTAGAGGACATTTTTGTAATAACAACCCCCCCCCACCCCACCCCACACTACCACCACACCACACCTTATTTTTATACATATAATTTCCCCCCCCATTTTCTCATTTGGCATCCTTTCCCCACCTCACACCCAGAGTTCCCAGAACTGGTTCCAGATCTACCACATCCCTGAACATGGATAAAGTACTTAATGAAGATAAATAAATTAATAAGTGATTAAATATATGAACACCGAGTTCTGCCATTACCAGTAGCAGGGATGGGCAGGAAAATGTTTTGAGGCATTGCTCAAATAAAAATATTCAAATATTTAATCTGCTGCATGCAAACCTGAGAAATTACATGCATACTGTACATATACCCAAGATTAAAATACACCTCCACCAGCTGTGAATGCACAGTCACTGCCGTTGCATAAAACTCAAATCTGCTGTCTATTTTATTTGGGATTAAATAAAAGGGGGGCTACAGTATGTAAATGACTAATTCTTAAAGGATTAATCCATTTTTTTTGTTAGTTTTTTTGTTAAACCTTTGCAGTGAAGGTAAAAATCTACACTTGAATCATTTAAAATCTGTTGTGTTGGTTTAGCGGTAAAAAAAAAAGAAATTGATACTATCCAAATACTTACGGACCGGAATACAAATAGAGGGGGCACTACAGGACAATGTATCTAAACGTCTATACAAGTAACTTCTTCTGAGTGTAAATTTGAGATGCAGTTCATCCCAACAATTGTGATGCCAGAAAATGACGTTTTGTCTCTAATTTAGGAAATTGTTTTATTAGTCTATTAAATAACTACTAAATAATACTCAAAATTGCAGTGTAACAGTGTAATATTTAAAAGACTTATGAATAATCACTAAAAAAAACAACAACATATAAATAGATACTCATCCAAAACTAGTGGACTAGTTCTTAGGATAGGCAGTAACTTTAAGGTGTATGGCTATATTAAAAAAAAATAAAATAAAAAAAATAAAGTATAGTATAGACAATAAAATTCACATTGATATGTTTGATGTTGCGATATACGACTCTATTCTTCATCTACCGTGTGCCACACTTTACGCCGCCCCACCACACTCTTTGCGTTTGTGCATAAACCCGGTGTTTACATTTTGTGCCGCGGTCTTTAATACACCATCATGCTAGTGTTAGGTAAAAAAAAAACCTGACATAAATTGCAGAACAAAGAGTGTTACACTTTGTGCCACAAAGCCTTAACAGCCTGAAATGTGCTCTGCAACAAATGAAAGGAGGTTTTACATACATTCAATATGTAAAGGCTGTTATTTATTACAGGGAATACATGGATAGTTGGGAATTTATGTAAGGTTTGTCAATAATTATTTGTTTAATAAGTTTTTTTTTTTTGTTTTTGTTTTATACTCTGAGATGATTAATAAAAACTGGCAAACATCCTCTTAATGAGATCATTTGTGACATGATTTGATGTTAGCCTAGATAAATACATGATAAGTACATGAAATATCGCACTTTAAATCACAATCGCGTTGTGTCAAAATAACCAGAATGTGATTGTATTCTATCAAATCGTGCAGCCCTGTATTTAACTATTTTAATCATCTCGTTATTGTTGAGAACATATAAAGGAACATTCGCAAAGATGGGGCTGGTTTTATTAAATATAGGCTGTTTAATTTACATATTTTTTTAATTGCTTTTTATTCAAGTCCCCTAAATGCGAACATTCGAGTTATGAACTTTCGGTGATACAAACATGCGTTCGCACGTGTTCAATTGCAGAAGTTAGATCACATGTCCGGCGTACATTGCTTGTTCAACTATCGGCGCTATTCTAAAGAACGCCGTACTGTTGTATATTGTGTATAGCTGATTGTATCAGTATCCTAGTACTGCACCTAGACAATGTTTGTTGAACTTACACTTGGAACAAAACTCATTCGTATGTAGGGGGCTTACAGTAATATGTTTTACTAAAAGTTCTTACGACATGTGATTTTGACTTACAACTGAACACTTATTCAATACTGATACAACTGTGTATCAATATTCATCCTAAAAATATCACCAACCCCTAACGGTACGGCTGTTCGCTTGACTACGGTACTTCATGAATTGTGTGTGTAGAAATCAAAAATATCAGCACTTTTGTCATGTTTAGTTCTGGCCCTTGTTCACATTTGTTTGTGTTCAAACTTAGTTCGAGAAACTTTAGCGGCACTTAAATTACTGTCAGCTCCTTTTATTAGCTTGTATTAGAATCTGCCTCTTTGGATAAAAGCTTCCAACAAATCAATAAATGCAAATGCAATTGTCTAACTTTGTAATTACCCCTAAGCTCAACACAATGCAAATGCTGAGAAGTCTGAATTGCTGCTGTTTTTCCCTCACCATTACTGTCATCTCCTTGTGGGTGGTAGAAGGACAGGCCCAAAGAAATGATGGCAGCTATCTCCAAGATGATGAGCGTGACGTCCTGCAATGCCTCCCACACCAGCTGCAGGAAGGTCTTGGGTTTTTTAGGCGGGATGAAGTTCCTCCCGAAGGCCGTGTGGCGCTTTTCCAAGTCCGCCGGGTTTCCAGAGAGCCCTGGAGGTCGAGAACAAATGGAGCGCCGTGAATGCTTTGTGCAAAACAATGCTAATTATAAACCAACTGCACAAAAGCTTGGAAAATAAAATGGCTGATCGAGATAAACTACCATCGTTTTCCATTGACACAGCAAAACAAAGGATTTCGTGAGAATGGAAAAGTACACATACTAAAACCATTTTTTTTTAAAGATTATCCTTAAGCATGTAAATATATATACTGTAGAAGCAATAACACAATAATCCTTGACCGGTAAACCTGTATTTAACTTAATGCTTTTATTACAATGGACACATCATACTAAGTAAATGGTGGACATTTAATGACAATCATCTAGTAAAAGAACGTTAGTCAACCCTGTGAATGCTTTTTGCATGGATGGAAATCAGTCAGTGTTTCCTTAAAGGAGAAGCTATATTTGGTCAACAGCCGAACCCTTGTTGTGCAAAGAATACTTAGTGCTCAATTTGCACAATCCTAACGCTGATCATAAATGACAACGCCCACTGAAGTTTCCATTCACGTCTGTGTAAGCCGAGCGAACATAAAGCATTAAACGGCAAGAATGGTTGCGGGTTAAGCCCAACCTAAACACGCCCTGTTCCACAGAGACAGTCCAACTGGGTGGATCGTGCTCTGGAGCTGCAGCTGGATTTGATTTCGTATCGCATTCTATCACACTTTCAGATGAGAACATTGAGGCGTACGGGGAGAAAAGACTACAGGTGTGAGGAAAAAAAAAAAAAAAAAAAGCTTTGTATAGCAGGAAAAATTCACAGTACCATCAGTCGGATCTCGCTCAGTGAGGATCTTATTGAAAATTAATCTGCGGCCGTGTTCATGCACAGCTGCCTCATGACGATGTCTACTGTTAAACGAGCTTAACAAACAGAATAGTAACTAACTATATCCGGCTAAACAAATCTGATATCTTTATCATGATCGTGTACATCATAACCCACGCAGTCAGTGCTATCCATAGAATAATGCAGATGCAGATTAAAAGCTTTGCTTAAGGTTCGCATCGAAAACAGTGAGAGGAGAAAAAACTGTGATCTTCATGACTCTGACTGTGGCACGGTTGTTGGTGCCAGATGGGCTGATCTGAGCGTTTTAGAATCTGCTGCATTCCATGGATTTCCACACACAACAATGTATAGAGTTGACACAGAACGGTGCGATAAACTTGCAGTGAGCAGCAGTAAGCCTTGATTTTGGGCTGTCAGAAGAAATGAACGGCCAAAACATACCATGTTTTGGCCGTTCATTTCTTCTGACAGCCCAAAAGCAAGGTGCTAAAAAGTCTCATATCTAGTTGGAAAAGTGAATTTTCATATAGGATCATAAGACATATATATATTTTTTAATTTTTTAATTTTTATTTTTTCTGTCAGATAAAAAGAAACACATTTGCTAGATACAATTTTATATCCTTTTATGTAGTGTCTATTTTTTTAATTCAAATAATGATCATAATTGTCATTCAGATAGAACTTTATTTAGATTTTTTTTAGATTTCATTTATTTAGAATTTATTCCATTTAGATTTCACATGAAAAAAAAAAGACAAACCTGAAAAAGTGTATTATTCTAAAATGCTAAATTGTTAAGATATTGTAACATGAATTTGACATGGTTACGGACACTACAGATTTTTTTTTTTGCTCTTCAAAAGCTTTTACCAAAAGATACCCCTCATGCAAAGCACTAAGGTAGCCCTGGAATTTTAATGGTGTATGTGTTACAATACAATACAATACAATACAATACTGCAATCATTGGGCAGATTACAAAAACTGGAGCAATTTTAACTGAATAAATTATAGCTTTATATGTTTTGTGGCCACACAACATGTGTGTCTAATATAGAACATTTAAACTAAACCACTGTTAAAAATTTTGGGGGGGAAAAAAACGGAAAAATAGATTCCCCCTCATTTTGCACAGAATTCTTTATTTTAAGCAACAATTTTTACAGGTCATGCGCATCCAATAGGTTTACACCAATTTTAGCATTAATACTCAAATAAATATAAATAATTAGCATTTTAAATGATTATTGTTTGAAGCTAGACAGTATAGCACTGAAAAACGGGCATTAAATGGACAAGATTGAATAAAAAAAAAAAATTTGTTAATGCCTTTAATTAGCATTAAATGGGCATAAAATCTGAATTTTTAATGGGGCACGATTGGTCACTTCCATGTTGCATAAACTTCACAAGTAGCTTTTTTGGCACACACGTTCTGTATCATATCATATATATATATATATATATATATATATATATATATATATATAATTTTTTAAAAATTTTTATCAGAACCAATACTGTGTTTTGGCCGAGAGAAAGTCAAATAATCACTCATTTCAACCATTTTGAGCAGAAAAGCATTACAGAACACTGGACATTGAGGTGGGAGAAAACCTGCAAACCAGCTAGGGGTAAACCCTCATCGCTGGTTGCTGCTTACAGTACATACCAATAATCATGGACTGCCTAATGTCAAAGTAAAAAAAAAAAAAAAAAAAGGGGCTGTGTCATTGAGTTCATTACAAGCACCGTCAGCACGACGTACACGGATGGGCTTTAAAACATACAGTACTGTGTGTCTGTGGACAAGTGTGCTGAATTCATGTTCCCTTCCGAAAAAGCTGTATCACTTCCAGTCCATAACTTCCAGTGCCATGTGGGAAGTTGGAGAGAGAAACAAGATACCGTAGATAGAGAGGGACAGACAGACAGAGAGAGAGAGAAATAAACCACTAAAGGGATATGTTTATAATGTCACAAGTATTTCCTTTCATGACACCCCTACACAAACGTACACATACACCTTTAATTAACTCTGACATCTCATTGCTGGGAGCGTGTTATCACTTTGTAATTGTACCACCATTCCTCAAGGTCTCTCTCCTCTCCTCCCTTTTTTTTCAAATCAGATCTCTGGAGAACCTCAGTGGACACACGACAGTTTCACTCCGTTCCAGAGCTACAGCAGGAGCAGGTCGTCGCTGCGAGTAGGAGTGTGTGGGTGTGTGTGTGGAAGGAAAGTCACAGAAAACCAATCTCCAGCTCGCCTCTGACCTGGCTGCTTATTGCATGGCCTGCAGACAAAGCTGTGAATAAGCTGGGGCCGTGTGCGTGTAAGCATGAGCGTGTGTGTGTGTTTGCGTGTGTGTGCTGGAGAGAAAAATGCCATCGCACACTGTCCGCTTTGAGGTAATGCTTTTTCCCGCAGCAATGTGAGTGGGAACATTTTTGTTTATTTTATAATTATTAGCTTATTTTTTTGGAAATCTCTGCTGATGCTTTCAAATAAAATTACAAGTAAACATTACAAATTAATGCAAAATGTATTCATAAGCGTAGCATAAAATTCTCATCCTGCAATGCAACAGATATAAATATATGAATGTAACGTAAATATATGAATGTATACTGAAGTTGAAGCAGGATATTTACGAATAAACTAATAATTATTTTTAAAACTAAAATTATATCCTTACTTATAACGTGGCTTGGGTGACGCTGACCTACCAACAGACTTGATTCTGCATGGCTTGGACAGCAACAATACTCAAATAAGGCTGAGACATTCAAATAATTCAAGATTGAAACTCAGGAACCTGGAGTGTCCAAAGAAAACATTCCACCATATTACACCACCACCACCACACTCCCTGAGCTGGTGACGCAAGGAATTCTGGGATGTGCATCTACAGCTGGTCTGCAGGATTGGCTTTTACAAACATATTTCAATTATATTCAATATATACATTTAGATACACACAAGTTGCTTTGTTAGAAACACCGGTACACCTGTTCCTTCAGTTAAATACAAGTTAAACTAAACTGGTTATCATAGTAGTAGTATAGAGTTTCTATAGATTCTATAGATTTCCTGCGTGATTAAAGATTATCAGGTTCTGTCCTATTACTAAGCATAGATATAAGATGTAAAATGATAAATGAACCAGGAAGAAGAAGAAAGAATATGGTCCAAAAAAGCATCATCCATCAATCTCCCTCCCTCCCTGCTGATCCCTACATGCTTTATCGTCTCAGGGTCAGACTCAAGGTGAGTTCATTTTTAGGGTTGAAGCTGTTTATCCTCCACTTCTGTTGATGCAGTACTTCCTTATGCTCAACTTGGCTGCCTGTGGTCACTGCTAAGCTCTCTAATAAACACCAGACAACTTCCTACTAATTGAGTAATCTTTATTTTTGCCAGGTTCTGCAAGTTAGCTAGAGCATAAGGGCGTAAGGTCAGAAGTAATTTCCACCATTTCCCCCTCTCTTTCTTTCTTGCATATTAGTAACGTAGGCGATGGCGACTAACTGCGGTGGCATAATTCGTATGTGCGCTGACAGATTTCTTTTTTATTACGAGATCAGGAATTAAGGCAAAAGCATCAAGGGCCTCCTGGTGGAATAGCCGAGTCGAAGGCGGCATCTTAATGACAATGGATTCCTGCAGTTCCTCCGCGAGCTTTTCTTCTGCGCCTACGCGCCACTCAAGAGAAGAAAAAAAATCTCCATCAAGAGTCCATGTCTATATAAAAGATTGAATGGCAGCGAGCACCAATATCAGGTTGAGATCATGAAAAGACCGTGGTGAAGCCAGAACATGACTGACATACTCCCCGCTCAGAAATTCTACCTGATCTGTATCCGTCCCTGTCAAACATCTGAGGAGAAACGACAGTCATAAATCAACAGAGGCCAAGAAGACACCTTTGTTCCCGTCACAAATCCCAGCGCTGAATGCAGATGAACCTCAGAGCAAGACTTGACAGTTATTAGCCTTTTTTTTTAGCTTTGACTATTGACTTAAGTAGTACAGAATGACCGCTATGAAACTTATTCTGCAAACATATTCTGTCGCTGAACTAACAGTTTCATCAGCCAGGTCTGTCAAATGTCCTACTTGTCTAAATAGAATTATGCTATTGTCTCTACGCAAAAGAAAGGCCATGTTACTCAAACTTGGCTGAGAAGACCACCCGCCCTTACATTGCGTTCTGAATGGAACGGTTTACTTCTGCAGTCCAACAATTGTGTAAAAAATGAGGCAGAAGTCTCTATAATGCAATGCAGAAATGTTTGCTGTAATAACGTGCACACTGAACATTATGGCAAGACTTGTTATGCCGTTCCTGTGTAATCTCAGGATGTCTTACGTTATAGCATATTGTGGCATTTATTTAACCAAAAGTCAAAACTGTGCAGAAAAACAACACAAGACTAAAAACTGTATATAATCCCTTGCTACATTAATGCACTTACCCCAGCGTTTCAATAGTGTTTGGATTCAATCAAGGTAAAAAGTTCTCTCGGTAAGCCAGAGCCATTATCGTACTGCCTGTTTCATGTCTGAAATACTGGCCTCCCAGAAACTCCTTTAACAGATCAAACATGGAGATGGCTTGGAGCGAAGTCAGGACTGCAAGTGCTGTTTGTGAATGATTGTGTGTACGGTTCCCACAGACAGATGCGTCTCTTCCGCAATTTGGCGCCAAGTTATCCGCGGATTTTCAAAGGTCAGGCGTTCCACTTGCTGAAAGGACTTGGGAACGATTGCAGTGAGCTCTAAACCACCTCAACGAGATCATCATTCACAGAGGTTCGGCCTTCTTTAAAGCAATTGCAACATTCAAATATTTTACTGTGACTAAGAATCTCATCACTGTGCTGTGCTTTAAGGTCTTCTGTAAATGTCAATCAGTTTTATGCCTTCCTTCAAGAGAAGTCCCGGGTTGACTCGAACATGGGTAAATTCTAAACGCAATCCTCATTGGGCAAGTGGAAGCCCCAGTGTGCTTGACCAGTACCATGTCTTGGTGTCTGGAAACATAACTGGCGTAATGTAATAGCATACAGCATAGCAAGCTAGCAAATTAGTTATGTGCAATAAAATAGACTAAGGGCAGCACATGAATTCCTACTGAGGGGCAACTGAGTTCACGTCATCCTTATCTTCTCATCATAAAGTTCTTGAGGCACCACATTAGCAAACTGACAAAACCACTGGTGAATGGTTCAGCTGTCAGGATATCATCTTAACATATTTAATCATGAGGTGAGGTCATGAAAGTAGAATGGTCATGTTAATGCTGTTAAGATTTTGTTGGGGGAAAAAAAATGGTTTGTTTCCGTTCTCTGGTTGTTGAACTTACTTTTTCAATTCAATTCAATTCAATTTTATTGATATAGCGCTTTTAACAATGGTCATTGTCTCAAAGCAGCTTCACAAAAATGAAAAATTTAAAAAAAAAATTTTTGGAAGTGTGTGGGTAACTATGAATAAAAACTACTAGCTGGGGTGTGAGATTTGCTTGTGGCAAGAGCATGAGGTATTTATTCGTTTCCTTTAAAGGTGGTACAAACCAAACATTTTCAGGAATTTGAGCAATTCGCACTCGTACCATTAGTGAGGAATAATGTGTGATCCGTCTTTTTCACATTCTGGACAAGGCTTACACACATTCCACCTTTAATTAGTCCCGAGGGTCATTAATTAGCTCGGAGGGTCCAACATGCAAACATTAATCTCAAACCATTTCTCCTAAAACATTGCCTTAAGGCGTCCCAATCAATCTTTCCCAGAGACTCGCAGCTTGGAGGTGTTGCTCTAGATTACATATATTTACTATTACAGGTGAGAAATTTTGGCTTAACGAAGGATGGAGCTCTTCAAGGTTGGTGCAAAGGGAATAATGCCAAAAAAATATATATAAATAAATAAAAAAATAAAAAAAATGGGTGTCCCATCGGCACACGTGCACCAGAATCCAACGATTGTCAGGACTTTTTGACCTCCAAAAATCCCTGGATGCTGGGCAAAGAAAATAAAAATCCTTAGAAAAACAAGAGGGCCCTTCTCACCCAGTGACCTCAGCACTTTCCAACATCAGCACTATCATAGCAATAACGATGATGTCATCATGCCAATGTCATAGTGCTTGGGCCCTAAAAAGGCAACCTTCTTGCAATAATAATGTTAGTCTACTGGTGGTAAAATGGAAAAAGCTGGTGACTGCGTTTAAAAATCTTCTTCCTCAAAACGGATCAAAAATATATTTTAGAAATGATTAATAAGCAAAAATTCATGCTGATTTAGACTGTTTTTCCCTAGAGCTTGCACCACCTTTACGTTTCATCAGTGCCGATTTTGCAAGTAAAATGTCAACATGCTCAAATTTCTGCACCAAAGCAGCTCTGCCGTTGCAGATTTGCGAAAAAAAAAAAAAAAAAAAAAATGAATCTCACACAGTTAGTGATTCGAATGTCGTGTACTTTTTGCTTTCACACATAAGCTTGTTTAAAAGTGCAAAACACATAACTGCACATTAACAGCAAATTCAGAAAGACATCAGCAAAAAGAGGTGGGTCTTATTGAACATCAGCTTGTTTCTGATTGGACACAGTGTATGACTGACACAAGGGAAAATATAAATTTTTAAGCCAGTTATGTAGTTAGCCAGCAAAAAAGATTTCATGCAAAGTTACTCATGTTATAATGATGAGCAGGTGATTAAGTCCTTCTTAATAACTGGCTTCCTTTAGGCGGGTTTTATAAAGGCATCACTAGAGTAATTTAGTCTTAAATCATTTCATCTTACTTCAAAAACGTCCTCCAGCTCTGCACTTTCAGAGTCTCTCAGAGTGACGCACACGAGATTCTTTTCTGTTTGAAGTTACTACTTCACTAAATTCTCTGTTGCACTTTTAGTTCTGCGGTTATGATTCTGATTGTTGTGCGTTAGGTTTTGCTGTAGCCTTTGTCATCTCGTCAGATCTGCGGTCATGATTTTTCCTCTGCTGTAGCATTTATTATTTTGCTGTTGTGGGTTTAAATTTCACAGTTTGCATTTTCAATTCCACTGGATCGGGCTTCGGTTCCGGTGCGTCACACTTTCGGTTCTGCTCTTGAGTTTTTCATTTTGCTGTTGCAGTTTGTACATTTTTTCTGGTCTCATTTTCATTTCTGCTGTTTGCTTTTTCGTTTTAGCTAAAATGCTTTTGGTTCTGCCGTAATGTTTTGGAGTCTGCTGTTGCAGTTTTCAGTTTTGCTGCTAGGTTTAAAAATGCACATTTTTTCCCCCATTATGCTTTTTTTGCTTGGTTCTAATGTGTGTGCGCTTCTCCGTTGCCACTTTTTCCTTCCCGTCGTTTGCATTTCCGGTTCCGTTGTGTGTGCTTTTGTTCCCACCATCGACGTTTGTGTTTCCATGATTTCGTTTTCAGTTCCACCGTTTGCATTTTTTTTTTTACTGGTGTTTGCCATTTCGGTTTCTTAGTTTGCATTTCAGGAATCGCTGCTCTGTTTTTATTTTAATCTACAGTATGCTTAACACTTACTGGTCACCATATTAATTAATAAGTACCAAGTAGAAATTTGCTAGTGAAGATCTATTTGCTTTTCACAGTATCCGTTCGTGAAGAACTGCTAATAAAATCCTGCTTAATGATAATGTTAGCTACAATATGCTGGGTTTCAGATTTACGTTTTTCTTTATTTCTCTCTATGCAAGCACGCTTATGAGGATTCTGCAATATTTCTAATAATAATTCAAATCATTTATGATAAGCAACACACCAAATCATGAGATATTATGAAGATGATTACTTGCAATAGTCAAGCAAATTGCTAATTTCCTAGAATAGCCATGAAGTATTATCCGTCTGCTGATAATCCTGAGAATCACCAGGGCCAAGAAGTCACCCGACTGCCTTAATCATCTCAGGAGGTGCAGGTGTGAAGGAGATTGACAGGGAAGGCTGGCGTGTGTTTGGGCTGTGATGGCAATGGAGCAGAACCGTTAATAGGGGCTGCAGCGGTCACACAGACTGGGAGGACAGCCAAGCACAACAGGCTGAGTTTCAACAGGCAAAATCCAAATGAATCAAGAAGAAGAAAGGGGGAGGAGGAGGAGGGAGAGAGAGACAGCAGCAACCAGCTCATCTTCATGTTTGCTGTTCCACATTACGGAAGAGTCGGATCACTGATTACACCGGGTTGTGCATTACTTTGGGGCAGGAAGTTTTTCATAGTGAATCATCAATCAGCTACAGCATTACAAGCACCATATGCTTCGTTCTTAGCACATAAAGTCATGTCCGTTGTCTAGTCTAATGCACCAGAATCTTGGAGGGACAATAATATATATATTTTTTAATGATGTAATTGACTAATAGGTAACGCAGTGATCTGTCTGATCTACACAGCTCACGTTCATGCTTCGTGTTTCTCTGTTCTGACCTGGCTAAGAGCAGTGATCGAGTTCGTGAACACATGGACGGCATAAGGGCTGCAGCTTTTTGGAGGGCAGCCACTGCACTATCCAACCGTGTGTGTGTGTGTGTGTGTGTGTGTGTCCGTGTTTGTGCCTCATCACAGCTTATCCATCTTTCCATCACAACATTACTCTTCATGAGCAGTCGTTTCAGCACACGACCCGTTTACTTACCCCAGCAGTGGAAAGACTCATTACTCATCATAAAGTTTGCAATTCTTTTTCTGAAAAATCTACAATGGAAATATGGAGCTTTTTAGAGCAAATTATGATATGCATGTCTTTGCACGCTCGGCTCTTTGCTGTAATTACAGTAATTCGATGTTAATGTGCCAAAAGGTACAAACATTCAAACACGAGCCTGACAGAGGCTTGTCACAGAAAATATCCATCAAGGAAAATGAATGCGTGTCCACAATGGCCGAATCAATAAACCAATCAGTGTTTGGAGAGAAAGGGAGTAATGGTTAGGTTGGTTCACTCAGACTCAATTGTTCAAAATTATAAAAGCTGAATGAGTGTCCCATGTGGTTGACACTTAAATGATATGAGCAAAAGGTCATCATGATGTAATGACCATGTCTTAACATATCTCCAAGTCCATAAGGGCTATATACAGAATTACCGTAATTAAAATGTTTCATTTAGACCTGTGGGATTCAGATTTTTCCTGGTTCACAGTTTACCGCTTAACATTATTTTGATAAAGGAGTTAATCATCCGTGACCCAGAACGACCCCTTAAAAACTAAACAAAACAAAAAAAAAAAAGACAGGAAACGTGCATTTCCACCATTTCAGATTTAAGGAGAGTAGGGGAGGGTGTAATAATATCAGTCCTGCAGACAGGATGTCCTTGCAAGCAGTAACAATCATAAAAACATAGTGGGAAGGTGGATTTATAAGGAATTCCACTTTAATTAACAAACTTAAAACGAACAAACAAAAAAGAATGGGGGCAACATTTGAATCCATTTGAACAGTGACTGGCACAGGAAATGGACATGAGACACCAAAATCGGTTACTTTCTGATAATCACCAATATTAAGATCATTAACATTTAAAAGTTACACATTTAACTATTTCATTAACAAGTTAAAACAGGTCTCGGAGCTCCCCAAGTGTGTGTGTGTGTGTGTGTGTGTGTGTGTGTGTGTGTTTATACCCTTAATTGGACAAATTTGGTAACATACATGAAATTTGTGTATTTAGTCCTCCAAAATGAGCTATTTCAGAGTCTGTGTAAATGAGCTACTACTGTGCCTCGCCCCAACACGAGATAGGGGATCTTCCTAAATGAGTTCACAACAGGGGAAACATAAATTTGAAAAAAGGAGAAAAAGGGGGGCACAAATCATTTAATGGATTGAATATTTTTTAGGTCAAATGTCCATTCTTGTCACTCGTTCACTCCAAAGAAAACATTCCTTTGCTTGAAACGCATCCCTAACAAATATAATTACCTGATATTAACTTAACTAATTCATGTAAATATAATTGCATAGTTAATATCAAGTCGATCAAATTTATTACAACATTAACAACCTCAAAATAGACTCCATTTACTGTGACAGAAGGATTGCAAGACCAGCCAAGAAAGTGTCAGAAGTGCTCAAGCGGACAGGGCTACCAGTTGGGGTCGCTTCAGAACTAAGAGAGAGTTCAGAACTACTGTGCAAAGCATTGTGGGTTCACAATAAAGTTGACTAATGTCCCATTTAACTAGAGAGCTAAAGACAGGAACTCTTACAGTACCCTAGAGCTCCTACACCTAAAGGTTGGAAGGGTTGGAATGTCTGGTAATAAAATAGTCAAAGTGAACCGCACAGGATATCGTGGCAGTTAAAAATGTGATTAA
>JAQMYJ010000016.1:14673287-14706137 GCA_030014305.1 Clarias laeviceps | reverse complement strand
TATATATATTGCACAATATTTTAAAGAGTGGATCGAACTTTGGAGTTTCAGAAGACCATATCATACCCTGGGTAAGTATTCTCAAATTCAAATTTTATTTGTCACATACACAGTCATACACAGTCATACACAGTACGATATGCAGTGAAATGCTTGTGATTTTTCGGAACATGTCCCAGTCTGTGTCATCAAGTGCGTCCTGTAACGCGGTCACCGATTGGTCCGTCCAGCGCGTGACCTCCTATCTATCTGGAATATCCTTCAAGGTCAATAAAAGTATCCATATCTAATCAATCTTATTTAACAAGAACTTCACAAATCTAGGATGTATTATCTTTCAGGTTAGTTTGGAAAAATCCTTCATTACATAACGTCCTTCCTCCTCATCCTGCTTCAGAACTAGCAGGAAAACTAAAGCTCCTGCTGGCTGTCAATGATTTTTGAGAATTCTAAATATGGCTGTCCCGCCTGGTCTACGAGCAGATGAGAACAACATATGGACCACTCTAACATTTACAAAGTCTGAGAATAGAAAGCGCTGGGGGGGGGTTTGTGGGAATATTTTTAGCTATCTTTTTAAGGGTGGTAACTGGGCATTATGCTGCGAAAACCAGCCACGAGGGGAAGATTCAGGTAAACAAGGGGAAAAGTATTTCTATCCAGTTGTGGTTTATTAGTTTAAAAAGAAAGAAAGATCACGATTCTCACAAAGGGGACAAAATTTAGATAGGAGAAATTCAGTTTTGAACATTGATATTGTTTTACACACACACAGACAGACGCACTTTATTCGTGCCCAAACCTAACCTCTCAGTAAAGCCTCTAAACTCACACTTCCCAAACGTATCTGTGGAGACTGATGTGCTGAGACTTCAATTCAACTTAAAGGTCTTATTTGTACATGATATAGACTCTCTCACTCGAGGATGCGCGCTAGCACACACGCGCACCCAAACCTCAGCTATCAGATTTCACAGAGGAAGATGAAGAGAAAGCTTTTACTGCCTCATCTTGGGGAGAAATCATCAATTTCAATAAATGAGAGGTCAAGTTATGGGAACTACTAGAAGTACAAGTTCCAACATACAATACAGCATTTCTGTCCATTCTACACCAACCTCAAGAGATTGGCAAGTGTGTGTGCATACAAGTTTCAACTATTAGTAACCTCCAAATGGGGGTCACTCTGTTGGCTTCCTGAATCTAATTCAGAACTCACCTTTACAACTTGGGTCTTCAATTTCATTGCCTCGGGCATTTCTGCTATTTATGCATCAAAGCTAAGGAGAAGAAATTTCCCGTTTCCGTTACCAACAGTATTGCTTCTCTATCTCCTGAACTTTTTATTGTTAAGGCAATGATCTTTTTATCACTACCCATGTGGCAGTGGTGCTTAACCGAATGATCATTTTTCTCCCATATCTTTAGTCATGAATCCTTGTAGATTCTCTAGATACTCCGTATCAACTGTCCAAATATTTAATCATTTTCTCTGGATGAAAGCAGTATTGTCAAGCAGGGTTTTTGGCATACATCTATGGTTAATCTTTCTGATCTGATTCACCTTGATGCTGTAGCTATAGTGGTACTGGTTTTGAATCCTGATGCCTGCAGCTGCCTGTGGAACAATTTCACTTCAGGTTATGACCGTGGCAGACAATCTACCCAGAAACAGCACGTATCAAAGTGCTAAATAAAGTGCAGCACAAAGCTGCCACATAACTCCCTGTGCTGTCAGCACAAACTCAAACATATAGAAGTCATAATTTCTTTTGCATGTCATGAACGGACAGAATGTGTCAGACACTCCAATTCCTCCGGAAGTTCCGGGAGTCTCCCGCATATTGATAGCAGCTCCCTCCTTAACTTTTCTCTCTCTTTCCATCATTGCATCTTAGTGTCCCGTAAAGCCATGGCAAAGTCTACAAAACCCATTCCGATAAAGTGTACTCCTATATATAAAATATCTGTGAAAAATAATGGCAGTTCTGGCATTCGTTCATTCACCTATGATACTTAAACATTATTTCAACTATACAATAAGGATGACATGAGGATACACGTTATGCTGTGCCTTCTTTTAGGAACCATATCAGGTTAACCAGGTGGTCCAGGAGTGTCTTCCTGAAATGAGTTTTTGCAGGGTGGGATGTCTGATGTGTTAAATATTACCCAACAACGTGCTGACTCAGTTATACAGTGTCATCTTTTAAGTTTCCGTCCATCCATATTAGCATACTTATCTAGCTAACTCGCGCACCATACATTATTACATTATGTTTAATATCGGTACTGGGTAACATGGTGGAGGGTTTACTTGCTCAGTGGCCAAGTTCATGAATTTATTATTTGTGATTAAGCTGGTTAGGATTAAATCAAAGATAATCACAAAATGGGAATTTTATCTCTGGAATTACTAAAGCCTATGCCTTTTAGAATGGCCTTTTGATTTCAGCCCTTTTTTGTAATATAATAACACAAAATTTATCATTACCAAGACTGAGCCGTTTTTTTAAAGCGTCGCAGATAAGAGCATAGATTGTATCTTGTGTGATGATCAATCCCCGTACAGACAGAACTATATTACAGCAATGGAGGAGAGGCTCAATAGATCCAAAGCACTGCTTCCTCTCAAGTTCGATTTACACTCACTTTGTCTTAATAGTCATATCAGCTCTATGGAACACTGCAACAAGGAGTAGCAAAACACACTTTATCGCAGCCCATTTTGACTTTTTGCCAGATGAAACAACACGCCAAATAAGCCTCCGTTATAAACCCGAGAAGAGACTAAAAAAAACGACGACAAAACTCTAGTTTGTGTGCTACCAGTTTGATGTTGGTGTTCAAAGACATCATGGTGAAGTTACAGTACGTAGTGCAATTGGAACATTGGTGACAGAAAAAAAAAGTATTTAAACAGAAATATTTCTTTATCTTAGGCTTGAAGCTGCTATTATTTCCTTTATAACAAAAAAAATCCTTCTGCAAATGCAATCAAACTTTATTTTGCTAACGACAGCCCTAATGATGCCTCATAAATCACTCTTAATCTCTATTTATAGAGCCACCTGTTTTAGGGAACAAAATTCAGAAACTATGTGCCAGCTGTCACACATTTGCCTATTTTCAGTAACAGCAGAATGTCTGGAAAATTTCAGGTGAGTATATACTGAGGGCAAGCTAAACAATATTATTATTGCAATAAATTATGTCGCCATTTATTTTCTGGTATTATAGGAGCATTGTCTGAAAACAATTACATACTCTTTACAATTTTTCTATAAGCTTGATAAATAGTATTAACATTTTTAAAATACAACATTACAATTTTACTGCCATTTTGCTACTGATTATATATAAGTGCATTGTAGAAATTTCATAATTTTTGTCATATATATATTTACAAAAATTCAACATGCAACTAGAGTTTATGACGCACTGTGTAGCATGACCAAGGGACCACGTGCAATAATCAAATGTTCCAACTCGTGTATTGGTCTTAGTCGAGCCCAAGGAGATCAATGATGTCATCATCATCTGGAACAACATCTTAAAACAAACGACTAATAAGATTTACCCCGACACTGATGAGAAAATATAGCTTATTCGCAGCCAATAAAATGTATGCTGCATTATGGAACGGTAATTATGGCGATATGATATAGATATCGTGATACAAAGAAAAACGGAGTAAAAACAGTTAACAACGTGACTAACAATTCCCAACATTGCAATGCAAACGGTCATAGCTATGGTTCCTTCAAGCAAACAAACCACCACTGTGTCATCTAAATGATCCCCCACCCTGCAAGGCAAAGTTTCTCCGGGATCGACCCAAGAATCTAAATATCTAAATACTTATCTAATTTGGCTCAAACATTGCATTTTCCATTCACTCCTCTAAGGGTGAAACAGAAAACATAATTACGGTGCCTTCATTAAAATGAGTAATATCTTGTGTGCAGAGTGTCAGTACAGCTGTCCCTTGATTACCAAATGGAACCAAAGCAATGATCTATGAAGTAATTAGGAAGATGGCATGGAATTTCAAGCCTGGAATGGACTACTGAGGCCGTGTGTTGCAACACTGAGGAGTAGTACGGATTTTAAAAAAAAAGAAAGAAAAAAAATAAATAAATAAAGCCATCCCCCTTAGGTTGAAGAACACTCTGCACCACCGATTACAGCCACAGACGCCAAATGTTGTCTTGGAGCATTGGGTCAAAAATATCACCACAGAAAAGGCGAGTATGGCATGTTCGCATGAGGCCGCACTGAAGGTTTCTTGCTTCTGGCTTTTCCACGACGCTCAGATTTATCCTTTGCTCCTCCATGTTCATTAAGCTGCACACCATTAGCACTAAAGCATTTACAGCTACTAGTTCCAGCAGCTCCTCAGACAATACTATAGATGCTGGAAAAGTACCTTATAGACCTCCTACATTAAGCAGGAAGATTAATTCCCTTTTATAATCTGCTACTTCAGCTGAAGCTAGAGCAGCAAATAGCTGGAAGCCATACTGTGAGCAAAATCATCAAGCCATCAAATGCTACTTAAGGCACTAAAATAAGTCACTGAGCTCTATAATTGGACACTTCCTCTAGTTCAACCCATTAGCTACGACAGCATTGCTTCTTTCTGGAAGTCTCTATCCTATTAGCATTGGGGACTGGTGCAGAAGTTATCGTCGCAGTCACCCCTTGCTTGAGCAGGAGACGGTAAATTCTTTTGGTGGCGAATGTCAATTTACAGACTTTTTTTTTTTCTTACCTCCGAACTACTTCGCCCCTTGTCGCTCATGCTTTCTCCCATTTACCTGCACTCTACATCCTCAAAAGTGTATGGACACCCGATCATGGCACCCACGTGTGCTTGTTAAAACATCCTGTTACAAAAGCATGGTATTAACATGGATTTGGTCCTCGCTTTGCTTCTATAAATTGCTTCCACTCTTCTGGCGAAGCTTTCCACTCTATTTTGGAATGCTGCAGTGGGATTTGAGACCTTAAACCACAAGAGCCTTAGGGAGGTTGGTCCCTGATGTTGGGAAAGGAAGTCTGAAATGCAGTTGGCGTTCCAGTTCATCCTGAAGGTGTTGAATGGGGTTGAGGTCAGGGCTTTGTGCAGGCCACTCGAGTTCTTCCAAACTAACCTTGGCAAGCCATGTCCTTATGGCCCTTGTGCTATGCTCAGAAGCACCGTCATACTGGAATGTGTTGGGGCTTGGCCTTTTAGTTCCAAGAAAGGGAAATCCCAACGCTTTAGCATACAATGACAATCTTGCTATTCATGCTTTGGCTTTGTATCAAAAGTTTAAGGAAGGCCCACATATTAAAAGATACAAAAAGACATTACTACCCAGCAGGAAGGAAAGGAAGGTATTAGTACCGGTGTAAGGCAGAAAGAATGAAAAGCACGCTAATTAAAAGCAGTCTATTGGCTAATGTCGACTGATGGTAAATATTATTCTCAAGAGTCAGCTACGGAGCTAAATTAGGCATGTGCATCTTATGTGCATCTGTACGCTCATTAATGCAGAAGAGGGTGGATAGTGCTTTTCTTTAGTGTGTGTTAGGCAAACTGTAGCATGAAGAATATTTAGAAAGGAACTCCTACACCCTCCATGGTGGGTAGCTGTCGTATCATTGTGCAGAGCTGGCTGGTGGATAGAAATGGGCAGGTGACCAAATTAGTCTGGGTAGGGAAGACGTCGACACGTACTGATTCTGCAGACTCGGATTATACACGCTGCCTGAACACACATGGCAGTGCACTGTTTGCACATCTTTGCAGTTCTCATGGTTTCCACAGTTAAATAAAATGATGCATGGCAACCTTACACAGTGGCACCGAATACACAGGGGTTGGTTATAATATTATGCAGGATTGCAGCACGTCTATTGTATAGCAGTAAAAGCGTTTTGAGAACAGCACCTGCAGGAGGTAAATTACCCCGCTCCCTGTTCTCAACGTGCTGCAGCCAGATTACAAAACAACCCGAATGGATATCGTTTGCAAGTACCCTACCCACCCAGGCCCTTATCTACACAATAACGCTTTTTAAACGTATCTGCTGCTAGAAATATTTTTTAAATGGTCAAAAACTGTTTGTTTGGCCCGAAGGCCCATCCAAAGGAAATATATCCATATTATGGGATATTAGTATCATTTTTTTTTTTTCACCGCAATGAAACTTTGCTTCCATCGGCACCAGAATGTATGTGTACATGTGTGAGGAATGTAATAGAGTAAAATAAATAACAAACATTAGACGCACAGCAAAAGCTTTACTGAATGTCAGCTCGATATTTCAGCCTGCAGCCCTGATGTAACGGAGCACGCTCGGGCTTGCGTTTAGGAGAGGATTTCTAATTGGATTAATGAACTTTGTGATTCCAGTTTTGATACAGGTTCACACTGATCTGTCAATACAGATACGTCATCCATTATTTACTGGATCAATGACGGCGTCTTGTGAGAGCTGCAACTGGTATGACATGATCCACAACATGGAGAACTTGGAATGCGAGATGCTTGCGTTCACTGACACTTCTGGGGAATAATCTGCAAGCACACGCTTCCTTGTAGTTATTAACTTTTATGGAAGTTGTACTGAATGTTCCTGGAAATGTATTATCTGACTTTTATCCCTTAAGGTTTGGAGATCATGGATGTTGCAAACTCTTCTGAATTTTTACATAACAGAAGCTGAGCCTTATAAACGTGCACAATACTAGGATGGAAACATTGCTTTATATACAATACTTCTAGTGACTTGCTTAAATGTACTGCAGCTGCTGCTGTGTTAGTTTGTGTGTGTTTCTCACCTTCAACAGGAGAGGTTTTCAGCCTGCGGCAGATCCCCTGTACATCCCCGTAGGTGTCTCTGATCTTGTTGACCGCCTCTGCGCTCCTGAGCTCCATCAGTTCCCGGAGGTCCATCACCGTACAGCCGAAGTCCCCATCATGATTGCCTTCGGCCACAGAGTTCCCAGGTGGGTGGTCCGCCGTGTTGTTGGCCATGGTTTCAGTCTCCGGCTTCGCCTTCTGGGGCTTGCTTTAGACCCGTAAATGAGATTTCACTGATCTGGAATGCTTTCAAAGATTGGCAGCTTTCTGATGAGTTTTCAAGTTCTGAAGGAAGAGCGCTGCTGACGTCTTGCAGGACTGATGGTGGAGAACCATTAGAAGAAGGAGCTCTGAAGAGAACAGAGCATTTTACCACATCTTTCAATGAAGGTTTGCTTCAGGCTCAGAGTATCTGCAAGACAACAACAAAGATAAATAAATTTGAGGGAAAAATTTAATTGGATAGTCACGCCACTCCACAATGCCCGGGTTGGAAAAACTTTAAAGGTATGCAAATAATTTATGGAAAAAAAACCAACCAAAAGCAGACTTCAAGCCCAAGAATAACTTTTTTTTTTTCTTTTGAACTGACAATAAGATCCATTATAAAAACTAGAATGTTTCGAAATCATCAAGTCACTTTCATAAAGCTCCATCTTTCAGAATTCTGACTATAAAGAATAAATTATTTTCCATCCACGGAAAAACAGAAACAGATCCCAGAAAGCCCGGGATTTAAAAAAAAAAAAAAAAAAAGAAGAAGCACTTAAATTCCATAGCGTTTCAGTTCTAGTTTGTTCCTGTCATACATAAATGATGAATCATTAAAATCCTCGGTTTGGCACGAAGAAAGAGAAGTCGCCTTTTTACACTGCTTAACTGACACTTAACCCAGTTCTTTTTGCATGTGTGCGGGCATTTGAGTGAGGCGGAAAAAAAAAGAAAAAAAAGAATCAGAACAAGACAGTGAAAGAAGAGTAAAAGGTGTGGGGGTTATAAGTAGGTTTTTGGTCTTCAATTAAGCTGCCAGTATGAATCCTGACAGGGGTCAAGATAAGAGCTCAGTGTTCATGTGAGATAGAGGTCCGGCTCCAATGGGCCCACATTACAAAAAAAAAAAAAAAAAAAAAAAGATTCCTTTCAAAACTTTAAATTAACAACTAGGGGATGATTACAAACCAGCCGGGAATGATGAAAGCCCTCACTTGAGATTATTCCAAAAACATTTCACCAAATGGAATTGGTAACAAGGAGATCCGAAGAGTTCGAAAGGTTCTGTTTTTTTCATCAGACAGTAACATTTTCCGCCATGTATTAATCTCTTTAGGCCTGTAGGCTCCGGAGTAGTGCTAGAGAAAAGCATTTGCCTTTTAGTCTGGAGATCACCTGTCATGTATAGAGCAAAACTATTCGTGCTCTCAGGGTGGGAAGGATTGCGTACGCTGCCCTGTCAGTTACAGTGACACTAGAACAGCGTGGGTATCTGTGAGGTTAAACAGCTCTGTGAGTGAATCAGGTCAATTTGGTCCATCGAATCGATTCTCAATTTTCACAGTTTTTTTTTTTTTTTAAATAAAGCAATAATCACACGAGAGGGAATTACTACCCACTAACGGACATTTAATAATCAATCATGTATTTATACATTCATTGGACAAAATAATTATATATACACAGCACCAGTCAAAATTGATAATTTTGGACACCATGATCTTTCCTGATTTGAATTTCTTTCTTCACTGTAAAACTAGGCTAAAAGCATCCAAAATACGAATTAATCTCCTTTGAACAGTTGATATTGAGGTGTCTTTGATACTTATGCTCTGTAAAGCCTTCATAACGGCTCTAACCTGAGGTGCTGTTTGTTAATTGGTGATTTGTGAGGCTGGAGACTCTAAATGAACAGCTTCTCTGCAGCAGAGGTCAGTTTTGGTCTTGCTTTCCTGGGATGGTCTTCATGGTGTTTGATGAGAGACAATACTGTTCCTGCAAGAACTATTCCAGAACAGCTGACCTTCATGTCTTAAAATAACACCTGACTGTTGTTGTTGTTACTTAATTACATCATACCGTACGTGTTATTTCACGATTTTGAGAAAAATCCAGTATTGTTCTAGAAAGTAGAATGTGGTCAAACTTTTGACTTTTACTGTACATCCTCTTTTCATCACAGGTATCCTATGATTTACTTACACTGTAACTGACAATGTGAGAGACAGAGTGTGTCTATGCATAATACCTATTGATAAGGATGATGCTAATCGATTGGAAGGCTAGACAGGTAGTAGTTTTATTATCATCGACCTACCCAGGGACTGCAGATGGAATGTAGCTGGTAGCAAACTTTCATGATAAGCATCATTTCTCATTTGAGTGGAATCGTACAAATAAATTGAATTACCAGCCTAAACAGGGGGGTTATGGTGGAGGTGTAGACAGTAATCGAGTGCGAGTTAAAGCCCAACTCAGGGCTCCATTATTTTGCTCGTTACACTGAATTTGGAAGTTTAATGGAATTATCTTGCCATTTTGGCAGGTTTAGTCAGTCATCTTGTTAAACACAGAGCACAGCTAGTCGTCAAGACTTTTCATACAATGGGCTCACTGTGGTATAACAGCTGTATTACGCATTTAAGAAGAATGATGTTCTGCATATACTATTCTGTCTTAGCACAGTCTGTGAGGTTTGCTCAGGATTTGTGAAAACCTCCCTAAAAACTAAAATGTATTTGATAGAATTTGGAGTCGTTGTAGTTCTCCACATGAAACATTTTATTTAATACATGTCCTGTCTGACTGCTGACCATTAGGTCCCCGGTTCAAGCCCCGATGTCACCGGGTTGCCACCGTTGGACCCTTGAGCAAGGTCCTTCACCCCCCAAGTGCTTAATCGGGAGTCAAGCTGGCAACCCAACCCTGTAAATACCTGCCACAGGAGACGGGCCTACAACAACACTGAAGATAGTTTTTCTGTATGCATGCACAAATACTAATAGCAAAAGGCTATATTTAACACTTGCCCAGTAAGAGTCATTTATTATGTCAGAGTTTAATAAGCAGGAAACCGGTTTGGGTAACTAACAATAAGGACTCTGTACTAGTAACATGAGCCTCATACACTCGTTTCAACATCATTGTAGACCTGCAAGTTCTTAAACCAACTCGTGCAAAAATTCATGCACGGCTTCGAGGGACAATTTGTTTTAATTGCTCAAAGATAAAAGGATCTCATCCACCAGACAAGGAAAGATGTCTGCAAATATAAGGGGAGGTAGATCAGCATTTCCGGATCATTACTCCCCCCTGTTTGGGAGCTTGTATAGATCTGTACTGTCAATAAGACTAATGTTATTCATTTTATTATTGCCGTCCCCCTGGAGTTTTAAGCATGAGGTTCTAAACCCACAATAAATCTCTTTAAGCACTCTTATCGTGCAAATGTCTTTGTAGCAAGTACGTGAGGGACCAACCCTTGCAAAATAGCAGAATGCTCCCTCAACACAGCAAGATGCGACATCAATCCCCAAACCTAATTATACTGTAAAAGAGTCTACCAACCCACCTGAATAGTCATAAAACAGGAGACCACACAAAACTTTAGAGAGGGCTGAATGCGAAACAGGAAGCGGCACTTGTTCGGTGTGAGATTTTCCACTCGGGTATTTTTATGCCATGAATCTCACACAGGACACAAATCATCTTAAAGCACACTGGAGCAAGTTTTATTTCGTTTGAACATGGCTTGCAGAGGCAGATTACTTACCGTCACTTCAGTCGCAGATCAAATCTCAGATACCTAGCGCTTTGTGTTGTATTGAAAATAGAAAATGCCGTCACTGAATTCATTCACTGGCGACCAAAAACTGTTTTATGTCTATATTTTCACAAAACAGTGATGTTTATAGACAGGCTTATGGAACAAGACACAATAGCAGGTCCCCTATTGGGATAATAGACTAATGGTAGACCTTGTTAATGTTCAAACTGAGCATCAGAATTGGAATGTGATTCAAGAGACATTGAACGCGGCATGGCTGTTGATGCCAGACGGGGCTCGTCTGATTATTTCTGAAACTGCTGATCTGCTGGGATTTTCACACACAACCATCTCTGGGGTTTTACAGAGAATGCTTTGAAACAGAAAATATTCAGCAAAAATGCAGTGCTGTTGCCAGAGATCAGAGGAGAACAGCCAGCTGATTCAAGGTTCAAGCTGACAGAAAGGCAACAGCAGCTCAAACATGTTACAACCGAGGTATGCTGAAAAGCATCTACAGTATGAGAACACTTGAAGCAGATGAGCAGAAGACCACCTCGGGTGCCACTCTTGTCAGCTAAAAACAGGGAACTGAGCCAACAATTTGGTGATCATGGGTTCACCAAAACTAAGACAATCAAAGACTGGAAAAAATGTCGCCTAGTCTGATGAGCCTTGATTTCTGATGTGACATTCAGATAGTAGGGTAAGAATTTGGCATGAACATGAAAGCATGGATCTGTCCTGCCTTTTAGCAATGGTTCAAGGTGGTGATGGTGTAATTGTGTAGGCGATATTTTCTTGCCACACTTCGGGACCCGAGTTCGATTCCCAGCCAATGCGCAAACCCCAGCCACATGTAACGCCCAGTCCCAAGCCCAGATAAAATGGGAGGGTTGTGTCAGGAAGGGCATCCGGCGTAAAAACTTGTGCCAAACTTGAGTGCATCAGATGGCCTGCTGAGGCGACTCCTTGTCGGGAGCACCCGAAAGACCAGGAAAACCTTTTGAACCAATTAAGCATCACTTAAATGCCACAGCCGACCTGAGTATTGTTGTAAACCACATGCGTACCTTTATGACCACATGATAAAGCTAAAAATCATCTCACACTGGTTTATGAGCATGACCGTGAGTTCACTGTACTCGAATAGGTGCCACAGTCACCAGATCTCAAAACAACTGAGCACCTTTGGGATGTGGTGGAACAGGAGATCCGTATTACAGATGCGAATCCGACAAATCCACAGCAGCTACTATAAGTGTAATGGTATCATGTCACTATGGTCCGTTTCCAATACCTTGTTGAATTTATGCCATGAAGAATTAATGCAGTTCTGAAGGCAAAATGGGGTCCAACCCAGAACTAGCAAGATCTACCTAATGATGTGGTTGTTAAGTGCATATTGAATGCTCTTTGGAAAACCAAGATGCCTCTGAAATGCCTGGCATTTTGTGCTTTGTCTCTAAACAATTTAGATCTAATTATAACACGCTATATAACTGCATAGTAGAAGGGGAAGTCCACAGATTCTATATCTGTCCACTATAAACGATAAGGAACTACAAGCTAAACTGACCTCTGTGTGACCCCTGACATCAAAAACCAATGGAAGACACCACCATTAAATGTCTCAATTAGAAGCCATCATTACAGCCCAATATACCTCCCTCCATATTAAAACAAATGGGCGTGTGCGTGTGTGTGTGTGTGTGTGTGTGTGTGTGTGTGTGTACACGTGATGCACACAGCCAGCCAGAGGACATCAGATTGAATTTAACCCACACATTAGCCTGATGTAACAGATGTGTGTAAATCGTGGGTAATGGAAATGTCAGATACTGCAAACAAAATAGCACTGCCCGTATAAAATGTCACCAGCTGCCAGAGGAAAAAGGGGGGGAAAAAAATAATAAAATCAGAAACGAGAAAAAAGTGAAAAACAAACCAGGTTCTAGCAGAACTATCCAGTTGCTTTTGTGTAAGGATAAGTGAATGGCTCAGGGTGAGGAGAAGATCACAGCAACTGTTGCATGACTAACCCTTTTTCCTGGTTAACCACTAGTTCAATAAGTAGTAGATTAGTCATCTCTAGCTCAATGTAAAGCAAAACAAAAGCTTCAAGACACAGCAATTATCAAGTTGTTTTAAAAATGCCGTCTCGTACCTCAAAATTAAATCCAGAGTTTCAATAATGTTCTTACAGTCTAAATAAAACTGGTAATAAATGTGCAAAATTTTAATGCACATCAGATTATAACACAATGATTTATCGATGCCTAAAATGCACTCCTGTGGACGAGATGGCAGCTCAGCTGGAATTGCGGATTTTGAAACAGAGCGCTCAGCAAGGCACGGGTTCCTTCTACCTTAATGATGGCGGGAGACGTGTGATGTCTGCGGAAGTACTCGCGGCTCAGCAGCACAGAATAACGGATGTCTTGACATGCAGCGCTGATCTGACTCAAAACTAGCGGATGGATTGGATAGGCCAAGTTTGAGCAACATTGCTCCATTCCAATTTTTTAGTCAGATCGGATTCATAACTCATGACTGTTCACAAGCATAATTACGAGTGAGTTTTACCTGACTTTAATCTGATTTTTAAAATTAAAATTAACGCGGATGTGTCCGGAAACCGTGCACACACCGATACGCCGTTGCTCGAGTCATCTGGCATAAAAGGCGTCATGTTTGTGTGATCACTCATTCACTTCGAACTTTGGGTTGGATTTTAGCAAAAAGTCAGCTTGAGATTTTGCTCTGGGGGACAGCAAGCAGTTAGTCGGCTACGTGGTGAGGTCTAAAAGAAGGAAGAAAGCAAGGAGCCATTCTTCTTTTGCTGGTTTAGGATGCAAATGTTCTAAAATGACACTGAAATCCACGCACTGCTGGTGCTGTCCGATGATCTAAGCGCCCTAAACATGTGCAGAGGCAAATGTTCTGACCGGACCGTTCTCATTCAAATCGCATTGACCATTTATCACAATCAGAGCCGATCTGAGAAACAGTTCAGGCGGTCCTTAAATATTCAGATTTGTCTCACATTAGTGTGGAAAATCTGATTTCAACAAAGTGCGTGGTTTTTTTTTTTTTTGCCCTTTAAACATGAATAGGATTGGGATCGCATGCCAACTTCTCCATTTTATTCAAAATGTTAACAGACCATTAAAGCAAAAATTAATAATTGATTAAAAGAAATTAATAAATAAATAAACCACCTCAGCATGTGCCTTGTGGAGCGGAGTGTAGAATGGGCTTCCGGTAGTTTGACTAACAAAGTGAGACTAGTTGGTTGACAAGTCCATGCAAACCCTAATGTGTAGGTTCATGTTTCAATATAAATCTCATGATAATTACAATATCATAACTTTTTGCATCTTTGACCCAAAAACTCAAAAGCTTGTTCCTATTCAACATTTCTTCCCACATCAATTGTATCTGTTTACTCACAATTCCTTGTGAGCATCTCATCTGATATAAAAACTCAATTAGCCTTTCTAAGCATGGCTAGACCTTGTTTCTAAAGCGTGCAGTTTAACGCCGTCCCATTTTCCGTTACTATATTCTCTTTGTTTTCATGGCCTGTACCAGGACATCAAGCTGATACGACAAAGCTGGAATCCGGCACGAATTCCCATCTTCATTAAGCATGGAATTCTGCATGAGATTTAGCACTTTTTTTAATTCATTCTATCCTGAATCTTTCAGGATTCAGTGCTTATTTTATAAATGGGAAATAAAGGCACTTTTTTTATGTTGAGGCGATTCAGATAGTGCAATTAATTGGAGGGGGAGTCATTTGGCCCGGAGGTCTGGAGTGGCATCTCGCTGTGACTTGATGTCCATACCCCATCTGCTCTATAATAAGACAATTTATTAGAAGCAATTATGGTACGTAATAAAAAGCAAAGAGATGATGAGGACGAGGTAGAATTTGTGAGGAATTAGAAAAGAAAGTTGTCGAGGACAAGCGTGCTGTAGAAAATGGTTGCAAAAGTTCATGAAGAGGAGCGATGGAGATTTCAGCTTATGAAACTGGAGCCTCGGTCACTCAAAGACTAAATGCGTGGGTGTTAAAGGTCTCTAACCTACAAGACCTAATCTACCACTGTAGGCAGCCAGTCTCTTAGCAATAAAGTCACAATAATACTCCTGTCGCTCTGGGTTAGCATATACCTTACGCTGTCCAAACAAAAAAAAATAATCTATCATCAGTAAGACCAGATAGCCTTGAAAACAAGAAAATATGACATGCTACAGGTCACGTAATGGATGTTTGACTTTCCCAAACATCCATGAATATACAGAACATTTACATGTCTGTTTTCTAATTACACATTACTTTAATTCGGTGCCTTTAGTCAGCTCCGATGTTTCTCAATTAACTATGCATTACTGCTGCATGGGGAGCGACTCGCGCGCTTGTCTGTGAACTTTTGGCATCCGTCGCGCATTAAAGCGCTGCTGGAGAGCCCACACAGAAAGGCAGAGCCGGTGCGTCGAGGGCAGATGAGGAGTGGAGGGAGAGAAGTGCCTGAGCTGCCCACGTAAAGTTCTTCATGCATATTCATGCGTCAATCCGGGCTGCCGAGCCTCCGCAAACCTGACATCATACTCTGAGCGGCGATTAAAGAGAAAGAGAGATGTGCCTGATACGCAGAGCTCGGAATTTCTCCACGTCTGAAGCTTTTTGTTTGAATGTTACACCATGATCCTTATAAAATAAAATGACATTCAATTTTTGGAAAGTAGAATGCGTGAATAAAAACAGTGCCTAAAACCAAAGTGAATATGATCGTACAAAAATGCTGTTTAAAGACAGTGTGTTGTTAAAAACTGAGCTTTTTCTTTCCGTTTCACTGAAATTAATTATTGACTTTTTTCAAGTTCTTTCATAAACATGCCATATCTTTACTTTAGTTAAAGCTTTCCTACATTACCCACAATGCTGTTCGACTACCTTTGGATAGGATGCAATAGGATATCGCCCTTGCTTCAGCTCTACCTAAATCAAACCCGGCTCTCTCATTTCCTTCTCTGTGCACATCTGCTTTCAAAGCTTTAGTATTTATGTGAACACATCCCTGAACAGCTCGGGGGTCGCTAACTAGCACTATGGTGGCATTGCGTTCTGGAACTTTGACTCCAACCTTTACCATCTCCACTACTGCTATGTTGGAGTTCTCATTAACGTCGACCATCACTGGAAGGTTGTAAGGAAGAAAAGAAGCTCTTGCTCTTTGGTTGAGTTATTGAACTTTTTCCTCCTTTTAAATAGATCACTGGAACTGTACTAACAATATCCCATGTGACTTCAGCGCAGCACATAACCGCTGACTTCGGGCAGGAATAATGATGCAAACGGCATGCATACATGCAGTACTGTGAAAAGTCCTGAGCCCCCCGACATTTCTTCATATTAAAGGCAATTAATTCGATTAATTAAGGAAAAAATACATCTCAGCAGCAGCCTCATTTCCCCTCTCGTCTGTTCCAACCAATCAGCATCTAGCATCATCAGTATACTATTAACTGACCTGATTATGTGTCGTCACCTGCACCTGTTAAGTTTGATGTTTGTTTTTGGTTTTTTTTTATGTTGTTTTTTTGTTTCTTAAATGATTCATAAGTTGATGTGTAGCTTAACATACAAAAAACATTGGTCACGTACATAGACTGGACTGAAATGAGAGCTACAAGGAAGCCTGATGAACTATTCATCAAAACTACATTAAAAATACATCAAAGGCTGACTGTATGGAAGCAAAATATGAAGAAATAATAGGTGGCTTGAGACTTTTGAACTGTATATAGGTATAACTGTATATAAAAGTACTGTATATGCTGATAAAATACAGCACCAATCAACTAATTAGCAAAAGAATAACTAATAGGAACAGAAATCACCAGGGACCAGCTGATATATCACAATACCTAGGTGCCGATTCGATTTGTGGTGCAGTTTTGTAAATATAACATTTCTACAAATATCGCGATTCGATGTTGAGGTTTTTCTTTTTTTCTTTTTTTTTTACTTCTAAACAAACTATGCAGATAAATGACTCCCAGCACACAGGATCCTATGCTGCCTGCTCATGTGCGAATAGTTTAGACCACACCCCCTATAGGATTATATTTACGCCATTTGACAGACACTCTTATTTAGAGAAACTCAGAGTTTTATCTTTACACTATATATCTGAGCACTTGAACGTTAAAGGGCCTTGCTCCAGGGCCCAACAGGGGCAACTTGGTCGTTATGGAGTTTAAACCTCCTCAAATGCAATAAAAAAAAATAAAAAAATAAAAATTATATATATAACAAATTTAAAAATATATATATATATATAGTCAGTGTGACGATACCCGAATCGTTATATATGCGAATCAAGATACCTATAGATACATAACTGATGAACGTTTTTTCCAGCTCTGCTAACTAAGCACATCAATATAACATATCCCAATCTAAAAGTATTTAATATTTGATGGTGTTTAGGGCGGGGATGATGAATTCTGATTTTCAGCCTACTTCCATCAAAACGTAATGATTTTTGCCTGGCTCCGAGTCATTCCAACACCATAAACACAAGGTCAGGGAGCAAGTTATTAACCAATATCATTATACATCCTTCAACATATAATTAAATAAAATATTTAACTATTTTGTCTCATTTATTTGGCCTGTATTTTTCCGGATCAGCTCTAAGAAAAGTGTGTGTGAAACATCATGGTATAGCACTGTGCGTCAGATATGAACGCGATTCCGAACGGCTTAAAAACACAAGCACCAGCGATCGGTTCTCTGAGCATCCATTGTAGAGTCTCTCCGCTGTAATCCGACGGTGACGGGGTGGTATTAAGATGCCAACGGTGCATCATGGCTACTTTCAGTTATGTTAACCAGTTTAAATAGTAATACAAAGGGGGTCGAGGATGTATGCTCAATTTGAGTATTCCGTAGTGTACTCCAAGCTTGATGTGAATGATGAATCTTGGGTGTTCATATGATTCTAGGACTATATTTCTGATGCAATAATAAAAGATTTGTAGTAAAATAATGAGGTAGCCCATTCACGTAGGACATAGTGCAGAACTTATGGACCAGCCACAGCATACGGTAGATGAAGAATGTTTTAATGCGGAACTGATCATGCTGATTGATGACGTATGCAGAAACGTTCTACTGTATAAATCACAGATATATCTCATAGCGCGACATGGAATTCAGCCATGTGATCTCCAGAGCCTGCTAAACATGCAGTGTTGTACTTTCTTTTCCTCTTCCTGAATTAACTGGAAGTTTTTCCACTTGCTCAAGAGGTCTCTGTTGAGCAGGAACAGCAGAATCGCCGCATGAAATCATGTCTTGTGGTTACTGGTGTGTGCTGGATTCTGGAAATAATTCATCTTGCTATGTGAGAGATTGCACACTGCATGGACAGAATTTTATTTTATTATTTATTTACTTATTCAGTCCTTGAAAATGTGTCAAACTGTAAATGCATTTACGTTTTGAGTGATGGGGTAAAAAAAATAATAATTAATCGTTCAGTAACTAGTTATGACTTACTGATTTATGCCTTATTGATTTAAATTGCATTAATTGCTTGAAAAAAAATGAACCTGCTTATGTACATCTGTGCATCAATACAGATTCAACGATTTTTTTTTCCCCCTCATTCCGAGCATGATGCTAGACAGAGTGGTGTTTCTGGCATTCTCTAGCATACACGTTATACATATTTGTTGAGTTGAACTCAATCCAGACAGAACAGGCATATAATACTGTACAGCAAACAGTCGTGCAACGTGAACTGAATGAGACAGAATGAAGTGTGGGGGCAGAATGAGCGACGGGGGAGTGAAAATAAGAGAATGAGCGAGAGGGAGGCACTGCTCTCAGATTAAAGAGCATGAGCTGGAGCTCGTAGGCAGTAGATGTAAATCATCGGCCCATGCGTTTCCTCTGCAGTCCTGCACCGGCGATGCCAAGGTGGGTCTTAAGGCTTTTGGATCCACCTCCACATCTCTGGGACTGCGAAAAAGAAAGGCCTTATTGCTCCCTCTTTCCTTCCTCCCTCCCTCCTCCTCTCTCCACCTCCCTCCCCCTTCCTTATTTACTCTCCGTCTTTCTCTCCTTTTATAAGATGACTCACCCGTCTACATCGGCAACTTTAAATGTTTCAGGCTAAATCGACACCCGCTAAAAAGAGGAAAGTGTCTAAATACCAGGCGACACCGCGCAGGTGGTTAGGGGAGAAAAAATAATAATAATGTCCGGAGTGATTAAATGTCCTAAATCGAGCTTGTTTATCTGCATCACATTTCACTTCAAACCTGAGCTGACTGGCCTGCAACATATTGATGCGTTCTCTCGTTTTTTTTTTTGTTTTGTTTTTACCCCCGGTATAAATTAAACCACAAAGTGCAGTAGGTCATCAGAGGAGAATCAAACAGGCTCATGTACTTCCAATAATTGATGCCGGTGCTCAACATCTATTGAATTGGCCCTGAAAGCCCTCTATCAAACGCGGTTCAGGCCAGGTGTGCTTGTGTGGTAAAATCCATAGAGACGCACGTGAGTATCAACCCAGTGCTAAGGCAACACTGATGCGCAACATACCGTCGAGAATTCCCGCGGCAAACGAATGAAAAAACAAACCCTGCTGTCTTGCTAACAACCAGTGATTAGTACCTCCCTTTTTTTACATATAGGGAAGCCACAAGGCTCAGCAATGAGTCCGGCTGCATTTTGTTTATTTATTATTATTGTTGTTTATTTTTCCTGAGTTTCGGAGGTTTTGGAATCTATGAATCACAGCCCATCCCTGTTGTGTAGCCTTCACCAGTCATGTGTGCCTTGGACAGGAAAAAAAAGAAAACCAAGACAGAGAGCAAACCGGACAACAAACATGAACCAAACAAAAGTCAGAGGAATGACGGAGAGAAAAGAGGGTTTAGATCAAAGCAGAGGACTGGGTGCTCAATGTTTTCGCAGCGGGGTGGCAGCCATGATGAGAAGACACTGTGTAAGAGAGACAAAAAAAAAAAAAAAAAAAGACAGGAAAGAAAAGACTGAAGGAGTGAATGAGGGAAGTGAAGAAAGATTATAAACAGGCAGATGTGTATAATTAAAGTCATGTAACTTGTCTCGGCGTGGAACATGCAGTGTGTGTGTGTGTGTGTGTGTGTGTGTGTGTGTGTGTGAGTGAGAGAGAAAGAGAGAGAGACTGTGTGACTGTGTATGCGTGTGGGCGGTGGCCTGCGCCATGCCTCCCTCTGACTGCAGCCACACCTGCCTTGCATACTAAAGCGGCACAATGCAGAGCCTGCAGCTGGGCTGCTCTCCCTGCACCAACCCCGCCCACACACACACACACACACACACACCCATGCTTGCTGTGGCGATGAGGAACTCCCTGGGAAGTTGACGGATTGTGTAATACCACCATAATGGGTCACAGCACATTAAGTCAGGTGTTCGAGGCTCGCGTCTCGTTTGCGCCAGTCTGCACGACGGATACGGGACTGGAGCTTTCCCATGCTTCCGTTATTGGATTAGTCGAAGCTCGCGATGATGGCCAGACAAAGGCACAACTCCTGCAAAACTGTAATTAATTTGATTTTGAAAAACAGCTGCACCCTGAGCAGACATGACCGTTTACATGAAGGATTTGGACGTAACGAATATGATGTTATGATCCTGATTTTCCTTAAATTCTCTGTCCTGGAAAACTTTATTATTATTATTATTATTATTATGTCAAACCTTTTTTTCTATTTAAGATTTTCTTTACAAAGTTTTATTTGTACAGTAGAAAACTCTATGTCAATTTGTTGCACAACTCAAGTGCAGACTTAATACTTAGTGTTGCCAATAAATACGGCTTATTTGACATATTTTTGAGCGATAGCGCATACCAGAGCACAGTGATGTTCAAAAGTGAAGCTCCTACGCAAAACGAATAAAGGCTGGCAGGTCTGTATCGCTGTAATTATTTACAGTTGATGTGTGTGTGTGTGTGCAAGCCTTGGCCCGTGCTGGATTACTGAATCATTCACAGTGGCCTAGAATGCAAAGCCCACACCCTCCAGTCACGTGACCATTGGAGGGGGAAAAAAAAAATAATCTACTAAGGATACAGAATGGGGAGGTTATAAAGAAAGGAACAAGAGGAAAAAGGAAGGGAGGGAGCTGAAGGGGGGAAAAAAAAGACAGCCTAAGTTTTATGGCCTTGGCATACGGGAGAAAGGGGAAGTGTAGTGTTGAGAGCACGAAAGAAAATGACTGGGAAACAAAACAACAAGAGGAGGGGAAAAAAAAAAAGGATCAATGCTGAAAAGCAGAAGAGCAGCAGGACCAGAGCTGACCTTGGTTTCTTTATTATTCCACTCCCTAAAAATGACATGGTAAACTCATTCAAGGAGGGTTTCCAAAAGATACATCAGTATTAATTACAACTATGTAGGTCTCCAGAAAAACCAATTATGTTGGGATTAGGAACCAAACATAATTGTTAGGATGTTCCTAATGTTAGGAACCAAAATGTATTGGTTTTTGATAACTAAACCAGCTAACTTTCACAAGTGTATGACGGTGGGACAGTCTGATGAACGGTCCTCTGTTTGTGAGCGCTCGTCATTCGACGCAGCCCTGCAGTACCATCACACACACTCCTGTACTCTCATGCTGGGTGGGCAGACGGAAAATTAACGCTGCTTTTTTGTTGTTTAAAGTGTTTTTATTTTAATTAATTTTTTTATTGGCGACTGTCTGGGTAGGCAGTCTGGTCACAAAATAAAAACATTAGGTGCGCTGGCAACCATTTCAGACATTTGAAGCCGTCATTACTGTAGCTCCAACTACAGAGCGAAGGTCCCGAAAACCCATAAAAAACATTTGTTTTTCAGAAGCAACCAAGAGTGCTTGTGCTAACACGACCGGTATTTCACAAAAAGCCTCATTTAACAATCTGAACTATTATATATAGTAAATTCATTAGTAGAGCGGTGTACTTTAATCAGATGTTGGTGGGTTTAATTAACTGAATCAATAGGTCAGTTTTAGTTTCAGAATTTAGTCAATATTTAAATTATTTAGGTAAATTACAAATAACACATTCCTTGATGAAAACTTGCACATTCCCTGCGCCTTTTTTTTGTGATATTCCTGCTGCTTCTTCTTTTGAGTTAATGGGCTGTTGCTGCAATACCGCCACTTACGGGACTGGAGTTTGAAGCAGAAGATTAACAGGTGCAATGTCATTGGTCCAGCGGTAACCAGCTCGCCCTATTATCCAGAAATCGGAAGTTCAAATCCCGGGTGATGCTGTAGACTCCTGCAACCGGGGGGCGATTGGCCGAGCACTCAGTGAGGGTTGGGACTCTAGCGCTCTCAGATCTATCGTGGCTCTATAGTTGATCAGGGCCATCTGTGAGCATATAATCTGTAAGCTTGCGCTAGCGGAAGGAACGGATAGCGCCATCCTCAGAGTGTGTTACGCTGCTTGAGGATTGTCTACCACTAAATCTGGAAAAAGAATTAATAATAATAAAATTTAAAAAGATAATAAGTTTCTTGGCATTTCAATGCTTATTAGATGATTTTAGTTTTTTTTTTTGTTTTGTTTTTTTATATAAAAATATACCCGTCTGAGACAAATCAGACAAAAACTGTAATGCTATTGATCTGAATTAAAAATTGCAATAGCCAAACATTTAATCAAATTTACCAGTTTTATTAAACAAAGCCTCTGGACCTGGCAATCTGTTAGTTCGTAAAATATATTTGTACCTTACAAAAACTTAAGTTGGGTAAATTTGCGTATAAGGACACTTACTAATCTGTACCTGGAGTGGTACGAGTTTTATACATAATTACAATGGCGGGTTTAAATAGCTTACTTATTTATATTGTTTATTTAGTGAACATTTAGTGAAGATTTTGTGAAACATGCAAAACAAAATCCATAAAAGAAGCCAAATCAGACTAGTTAAATGAGAAGGAGTTTGTGTGTTTTCTGACTCGCTGCAGTGGCTGAGCTGCATTACTGAAGGATTTACTATGCAACACATTCTATCTGTTTAAATTATCATTTTGCTTTGAGCCTCAGTAATGTTAAATCGGCCGTTTCATGAACACGCTTTGTAATTTCCAACCGCTTGGTATTTCTCATACGCATGCAAGTACAAAGAGAATTTGCATTGCTGAAACCTTTTTTCCGCTGGAATGTTATGAAAACCATTTTACACACGATGGCCGATGACCGTATCAATGCAGAGTTTTGGGGGATGCTTAACATTCCACCGCTTGAGCAACCGAACAGCAGCTGCAGTTCTACAAGCTAGTGGTGTGTTCTCAAGGCTAATGCATTCTTCAGTACTGGGAGTCCAGCTGCTGGAAGAGTATTAGACAGGGAATAATTACAGACAGATGACATTACTTAACATGCACCGTGGTGTTCTCTATGCTATTCCTCCACTCCTCTGCCTCGGATTAGTCACAACAGTGTGGAAGCGAGGCGAGCCAGGACAAGAGGTAGATGTGGCTTCGAAATGAAATAAGAATTAAAATGTTCATGCTTGTGAACAGCCAGATGAACACGCAATCGTTCGGAGAAAACAATGTGATCGAGAAGAGACTCTTCTGAGTTAAATGCGGTATTGATTCTGACCCACGGGCATTAGGGCTTGGCTTCTACGCTCTGAAACAACAGCAAACAAGGTGCTGCTGCGCCTATTTTTCCTCAAGTGCTGTTGTTATAATAGAAGCTGAACAGAAAGATCCCTCAGGAGTTCCAGGCTGAAGACGGGACAAACAGGACAGAATGATGGGACAGGGCCTCTGGGGAGGAAGCCGGGCAAATGGCAATGTTTGTGTACTTGACAGAAGGCAAACCAAGGTCAGCACTTGGTGATGGTTGGGTCGAGTTTCAGACTGTGTCAGTGGGTTGTTTTTAAAAGAGAAGAAAGCGCTACTTTTTAAAAATGGTGAACAAAATCCTTTAAACGTTTGTGTGGAGCCCGGTCTCGCTCAAAAGGCTGACTCACAGAGCAATTTGCACATCTATTGTCCAGTTTGTCACTGTGGAATCTCATTTCTGACCTCATATCCCCTCCTTGGACAGCCTAAGTCTGTCTTTTTGACTGAATATTGTGCAGTTATAGAAAGGAAATTACTTATAATCGCACTATTCTGATTGGATCTTTATGTCATTAGAGGCAGCTTTTCCGTGTCACCTTCGACTCTGACTCGCTCATTAGGGACAAGTGTATAATTTTAGAAGTTATATCAAGAATTTTATCATTCTGTAAAGCTGCTTTTTGACCATGTCAAGTGTTAAAAACACTATACTAACAATAATGTATTGAACTGAATACATAATCAGACGCAGACTTGTGTAATCTTGTGTTGCATAGCAGCAATAATTACACTTTGAATGATCGTAATCTTGTTTTGAAACCGGTCAATGTGGATATGCAACATTTGACAGAATGATATAGGATTTTATAAAATGGTGCACTGACATGCATCGCGAGTGAAGATGGCAAGTTAGTTTTTTTCTTTCGTTTCATTTCGACGAATGTCACTGGATCACAAACAACCACAAGACCGAAGTCATACAGTCAAACAGTCATAGTAAAACATGTTGCAACAGTAAGACTGCAACATGAAGACTATAACCCACAAAGTGAGGCAATGAACACAACTGGGCATCCATACACTTTTCAGATAACGACTAGTGAACAGACTATTGTAATAAATGCAGAATACAGAAAGATGTTCTTATTGTTAATATGTAGACCACATGTTCATATAGAACAAAATAACGTGTTTGGGGGGGGGGAGGGGGGGATTACCTTCATTGTATTCATGTATCGTTACACTGACTCTTAAATGAAATTAAAGATATTTTTTTACATTTAAACATTTGCATTTGAATTGGTGAAATGAAATATTGCTGTTCCTCCATGATCCTACAGGTGGCGTGCTCTAAACTGTTCAGCACAGCATCCTGTGTGATAGGAGCAAATTATTTGACAAGTTTGTTTATAAGTAACAAAAGAAAAAAAAAATTTATTGTATTGAAACATGGTATTTATAAAATCAGTGCCTTGCAAGCAAAAGTATTCATACCCCATGAACTTCTCCACATTTTGTTTGTGACAAGCCATGTGGAACTGCAAACGGGACTTCTGATGGCTTTCTTTCAACAATGGCTTTCTTATTGCCTCTCTTCCATAAAGGCCAGCTTTGTAGAGTTATCCTGTGGACAGATTCTCCAACCTGAGCTGTGGATCTCTCCTCCAGAGCTCTTCCAGACTTCCCATGTGCCTCCTGGCCGCTTCTCTGATTAATGTTCTCCCTGCCGGGCCTGTCAGTTTAGATGGACGGCCATGTATTGCTTGAGTAGACTTTCAGTTATGCCATAACTCTTTCCATTTTCAAATGATGGCTTGAACTGTGCTCCGTAAGATATTTAAAACTTGGGATATTTTTTTATTAACCTAACCCTGCTTTAAACCTCTGCGTAACTCTATCCCTGACCTGTCTGGTGTGTCACCTTGGGCTTCAAGATGCTGTTTGTTCACTAATGTTCTCTAACAAACCTCTGAGGGCTTCACAGAACAGCTGTATTTATACGGAGATTAAATTACACACAGGTGGAGACCATTTACTAATTAAGTGACTTCTGAAATCAATTGGTTCCACTGGATTTTAGTTAGGGGTATCAGAGTAAAGGGGGCTGAATACAAATGCACGCCACACTTTTTAGATTTTTATTTGTAAAACGTTATTGTATGTGCCAGTCTGTGTTGGTACATCATATAAAATCACAATAAAATACATTTACGTTCATGGTTATACCTTGACAAAATGTGGAAAGGTTTATGGGGTATGAATACTTTTGCAAGACATTGTACAAATCGTATCAGCCCCTAGTTATCGTGATAATATTGTATCAGGTAATCCCTGGTGATTCCCACCCCTATTGATTTATAGATGATCATTTGTAAAGGGAAAGGAAGGAGGGTGGAATATAGTCCCTTAGAAAATGCTGGCCATGGAACATCTCCAAAGATGTAGGGTGGGGGGGAGGGGGGGGGCGCATTATCCAGCTAAAACTGTGGAATTAATCAATAAATTCCCAACTATAAAAAGATAAAAAAGGTCCCAGATTTTAATTCTTTAACACAAGACCCAAAGGTACCCTAAAGTGCTTGTTATTACTCCAACTGAAAATTTTTACAGATGGTGTGATGTTTGCTTCCAGAATTTGCTAAAATTGAGTGGAATCCATTCTTCCCTCCACCTGTGCAATGTTTCCTGTGCCAAGGGCTGCAACACAACCCTAAAGCATGATAGATCCACCCTATGCTTAATAGTTGGCAAGGTGTTCTTTTCATGAAATGCTGCTCCTTTTTTTCTTCAAACATGCGTTTGCTGATTGTGGCCAAAGAGTTTTATTTTAACTGCATCAGTCCACAGCACTTGTTTCCAAAACGCATCAGGCTTCTGTTGCATACTTCTAACGGTGGAGTTTATGATGGGGAAGCAGGTAAGGTTTTCTTCTGAAGGTCTTGTGGAACGGTGCACCACCACTCCCGAGTCTGCTGAATCTTCCTACAGGTTTTTTGGGGGTTTTGATTTGTCTTTCTGGCCAGCATACAAGCAGTTCTCTCTCAGGATTTTCTTGGTCTTCCAGATCTCATCTTGACCTCCACAGTTCCCCTGAACTGCCATCTCTTAATTACATTTCTCACTGTGAAAACTCTAAGCTGACAACGCTTCGCTATATTCTTGTAGCAATTCTCCTGCATTGTGAGAATCAATAACTTTCATTTTCAGAGTCTTACACAACTGCTTAGAGGAATCCATGGTTGTTGAGTGTCTGCAAGTATGTGCACAAGGTTTGAAGAGTCGAAGTATTTGTAAAGTTTTGAAATTGACATTTACTAATGACAGCTGTTGCCATGCGTCAGATCTAACAAGCTGATTAAGGATTTACAAATTAAGGAATCTGAGACTCTGGAACTCTTATGGTGTCCCAAACTTTTGCACAGTGCCGCCATAATGTTTTTATTTTTTTAATACATCTTTGTTTAATTTATGGCATAAGACATAACTATGCATCAATGTTTGCTGAAAATATTGTGCATTTTTTCCATTTCCAAGAGAGACTGTGTTAACATCTTTTCAATTAAAAAAATCATCAAAATCTGTTATTTATTAAGGGGTGCCCAAACTTTTGCATAAGACTGCATGACTTGCAGTCATGTAACTAATCATTCCTAGAAGTCATTCCTCCTCCAAAAACCTCCAAAGTTTGCTCTTATAGTGAAAAAAAAAAAAGCAAGAAAGTTGTACCACACCAAACTCTAAGCTAATTGCAATTTAAAAGGTGAAAAATCAAGCACTTCGGGACTTGATGAATTAGCTCTGAATTGCAAGGGCTGGTCATTATCACGATCAGGGCAACTCTCCAAGCTTCAGATCTTATCAATTAATAGAAGAAAACGAATATATTCCACATCCTTCCTTCCAGGCCGCTCCTCTCCACTCCTGGATCACTCCGGGACTACATCACCCTTATCCACTATTTACACAACCCTATCAACTGTTCCTTCAGGCAGACTCTGCTCGAAAGGTTATAATAAACATAGACATCAGGCTCTTTGTTAGATGAGACTACTTGAGATCATTTTTCCTTGCTCCCGAGCCAAGTTAGGCTCATCAACCAGCAACTTAAATCTTCTTGAATTATTTTTATCTCCTTGCTAATTAATCAATGCAATGGCCCGTAGGGAAGATGATAATGATAGTCAAATCGCAGTTTGATCATGGAAACCAGATAGAACATCACGAAACTAGTAATTGATAGAATCGCAAGGTGTAATTTGTCATTATTCAGGCATGAATCATCAAAATGAAATTACAGTACAGGACTCTGCAGGAATATCAAATACAAGAAAACTCACCGAAACCTGTGGATCCAGACAAGGTCAGGCTGAATACCTAAATGCGTAACAATGTATTTATATTGCACCGGTGGCAGTCTGTGAAGAAACATGGTGCGAACAAGGAAGTCCTGATGATATTTCCAGACAAAGTAATGCAACGCCAGGCCTGACAGCATTGCTTTAACCCACTGTGTGATGAATCACTTCAAAGCGAGACATCCTTCACAACAGCTTGATGCATTAGCATGCAATAAAGGCCAGACAAAACATCAAGGATGTCATTCACCGTCTCAGACCAACATCAAGATGAAACGCAAATGACAAGGAATATCCTTTTTCTGCAGGTAAGCTCTTTAGAGAACTGAAGTGAAGATCTGAAGAACAAAAAACACTGCTATAATGTTCATTAAGCTACAGTACTCTGGAATTCTCAAATCTGATTGCTCAGACTTTTTTTGTTGCTTTTTTCAGTTAACAGCTAAGCAAATTAAAGGTTATATCAAATGCATTCATTCCCTGAAGGTAGGTTTAGGAAGGTGGTATGTGTCAAAGTAACCTTCACATGAATACTCAAGTTTTCCCAGAAAGGCTGCCTCCAAACACTTGTCTTCTTTCTATAGTGCATCCCTGTGAGGGTTTCCCCACTGTCCAACTGCGATGCTCTGGTGGTCATTGTAGGAGCTTTCAGTGGCTGACATGGCTCATTGTGGGCACTAACTGTTCTGCAGCTATGCAGCTTCACACACAACGAGCTTTAATGTAGTATATGTTGACACCTCTCAGTCATCATAACCAGCAACTTTTTCAGTAAACTGTGCTATAGAAGCACTTCTGTGGGATCAGACCAGACCATGTTAGTATTTGCTCTCCACTTGCATTTGCGTCACGCTTGGCAGTTTTTCCTGCTTCCAATACGACAAATTTAAGAGTTTAAGACTTTTCACTTGCTTCCTCTTGCCGTGTGCCATTGTAACGAGGTAATCGACTGAGGTTTTAATGTTATGCCTGATGGGCACTTCAAACTTTGTCTTTTATAGACATTTATTAGCATTTTCAGCCATGATCTTCTATTACCGTCCTTTGGATCCTCCCAAAAAAAAAAAAACTACTTAAAAGATGCCGAGACCATTTTCACACAAGCATGACTAACATTCAAGATTTATTAATACTCAATAATAACTGCCTGAATAGGCCCAAATACCTTTTGACACTTACTAAGATGTTTCAGATTAACTACTTATCGTAACATATTATTCTAAAAGCCATTCCCACAAGCAAATTATCTTCAGGAGACTTCAAGCTCAAAACATTCCGCAGCGCTTCGACGCCTCAGACATATTTAAAATGCTTTACCTTTCTCAATCAAGCGGCATAGCCGTGACCTCCCAAACATTTCTTTCTATTCTTATCAGTGTCCCAGAGGTCAGCGATTATTTGTTGTAGCCCCAGTGCACTGTGATGAACATTTCAGTCACCAAAGATGAGAGAATCTCGGCACGATGTGCCACTAGTTCAATTTGTTGCCTTGAAGTGTAGTGTAGTGACAAGCAAAGTGGGTGTGAAAGCAGACTAATCTCAGAAATGCAGAAAGAGGAGACAGACATTTCTCAGCTCTTCCCGAGTACTGTCTTACAGAGTCTGCACTCTGCCATTTTCTAAGACTCCCTAATGGAAGATTTTCCGCTGCAGGAATGTCACAGGTAGGTTTAGGTTCGCTTCTACGGTAACAATGTGCGACCTAACGGCTAAAAATGTGATTAGAATTTCTCTGTTATGCTTTTTAGCATAGCGTTGCCATAACTAAATGCACGTTTATGAATCGCTCAGTGAATGCTCTTACGATGCAGGTCGTGCAAGCCTGAAGGATTTCTCACCTCCAAGCCTTACTGCAGAGACTGATAGGAGGTTATCAGGCACCTAGTCAATAGCAATCGAGCTCTTTTTCCACACCATCGCATCGCTGGGTTCGATTTCAACCACAGTTGAAAAGAGCCATCTCAAGATCATCCAATGTCGATTTTAGACTCGGCTGGCTGGTATGAGGAGGAAGGGATCAGTAGACCGTAATGGAGGAAGCAGTTCAAGAACATACATGGAACCAATCTTACAACATGACTACGCAAAACAAACAGTACAATCTAAACACCAACTAAATTGATCCTACATGTGATAGGATGGCGCATAAGAAAACTATTATACCAACACTCCTGCTGCTTAAAAGGATTTCTCTGCAACATCCTGATGCACATCTCCTGCTACGATTTCTGTAAATCTCAAGACAAACGCAAGGATACTTAAACCATATTACACTGAATGCCGTTGTACCGAGTGACCAAAGATCTCACACCCATGGTGATATTCGGTACGACACCATGACCAAGGGTGTGATATTGCTTTTATACAACAGCTCTACGAACACCATTTATTATCAAGAGATTATAATGATAATGCCTTCCGCAACCAGCAGGCCTAACTGGTGTGCGACTGATGAAGATGGCAACCGTGACAGTTACTGTAATCGACGTATCCCGATCCCCACACATCATAACTCCCACATCAAGGCTACTAACACTCAGGAAGGGCGAAGAGCATTGCATGTTTCCTTCACGCCATGTAATGCCACCCATTGCATCATTTTGAACGCACCACTGGGAGCGGCGCAAAACGCTCGGTGGTCATCGATATCCGTTTCTTCCGCTAGCATGACCTGCATTGTCATTGCTCACAGACACCGCGAGACTGATAGAGTGCTAAGTGTCTCCTACATCAATTCTCCCATCTGAGAGAGCGAGAGAACTCTTATCAGCCCCCGGCTGCAGGAGGTTACAGTATCACCTGGGATTCAAACTTGCGATCTCCGAATGATAGGGAAAGCATTTTACTGCTGCGCCACCCAGTGCAAAAACATTAATTGTGAGAAGAATAAACAATGGAGATGGTGAACAATCCTTTTAAAAAAATAAATAAATAAATATTTAAAAAAAAAAAGATTGAATCTATATTCGCACTTATTCCGCCTTAGAATAAATCAGCCAACTTCTAGGGTTCTGCAAGTTGTAACCCAAATAGCATTAAATGGAAATCTGGTGTGCCAGGGTATACTGTCCCTTGTCCCACACATCAAGTAGTGGCCTTCATCAGGGGGTAAAGAGGTATTTGGGAGTGGGGTTTGTATTAGCTTTGTAGCTAGCATTAGCCTTGAGCAAAACATTTCAGAGGAAATTCGGAATGACTCGGGAGCAATTCCTAAGGAGACAAAGTGCTGTTTAAGACGACATTACGTTATCAGATGTGTTTGCTTGCTGAAAGGGTTTCTGTTACGGATTTGGAATGTGGGTTTTGGCAGGCAGCTGCTCTCTCCTCTTTCCAGTACTGTGGACAGCACAGACCTTCTTTCACCCATGCCGGTGAAATTACACTGTTGCACGGTGTTACACTGTTAACGGCTTGTATACTGTTGTATATTTACCTTCAGTCTGCAGGAAGGGTCTCAACTGAAATGACCTGGGGTTGTGAATGACTGCATTTGTAAATGCAACACCTTATTATCATTTCAAGATGCGCATTTACACCAGGGTTATGCACCACCCCCAATGTATATAGTACTATTTTCATTTCCTGTATAACTGTACATTTATAGTACTTTAAAAAAAATTGATTTGCTTTTTGATTATTTAATCGAATTTGAATAGGGAGAAAGAAAAAAAAAAAAAAACTTCCAAACCCCAAAACATAAACCAGCAAACAAATAAATTAGTTCTGCCTTCTGCTACCAAGAAAGCGTCTCAGACTGGGACCACAGTGTCCATGGTCCAACTCTTCTTTGAAGGATGGGTATGACTTCTAAAAGAATTTCATACGCCCATGTTAAGGGAATTGGAAATCAAATCCATGTCAGATATGAAACATCAGTAGGAATGATGTAGAAGACTTTCAACACAGCATTATTTGTATAGCGCTTTCAACAACGTCACAAAGCAACAGAAATTCTGGATGTAATTTTCAAATTGCCCCTAAATGAGGTGAAGGTGGCAAGAAGGAAAAAAAGAAAAAAAAAGAAAAAAAAACTCCCAGACAACATGAGGAAAGAAACCAGACGGAAAGTGAGCTCATGCGCATCGGAGTGACATCGGACAATGTGATTATAAATCATTTCCCTTCCGTTGTGATATTAACAAAAAAAAAAAAAGTTATTGTGTAAACAGGAACTTGTGAGCTGATAAAATGTTGGATGGTAAATACATTTAGAATTCATGTTCTTGCATCAGGAAGTGTTACCCTTTAAAGTAAAATGCTAGAAAACTTCCGGTTTCATAGCAGAAGTAAGTCTGCAATTCAAATTCTAAGTAATGTAACATTATAATAAAGAAACATTTAACATTTATTTTTTTTCTATTTAGCGGGAACAAATCCTGGGGTTGAGATCTGCTGAAGAATGAATGCAGTCAGCGTAGTTTCCGTCCACACAGCTGAAAAGTTTTAAAAGGCAACCCCGACCTTGTTTGAGAGGCTAGATGGGGGAAGCCGAGCTCTTCTGTCGTTCCACAGGCAGGGAGAGAAGTGAGGGCTGTCCCGAGGCAATCCGTGGGCTATTAATAAAGCATTGGTGAGTATGTTAAGGGGGAATCCCTGCATTCATGCATATTCTTTCCAGCCTTGATGCATAAGTTAAGAGTTGCATTTAAAAAAAGTAACAAAAAAATTAAGATTCATCGGTACAGTACTGTATGTCTTTTAAAATCATCTTTACAGACCATTAGTTCTTCTCACGCTGACAAACACGGTGCAAACACGGCCATGTTCTGAAGCAAAAGATAAATAAAATTCCCAAAGTGCTTCCTGGTTTCATTGAGCAGGGAAAAAAAAATAAATAAATAAAAAAAATAAAAACAGGACCGCTTCAGTCTTTAAACTAATAACTTTGAGGTAGTCATGGATTTCCAAAAAGATGATTCGTTGTTTTGACATATGCTCTTCTGCAAGAATCTGTGTGTGTGTGTGTGTGTGTGTGTGTGTGTGTGTTCTCAGCCTCACCTAACAGGCATGTAAGTGCCCAATACCAAGCATTCCACTGCTTTTTTTTTTTTTTCCCTTGCCATTTTGCATTCCAACCTACCCGAAGTGAAGCGCAGCGTTTTTACCTTGCAGGCTTATTTATATTCGAAATTCTCCACTTTTCTGTTACGCTGCTTTAGCACAAGTCGCTCTGACCGCCTGAATGAAGGGAAGAATATTGAGGGGAGGGGGGGGGGAAGAAAACCTAGTAAACCTT